>JAFBJR010000040.1:4667178-5017947 GCA_016785285.1 Brachirus orientalis | reverse complement strand
GGGAGGTGAGGGAGAGACAGAAGAGAGAGACCAGGAGCAAATATACAACAGTTGTATCAAGTTTAGAGTCAGTTATGTCATGTTTATAGAACTACAGTGTCATTTATACAAGCAGCAGCAAACATTATTGATAAGAAATTATACTGATGAACTTTAATCGGAGCATAGTAGCAATGACAGCAGTATTATTGTTACTGATAATAATAATAATAACATCATCCAAACTGGATCTGGATCCTGCAGCCTGCAAGATGAGGACAGAGGGAGAGACATAGACTTAGTTACGTAACTAGCACATTTGACGTGCAACCAACCCTCCCCCAACAGCTACTCCCGGTCATGGACGTAAACATTCAAGCTGAAGAAGAAGAAGAAGAAGAAGAAGAAGAAGAAGCTGAATCGCTTCTGCCATTACAACTATTGTATCTGTTGGGAGCAACATGTCTCAGAAGAAAGGTTCAGTTCATTGTTGCTCTGTTGTTGTTTGTCAAAAACTACACCAGACGCACCAGAACAGCAATAAACTGGCTTAATCTGAAGAGTCTATGAGGTTTTTGATAATAAATATTATTTAATTTATCTAAGTAGACATCGGTAATCTCGTAATCAGTAATGACTGAATGACTGACTGGCAATTTCTTTTTCATAATTTGTGTCAGCTGGAGTTAGGCACCAGCACCCCCGCGACCCTCAGTGAAGGATAAAGCGGTAGAAAATGAGAGAGTGAGAGTGAATTTATCTTGCTGTTATAATGGATTGTCTTTTCGGGCATTCTAATTTAATTTAAATGAACTTATAATTTAATATATCTTGCAGTTGTCAAAACTACTCCATAAACCATATTTAAAAATGTGGATATAATCCTCCAGTTTGCTGGCTGAGAATGACCCAGAAATAAGAATATATTGAATAGTCATCAGGGGGAAACTCTGCAAGAAGTATTTTGAATGGAAGTCTATTGGAAAGTTGCCCAATTCTCACTGGATTTATCAAGTCAGTAAACATTTTCTTGAGGCGATAATGGTGTCACTTGCTGTAGTTTTTTTTAAATTTTGTTCACATTTTGAAATTAGACAATAAACTGATTGTTGTGTTTATGTAAAAATAACTAATTCTGATTCTAAATCACGAATCTTGTTGTTCAGATTGACATCACTACCAGCTTGGTGTAGTGTTGTTCAGAGAGTGAAGCATAATATTGTCTTGTAAATACAACGATGGCTGACGCTTTTGCCAAGCGACCATCACTATCAAGAAATGTTCAGTGACAGAGATGGCTTAACATAACGTACAGCACCTATAATGTAATAAAATTCAAAGTCCATTAATTTCACTATAAAAATACATGACTTTGACTCTAAAGTGGACTGTAAATCTCATCATTGGGAATAGTTAGGATCCCAGAGGAAAAAAAAAACAACATAGAGCTATATAACGGGTTAGATTTGGCAGCGACCTCACAATTTATCTCAATTTCAAAGTCTAGAGCACATTTATGAACATAATAATTTATAGTACGAGACATTAACTGCAAAACCAAACGAAACAGAGGACCCAAGACAGGTAAGTTAGTCCTCGGGAACTCTGAGGAACATTGTGGCTTGATTGGCTTTATTTAACAGCAAATAATATGTACAGTACCCAGCTGAGCCCGAGAGAATATTCACCGAACCCAGCCTGAACCCATCATGCATTCTGTATTTATTTGTTGGAGCCTGACACAGTGAAGCTGCTCTGACAGTCACACAGGAGGTTGCACTGTAACTGACCTGCCTGTGTGTGTGTGTGGAGGAATTATGTAGCCGTCCACACTGCTCTGTTTTCTTGTTCATCGCTAAATAATAGAAATGACATGCAATCAGGGCTGTTGTGTTACAGTTTAGTGAATACATTTGGCTGAGGTTTCTTTTATCGGGACCTGAGCAGAGATGTGACATACTGTATTCTGTGTTTCCCAGAACAGCCAGCTGCTTAAAGCGGTAAACACTGATTACATCTGACTGTTTTGCCTGTTTCTCTATTCCACTGACTATGCCAATGACTCCCTGCATTTGAACCACTCAGATGGTAATAATAATACAGAAAATCTCAAAAAAAAACTCATTTGTATGTACAGGATACTAGATGGTCATGGAGTTGCTAAGGTAACCCATGTCAAAGTTCAGGAATAGCCTCTCCGTGATAAAGGGAGATGTGACGTTGCATGGTGAGGAGCTCAGAGTCAAACATGTCATGCCACAGTGGATCATGTCCGTGAAAATTTGTTAGTGCCTGGCACTGTGTCATAGTTAATGTGCAGTGGAGAGAGACAGATTGTGGTTTGCATGTGTCCTAGTGACGTCATGTGTTTCAAATTTATGAAGGTTTATGAGTGAATATCCTGCTCTTAGATGTTAATCCCACAGAGGATTAGATTGTGGCCGCCTGTGTTTGGGAGCTACATTTTCTTTTCTTTTTTTTTTTTCAGTTACTTTCATGAATAGGTCCATTCAATAAAAAAATGCTGTTGTGTTTTATATTCATTTTATTTTAGATCCATAAGCAGAAATGTTTGTGAGTTTCAGTATCCAAAATAATCTGTCAAGTTTCACATCTTCTCTTTCGTTGTTTTTGCTGGAACTCAGGGCATATGATGTGACTCTCATGCAGTCACAACACATTTAATTATTTTACTTATTAAGATATCCTAACACAGTACCACTCAATCAAATGCAAATAAACAAATACTGATCAGGACTACGTATACAATGTTACTGTTAAAAAGGAACAACAGACAATACTAAGCAGTATTACTAATATAGTTGGACAAGTCAAAACATAAACAGAAATGTTATTCTTTTCAAAAATGACAATAAACATTTACAACCTTACATATTTTTGCCCAGTCACTAGAAATTTTCTGCAGATATTCTTCAAGGAAAATCCCTGTGACAGATACTGTTTCATTGATCAGTTTTTCTCATATGGTGGTTTGGGACCAAAAAAGTGGGTCAGGGGACAGGACGGTAATGTTTACCCTGGAATATGATGTGTTCAGCTGCAAAGACACAGTGAGCTGCAGGACTCTTCCTCTTGGCAAAGACCCAGCTGAATGCAGAATGAAGTAGGAGCAGTGACTCAGACACTAAACATGTATTTTTCTGATCATTACACAGCGGTTGTGATGTTGAAAAGCAAGTTGTTTTAAGATAAATGCTAAAAGCTGACAAGTGCAGCTTCTGCACACACACACACACACACACCCACACACACACACACACACACACACACACACACACACACACACACACACACACACACACACACACACACAGGCTGCAACTCTCAATGAGAAATCAGTTCCCAATCAATATTACATGTCAACAACATAATTTTAACACATTTAATTAAAGTTATCAATAATATGATGAAACTGAAACTGCAGGTGTAGTCGTAATGAACTGATATATTATAATATGTTGATATATTGCTATATGTATTGCTCAGACAGGAGAGGCCTGTTGTCATCCTTTTATTTTACATTATATGAAGAAACAAACTATTTTTGCGGGAAAAATGCCTCATGACAAAATGCGTTGCACCTTCATTTAAGCATTGATGGTAGCACTAAATAGAACAATGAGGCTCTCGCTTTAAAAAGATGCTTGTGTTGGCCTGTTGGCATTGGTGTGCCTGGAATATAATCTGGATATCCTGGGGAATCATGTTTAAGGCTGAAACAATCAATTATTAATCATTTACTAATTTAATTGTCAACTAGGTTTGTGTGTGTGTGTTTTTTTTAAATAATTAAAACAAGTTTTCAGATTTTTCAGCTTCTTAAATGTGAATATTTCCTGGTTTCTTTGCTCCATATAACAAAGAAATCTTTTAAACTAAATCATTTTGGTTTGTGGACAAAACAAGACATTTGAGAACATCATTGTGAAAAAACATTGATCAACCTGTTCTGACATTTGATGGACTAAAGAAAATAATCTAATTAATTGAAGCCCTGCATTTGGCTTCAATTAACCTCAGTTTAACTTGGCCTTCGAGATGATTGGCTTTTATACTAAAGTCTATTCCACCTAAAGAAAGGCCTGGTCCGGTGACAATGCTGCCTCATTTCCCTAACCTGCACAGAAGAAAAATTTAAATGAGCCTATTAAAAGATGGCAGTAAAGGTATGTATAGGAGCAGCAATGGGAGAAGGAAAAGGGTGCACAGGCACAGAGGAAAAAATGTTGAAGAACACAAATGGGCAGCTCTGCTTCTAATAAGAAGCAGATTCAGTCACCTGGAAGACAAACAGAAAAAGTGCAAGTCACATCCACTTGTTTGCTCTGTGGCATGAAGGTGTGCAAACACTGACAAGCAATCTTTTACTGTCTTCTGTTATCACTCGTAGCAGGAAACAGGTGAATGCAGAACCCACCCAGCTGATAACGTGCAGAGAAAAGTAGAATTCCAACACAGGCATTGTTAAGCAGGACTTACCAGCTCTGACATGTAATCAGGCAGCGTGTACATCTCGTGGGAATCGGCAGCTGGACCCTAAGAGCTGCAGCACAGCAGAACCCACTGACCGGTTCATGCCTCTAGATGAGATGCCACATTCCAAACATGTCACTATATTCACCATATTGAACCCACACATTTTACACGTTTTACAGTCAGATTCATGTGTGTTGTTAGAATGATGCAAGGTTCTACCTCAGGTGATAGTGAGGCGTCGGGTGCAGACCTTGCACTGAAAAGACATTTACAGTAGCTGTTCAGCGATGACTTTACAACCTGCGGTTCCATGCACATGATTTGCTGTCATTACAAGTCCTCGATGTGCTGCATGTTTTTTGTGCGTCTCTCATGGACGGCACAGTCACAAAGGCAGAATTGTCATGAAAAAAGTAAGCAGCTCAGGCAGTCAGATATTTCTGACACTGTCGATAGTTCTGTCGTTTCTTCTCACTCAACTCTTTGTAAGCCTTTGGACCAGCTCTCCATTTCTGAATGACTGTGCTGACTGAGTAAATTTGTGCCATTAAAGCGATCTTTCTTTAATGTCTTTAGATTTTACCAGTGAGTGCTTCCACTTTTGCCTCAATGTCTCATTTCTGCATGTGCATCTCTGTGTCTTCAGCAGAGTTTTTTTTTTCTGTTAGTAAAAGCATTATCATTTCTCTTCTCACATCACACTCCTCAACTGCTGATCAATGATTCTGTTGCTGATACAGTAGGTGTATTCTGTGCACTGGTACATTTTTTAATGATCAGATTTATGAGAAAGCCATCTGGATTTGTGAAGTTGTCTGCAAGTGACATGTCGGGGAATACAGAGCTGAAGTTTGTGACATTTGTCTTGTGGTAATTCAACACTTTACCTCAGAATTCCCCTTAATACCTGTAGGTGCACTTCTGATTTGGAGATGATGATTATGTACCACGTTTGACGCTGAAAAATGCTTCTCTTGTTTTCAGAAAGAGCCTTTAGTTCCCAAGAGCCCATGATAGCTGAGCATAAATATTTCCAAATATTTCCTAAACTTGTTGTTAATTGGCCTGAGATGATCAGTGTTTTCACGCGAAGCACTCAAGCTTTACTTCTTATTGCTGTGTCGCTACAGCGAATGAACAGCCAGATCCTTGTGACATAAATCATTGTGGATGCAGACTGACAATTTATTACTCAGCAGTGTTTCATCAAGCTGCCAATGAACTGATGTTGTATTGTAGACTCTGTACTCTTGTAAACAAAGCAGATTTGTGAGCACCTGTATTAGTTATGTGGCTGTATGACTTTGGCCTGTGCTGTAGTAACATAAGGCTAAATTAAGTTAGATCTTTGCTCTCTTGTAGGATGCTGGCTCTGATCTCCACTTGCTGTTACGGCAGATGCAACATGTTGCCCTTAATATGTTTACAAAACACATACTCTTTGTATTGAGCTAAACCTTTCACCCTTTTTTCCACTCCAGTTGTACACAGCTTACAAGAGAGCAGGGCTGACATCTCAAGTTGCAATCAAGTACCATTGAACTCTGGTTCTAGTCTGGTCTCCTGCTCAATGACTCTTGTGTGTTCTCCAGGTTCTGTTGCCATGCCAACAGTAGCAGAGCTGAAAGGATCCAGGTTTTGTGAGTCTTTAAAGGGTTTTGTGAGGAGGACAGGCGCTGCCAGTGTCACAGCACATGCAGGTGCAAGGTCAGGCCATGACAGTCACACCCACAGATCAACCAAGCAGGGCATCCAAGTACTGTATGTCTGGGGGGGGGGTCACTTTATCTGCCCACATGTTTGGATCACTGCCCCAGGACTCAGTGTCTGCTGCCCCCTAGTGTGATTGTGAACAGCCAACATCTTTCCTGGCCACTCCTCGTGGTTAATTCCTTTTATCCAGGATGAGTGCTTTAATGTGGGGAAAATGATAGTGTAACTGCCAGGACAAGTAGCAATTTATTATATTGTAATTTGCTTTTCAGATAGCTTTCCTATGAATGAGACGTATAGAAATAGAGTGCAACTGACTGGGAAGTGATGTCTGTAGGTCCGAGGTCACTGGTGATGATATCAACCATCACTTGAGATTTACTTTGGCTGATGGACTCTAATGACGCTGCACTGCGGAAGAGCATTTAGTTTTGATGAGGCTATATTGTTGGCATGGTGCATTTAATTAACTCCAAGATGAGATTTAGTTGTCCGGGAATGAATGTGCCACTGTTTAAGCCTCAAAACACACTTGCTGTGCCATTTTTCCCCTCATGGCAATCTGGATCAAGTTAAGGTTATAATGGAATATTACCCTTCTGACATTCTTCTACATACCTTTAACGTCTTTCCACTCATTATACCCCACAGGCAAATTGACTTTTAAGTATCTGTTAAGCTAGCTAATTGTCAGCAGATGCTGCAGTGTCTTTAAATCAGTGATAAAATGAATTTGATTTAATTTTTGGATGTAGATGCTGACCTAAACATTTCTTTTTTCATTTACTGAACTAGATGTCAGTGATTTAAGTGACAAAAACCAAAGCTACATTCTTCTGTTTCTAAATTGAAAATATTGCAGTGAGAAAGACTGAATTCTATTTTCCCATGTACATTTAATCATATGTGTGACAGCTTTTATGACATAGTGTGTGGGAGTTGCATATTTTAGCTGATGAAAGCTGCAGAGCACTGGTAAGGTAAACGGAAATTTGATGCCCTTATTGGCTATGACGCACGTGGCCAGAAGCACATGGTTTGCCTCATTATAATTGTATAATTAACAGTCCTCAGCCCATTTTCTTTGTGTGCATGTTAGAAAATGGGTAAAGAATAAATGATTCATTTAAAGTGAATCTATTGCCTTTTAAAAGTGGGTGTTAATATACGCAGTGTAGGTAATTTGAAATTTAATAGCCTGATCTTTTTATGCACCCCTCAGGAGAACAAGATGAATGAAAATCACATTTGTGGGATTTGTTTCTTGCCAATTTAAAGAATAAAGGAATATGATGTAGAACACTTTTTAAGCATAGGTCTCTCATTCTTTTATCATTATTTATTTTATTGAAATGGGCACGAGAGAGTCAGAGGGAGAAATTACTGGGTAGAGATATGACAAACTCTGACCACTGATGCCAATGGTGAAAGTTTAAATGGCTTACCTGATTATTCTGTAAAAATATGGTACAAGTTGTGGATTTAAACTCTAATAGTGGTATAATAAAATTGTACAGCAGAATTTAAGCAAAGTACAGGTTGACCTGGCCAAGGAGATCAATTGTAATTAAGTTGATCAGTACATTAAAAAAAAGCCTCAGATGTTATAAGATTGACATTCCCCTTCCATTTAAAATCTTTATCAAAATAACTGTAGCAGTTATAAAAGTACAAAAGTAAAAATACAACAAGTGTCAAAATTACACAGTACTTGAGTAAATGTATGCAATTAACCTGAATCATGCACTGAACTGTCTGGGTGATATGGGTATGCCAGGCAAAGATGGGGAATATATGAAAGAAAAAAATATAATATATAATATTATATATGTAACATTACAATATAAAATATTTTTACACTTGTATGTAGGAGTGAAATTGTTTCTTTGGTGAGAACTGTTGGAGAGTTTTTGTTCTCAACATTTTGGAGGTCCTACAGTGATGAGTTAAGTTGAAGGAATTTATTTGAATATACTTAGGCAAAGAGAACAGAGGAAACATCAAGACGGGCATGTAAACAGTCTGACACTACATCCAAATATCTAATTATCTTCAACATGTTTCACTGGAATTGTTAAGAAACCAGCGTGTACAATAACATGTTCTCATAACAACTGCAATTTCAACTGGCAATGGCTCTATGTTCGCAATAAATAATGTCTAATGCTAAAGAGTGACAGAGGATAATGCATTTCCCACACAAGGACAGAGGTTGAATGTAAGTGTATTTTACCTCAGGGTTATAACTTCAAAAATGAGCAGGATGAGTAAGATTACTACTACTTCCACTCTACCTTAAAGCTATGGAACGTGGAACAAGAGCAGACTACTCTTAAAAATGCACCTGATGCATCCCACCCCTCCTGTCACATGTCTTGTCAGAGGTCCATCACCAAGACACCGGAAGTCATTTTCTGTGACTTTCTCAGAAACGTCTGGCGCTCGTCTTTGCTTCAGCTGACTTATCGTGAAGACTCAATCACACGCTGTGAGAGCACAGGCAGAATATGTTAAGATAGCCAGTTCTGTTGAGCCTAAGTCTGCAGCCTGATAATCTGCTTGCTGACGACTTTTGGCAAGTTCTGGCTATTTGTCTTTAATCGGCAGTTGCCAAGTGTAAAATATGCAAAGACACGGCCCAGGGAGACATCAATGAAAACAGCAGTTCAGATGGAGGAGATGGAAAAAGAATCTCAGAGATCACATAGGCAGCACCAGGTTCAGCAGTCAATCTGGAGACATGAAACTGAGCTAAATTAAGATTGGTCTGGCCAATTCTTCAATATGTCAATTATGTTGTGTTTTTTTTAAGAAAATACAGTTGTATGTATGGTCTATGGCTGAAACATGGACACGAAAACAACAGCAGTTCACCAGGAGGAGGAAGAGGGAGAAGGAAAAAGGGAAACTTTTGTGTTCAAAGAAATAAGATCTTTGTTTGTACAGTATTCCATGTGTTGTATATCTGACTTTTAACATAGTGTTGCTCATGAAGACTTCATCTAGGAAACATGGAGCTGCATGATGCAGGAACAACAGTAGCTCTAATTAAACATGCAGGCACATAGGCAGTGGTTAAGGGAGTGCTTGATTTGTGGGAACAAGCATTTGGACACAGGATGATCACACAGATCGATATGAGAAGCCAAGACATAGTGGTTAAAATACAGTACAATACGATTGTACTGCCCTACTGAGCGTAGCATGTTTATTTATAGTAGTAGAATCCACCTCTGTGTGGTTTTTGGCATTTTCAGCTATAGTCCAACAGTTTGCTGTCAGTAGCTGTTGTGCTTTCATCTTACCTCTGTCAGCTGTGACTTAAAATGTGTCACTCTGTGTATAGTCTGGGAATCTGGATGCTTTTGTTGGCTACATGACAACAAAACCGCTATAGTGAGAAACAGAGAATGCGGGGTGCACAGTGATCATCCGACTCTGACAGTCATGTACTTTGTGTGTGACAGACAGTAACGCCAGTGAATTTATTACAGAATTGCAGATCCCAGCTTAAAAACAATGTTTCTTGTTAAATAATGTTTTTTTGGTCTTGTTAAACATCAGTGGCTTCTGTGCACTGTGTGCCGTACATACTTTGGGAATTATGGCTTGTCAGCTTAGAAAATACTCGAATCGAATTTGTGTGCAAAAACAAAAGGATTTATGCTTCCTGTTGTAAATTTTAAAAGACTGCTGGCAGAATCTATGCATCTTCATCACACACCCTCACCTCCAACATAACCTTTACACAGAGAGTGTCTTTTAACAGCCCAGTCATATATATTTCCTCTGTGTTTGCTCTTTCAGTTTAGAGGTGTGTAAATGAATGTTAGTTGACACACCATAAATCAAATATATTGGCTTAGGACCTTTGAGGAAATGATAGCAATGCAGGGGATGTTCCCGCTTGCTTGATTGTATCACTGCAATCATGAGGGCAAAACTTTGACAATGACTGAAAGACAGAAACCCTGCTCATGCACATTGATCCTTACACTCACTCACATGGTCACATGTCCACATTCTGAAGGCAGCATGGTGTAAAAGTTAAATTAAATGTGAAATTGGCGTCATTCTGAACACAGTAATGACCAATTAATGTTGGGCACTGGTGGCTCCTGGGCTGTCAGCAGGCATTTTTTAGGACAGAAGGAACACTATGATGACATTGCTGTCAGGTAAAAGGGAGACAGAAGAAGAAATGTGCATTAACTCTGACCAAGACACTTGAAGTTGATTTAAAACCTTGAATGTGGCCTTCGGATTTTGAAAGTTACTCTAGATAAGGGGGTCTGCTTGTGCACTCTATGGTGCACAGCAGAGGATAAACAACATTGTCTTTTGACTCTCCTCTGCCACACTAAGTCATATTCAGTAAGAATAAAGACTTCATATTCTAAAACCAAAACACAAATCTTCTCTCTTCTACTCCCAGATTATCTTGAACTGCTTGCATTATTGGGCACAATCTCTCTTTCCTGTTTTGTTCTAAATTTTTGTGCTTTGCTACAATTTTTCTCTGCTTATCCCTGAACCTCCAAAGCCACACAGGCAGCTACACCTTGCTGACATCTCTCACTGTTGTTCTCATCGCTTCCCTTTATTTGAGTGTTTCAGTTGTCTTTTACACCCTTTTCTCTCTCTTTCTTTCACTATCTCTCTTTGTGTTCTGGACATGGATTATGGAGTTGAAAAGGTCTGGTGGTTAGTAGTTTCTTGAGATTTGTTTGGACTTGAATTTTGAATTTGAAAAACATGAACATTGTAATTGAATTTCCAGACCTGCTTTGTACTCGCGTCTTTCTGTCTAACATAGTAGATTGTTCCCTTCAACACTGCCCTCTGTACCTTCAACTGCAATGTCTCCTGAACATCCTCTGAAAATCTTATATTTTATGTATCCATGGAAACCACAGTCCATGTGGTGAGCTTTATCCCATTTCTTCACATTGAAGCTGTAAAGCTTTCTGTGGTCATCGTTGACATTCTGGCTTTTGAATGCATAAATGGCTACAGTACACTCAGGTTTAGAGTGATTTGCTTTGATTGCAGATGGCTTTGACAATCAATCTGAGTTAAGGACTGGTCTCAGGTTTCTGGTCAAAGATTATGTTGCATGCTGTGACCATCAAGGTCCTTTCTTAGAAATGAAACTTAAAAGGAGGCTCTCTTCTCCGAGGTGGAGGAACATTGCTAAACTTAAAGAGGGCATTCAGTGGATATTCGAATGTCTGATGTTTTTTGGTGTGTCCTCGTGTCCTTCCTGAATCTAAACATCACTAAAGTGTCACAATAAACACTTCAGCCACTTCTGACAAAGAAGGGCTTCTCTGTTTACCTGAGCTCAAGCAAGCGGTTTTGAAAAGTCCAGTTTAGTTACGTAACTAGCACATTTGCCGTGCAACCAACCCTCCCCCGACAGCTACTCCTGGTCATGGACGTGAACATTCAACCTGAAGAAGAAGCACCATGGAGCAGTCAGTCAGCTGGTAGCTGGCCAATCACAAGAGACTCAGTGTTCTGGGGGGCGGGCATTAGCTCAGAAACAGTGTCTGTTCAGAGGCTGGCAGAGAGCAGCAATAATCTGTCTTAATCTGAAGAGACTATGAGGTTTTTTTTTATCTAAGTAGACAACAGTAATCTAGATTTTTGGTTCAAAAAGACCATTTTATGTGACCTTTAAATAAGGACACATAAAATGTGTTTTTTTTTTTTTACTTTTTTACTTTTTAAAAAAAAAAAAAAAATTAACTGTTGTGTGTAACTTTTGGGGATTTTGTTGTTGATTATGTTATTATTCGGTATCCGTGGTATCCGTGTGAACAGCAGTGATGTAACATTATTTATCTTCTGCATCCTTCTCCTGAAGCAGGCTCTGTCCATAACCATCACGCCTGGCTGAGGGAGCTTCTGTGTGTATACAGTGGCAGTGCAGGGTCAGGTGGGACCAAAAAGCATTTATCCTGGTAAACTGCTGAATGATCAGGTTCAGTGGCACTTCCATGTGTTTTCAATCATCCTTCGACCTGTTTGCTGCTGATCTAAACACTGCTGTACTGAGTCCTGAGAAACACAGTCGGAGTCTTGTAGAGCCTTGTGCAGAATTGTGGTGTCTTGGCTGATATTGAATATGTTTGTGTGTACAAACATATTCAGTGTTTTGCCTTAGAATAAGCCTCGTGTCTTTACTTTAGGGCTTTGATTTACTGAATTTCATGATGTGCTTGGGAAAGTGAATGATGAGTTTGTTTCAATCTGCAGTCTCATCTTTAGCTGTCAGTAATTCTTTCACACTGGATCTATTTCGCCACTTGCGCCGCAGAGGTGTTTTTGATTTATGAAAATATTTTGAGACAAAATGTAAAACAAGGATTTAAATGTACATAGTATATTTTTTGACTAGTTGTATGCGAGTAGAAAAGTATTTTCAGACTTTAAGACCCCAGAGCAAACACATGCTTCGTTTTTCTGTACCTAGTGTGCACACGTTCAAATGCGTACATGTGCTCATTTTTGTGCGTGTCTACGGTTCATTGCTGCTGACTGGTTTATTGCTGTTCCAGGTGATGGAGCATGAGAACAGCAGAGTTTTTGGCTGTAGTTTCAAGCACCACTGAAGCCACAAATTTGATAATTTTTTCCCCTCTACAAGTACAGTTACAGCACCCAAACACACACACACACACACACAGACTGCCTCAGACTGCTTTGGTTCTACCAGCCTACATTTATGTATTTTCATCTGACATTCGGTTTCCATTTAATATTCCTTGTTTCAGGGATCTGTGTGTTGTGTGCTGCTCTGCTAAGGTTTGTTACGGCCCCTTGAGGTATGTACTTTACATCTTTTTCTAGTGTCTTATATATAAAACATCCTCAGAAAAATATGAACCAGGCCTCTGTTGCTTTGTCAAACATAGTCCAAACCATTGTATCGTCACAATCTTACAATGAAACCAGCTCTGGGATAGTTGGAAATACTATATCCACAAGATGAATTATTTAAAAAAAGGTTTTTTAAAATATTTCAAACAAACATTATTTATCCCACAAAGACTCCTTGACACTCTTGTTGTCTTTCTCCTGCCCTCTAAACCCTATTGGTTCAGTCTGTAGACACATGACATTTATCACTTCAGGGGGAGATTAAACAAGGTCTCATAATGACACAGTGAGTTTGATAAAGGAACAATAGAAGCCCTTTCAATTATAGTACTTTCTCTAGAGAAATCCGTTTGAAAGGAAATTCCTTTGGTAACACCGTCCTGTGTTTGCGAAGTCATTTTGACGTTTAAATCTAACTTTCTTGCTGCTAGAATTCAATAGCTTCCAGGATTGCATTATCAAGATAAAGTGAGGAGGCAAAGAGGTTTACACTCTGTGTAATCAGGGAGGACAGCCATTAAACAATGAAGTTTGCATTTGTTGATGACACATTACTCATACCATTATTCTAGTAACTTTTGAGCTGGCAGATCATGTCTGAGGTTATTTATTTATCTTTATTTGCAGAAAATAATCTGCAACTATTTTTTAATTTATTTAGCTTTCCCTCTCACCTTCAATTGTCATTTAGTGCAAGAAAGTCAACAGAAAATCTTTTATTTGTGTGTTGGACCGTATTTTTTTTAAATTAGATGATGAGATTGATATCACCCTCCATCTGTGTGGTCTATAAAAAACTATATAGCCCATCCATCTACACCTCTAAAACACTTTATGTTTAGTTTGTTTTATCCATTTAAATTGTGACTCGTCTTTTACAAATTTAAAAGGAACACTCTTGGATCAGAGCACATTTCCAAAATGTTGACATATTGATTTAAGAGGAAAAAAATATGCTAAAAGCATGACCGATAGTTGTAGCCCATTTACAAAGTAGAGTCTGATGAGATGGCTGTGACTTCTTCTCAATGGACATACTGTCGACCTTATGAGACAAGTCTTTGGTAAATCCTTTGTAAATAAAAGAAACAAATACATTTTGGAGCATAGATGTGGCCTTTTCTTTGTATCAGAGGAAATTTAACAGGTAAAATTATCTGCTGCAGCTTTTGTGAAGGGTCTTCAATTGTGGCCTTATAGTAATGTCTTAGGAATCTCTACTGTCTTGCTCTTCCTCACCAGTGACGTGAGAGGTCACTGTCACTTCCATTATTGAAAATCTGTAGCTGTATCTGGTCGTGTTGTCTTCGCCTATAAAAGTTGCACACCTTCAAAAACTACACTGTGGTGTTCAGCTATACACAGATGATTTTGTGTCCCACAGTTCCGCTGGTGTCACCGTGATTTATGGGCATCCCAAATGTGGCTGAACAGCATCCTCTCCGTCTTCTTTGTATTCTCAGTTGTCTGCCGTCTCCGGCAGCATCTTATCAAGTGTGATTTGCTCTCCAATCTGGTCTCTAAAGCCACAGGACCAGCTGCTTCCAACTTCAAGGCCTGTTATCTACTGAGCCCCCTCTCTGTTGCCTTTGGCTGCCCTCAGGTCTTCTGTCTGGTCTTAGATTTACTCAAACCACAGCCAGTTTACTGATAATTATCAGGCTGAGACCAGCTGTGTGGCACACATCCACGGGCCCTTTGTTGCTGATTAAATTAGGCTGTGTTCTGGAAACGACAGAGAAGCGAACGGTTTCCCCCAGTGAGCTGTGCGATTAGCAGACTTGGTGAGGGGAGGTCGACTCAGGATGGCACGCTAGTGTACACAGCTCATGTATCACTTTCACAGCGACACTGGTGTTCATGTTAGGGTTCATTTAATTACCTGTCAACTGGGGTCAAGTACAACAGACATTACAAAATTAAATATTGTTAGATCTTCTTTGTGAAGATAGAATGGCTTTGTTTATTGTTCCCTCATTCATCTGCTTTACAACTCGTGCCCTCGACAATCAGTGCTTTGGTTTTTTTTAAGTCACATTATAAAAATTCAATGAAAAAACATGAACATTCGATTATAGTCTTGGCCTTGTGCATTGAAGCCAATTGTTTCCTTATATTATAGAGACATTTTTTATGTACTTTTTGTCATAGGCAAAGAATGGCCCAGGTGAAGTAATGTTGTGTATTTCTCTACAGGTCTTCTCTCTTATACCTTGATCTGATCTTTGCAAGATCCTGTGTCGCTTTTTCCGTCACTTTTTTATACATCTTCTAACCTAATTACTTTGTTAGCATCCTTTCTTCTGAAAATAAATATTAAAAAAATGCATAGAAATCTTAATATTCACAGTTGATATTAAACTCTGGATTCTGCAAGTAATTGACATCTGTGAAGCAAAGAAAAAGCTATAGACAACTTATCTTTGAGAAGATGTTAAGTATTGCTTTTTTGTGTGTGTCTGTGTGTGTGTGTGTGTGTGTGTGTGTGAAAGTGCAGTAAACACATGCCCATGCTGTAAAAAAGTTGTCTCACAATTTCCGCTCAGTGACTGGAGCTTTTTCTTCGGGGACACTCAGTGCATCATGCGTGAACTCCTTTTGCCTCTCGAATCCTCATGATTTTGCCGGTTTGCACGTAGAAGATGAGCATTTGTCTCTTTCTACAACATTGTAAGAAACTTATTTAAGCTCCTGATGTTGAAGTTCACCATTAGTGGCTTGGACAAGTTATTTAGTTGTCATCTTAATTATTTATACTCAGCTCTGTTGAATGTGGAAATTGGGTGCTGTGTTCTGCTGTGTGACAAATCTTTCATCCTCAGTATGAAATTGAGAAACTAAAGAAAATGTAAACATTAGAGCAAGGGGTAAAACTTGTATTATTTGTAAAACAGTTTCTGTTTTACAGTTCCTAATTTAAATTAGGATGTTTTATTAGGATGTCATACATTTTTGATGGCATTTTCTCATGACAACATTGAGTCTGTGTGACACTAAAATGAATTTGTATGATGATATATTTAAAATATGTATAATGGTGACCTTTACTGTTTAAAAGGCTCACTGCTATCCTAATTCAAAACAGTACCTGGGTGTGGTCACTGAACTTTCTGTAATATGTAAATGAGATTCTGCATTTATACCTGGTGTTACACTGTGTTCATTCACAAAGATGCACACACATATTGAAAGTTAGTGTTAAATACATTGCCTGGCCAAAAAAAAGTTGCAACCTGGATTTAACTAAGCAAATAGGTAAGACTCTCCTCTTGGATAATTACTGCATTGGTGATTATCTTTCAGCTGACAACAAGATATTTAACCCCAACTGATGCAATGAGTAGCTTCTCATTTCTTAAACAACCATGTGGAGAGACACATCCTGTGGTTGTGGAAAAGATGTTTGTTTGAGAAGGGTCAAATCATTGGCATGCATCAAGCAGAGAAAACATCTGAGGAGATTAAAGAAACTACTAAATCCTGGGTGATCGTGATCAGCAAACACTTAAACGTTTGGGGAAATCAAATTTTAGTAAAGTGACAGTAAAACTCAGGTCTATGTTTAATAATGAAAGTAGGAGCATTTCTGCATGTACAGTGGGAAGGAAACTCAAGGGATTGGGATTAAACAGCTGTGTAGCTTTAAGAAAATCACTAATCAATGAGGCCAATAGGAAAAAAGGCTTTAATTTGCTCTGGAGCATAAAGATTGGACTCTGGAGCAATGAAAGAAGGTCATGTGGTCTGATGAGTCCAGATTGACCCTGTTCCAGAGTGATGGGAGCATCAGGGTAAGAAGAGAGGCAGATGAAGTGATGCACCCTTCATGTCTAGTGTCTACTGTACAAGCCTGTGGGGGCAGTGCAATGATCTGGGGTTGCTGCAGTTGGTCGGGTCCAGGTTCAGCAACATTATGTGCCCAAAGAATGAGGTCAGCTGACTACCTGAATATACTGAATGACCAGGTTATTCCATCAATGGATTTTTTCTTCCCTGATGGCACGGGCATATTCCAAGATGAAAATGCCAGGATTCATCGGGCTCAAATTGTGAAAGAGTGGTTCAGGGAGCATGAGACGCCATTTTCACACATGGATTGTCCACCACAGAGTCCAGACCTTAACCCCAGTGAGAATCTTTGGGATGTGCTGGAGAAGGCTTTGTGCAGTGGTCTGACTCCCCCATCATCAGCACAAGATCTTGGTGAAAAATTAATGCAACACTGGATGGAAATAAATCTTGTGACTTAGCAGAAGCTTATTGAAACAATGCCACAGTGAGTGTGTGTCATAATCAAAGCCAAAAGCGGTCCAACTGTTTTTTTTGGTGGCGACTTTTTTTTTTTTTTGGCCATAAAAATAAAGGATAACATTATTTACTTGGGCATGTCTGATGTCAAACACCTCCATTTCCATCCGTTTATATGTTATAGTGTACATTATGTCCACTGCAGACCCTTTCTTTTCTTTTCCCCTGGTTGAGAGTTTTTTTTTTGAGAGGCATAGTGTGGCTTTTTAGGTTTGCTATTGTTCCCTATTTCCAAGGCTTGGTGGCTAGCTTCTTTCAGCTTATATGGGCTTTGGTACTAGGTAGGTGGAGGTGGGTGGTGTAACAGACCAAGACCGCAAACCAAAACACAAACTGAGTTTGCAGCTGGCAAATTAAAATATATTTTTTAAATTAAATTGACTTCACCATTGTATCAGTGAAGCCACTTTTCAATTGAATATGTATCCTTACTCTCCCTTGTCTCCTTTTCTAAGGAAAGACCATGCAGATTTATTTATCTGGGCCTTTCTCTGTCTCTCTTTCCTCTTCAACATGCTCAATTTACAGTTATTTCTTTGGTGTGCCACAGAGACCATGCATGAAATTTATTGGCCCCAAGTCCTGCCATTTGACAAGCACAACTTGTCTAACAGATCTTGTGCCATTTACCATCTCTTCTAGCTCCTGTGTAAAGCTGACCTTTCCTGCCTCCAGGCTATATTTAAACCCTGAGCGTCGGGGACTTATGGCGCCATGGGAAATTTTATTATCAGTGCTCTCCATTTGTCTGACTTAATTCAGACCTGCTGTAGAATATGCCAAAGCAAGCCGTATATTTACACTCTGCTGGGGCAAACAAGGGCACCAGTGACAAACCTGACCATCAACATCTCAGCAGGGGTGGCACACGCTGAGGCATTCCTTTGAATTGCTCCAAGAAGCACAAATTATAGGTTTACGGTGCACATCAGCTGGGCAAATGCATCAGATGAAAGAAGAAAAAGAGTGTGATATTATTCCATCAAGTGGAGGGTTGACCAAAGAGTCAAACACAAAGGGACTTGACATTTTGAAGAGTCTGGAATGTCATATATTTCAGTCAGAGACACAATTATCAGCCTTTTCCTTTTGTCATCATTACAGCAGACAGTCAATTGAATGAACTCCTGAACATGTGAGCACACATGTGCACTTCACGTTCCATTTCTGACTCTTACCCAGCTATCTCCTTTTGCTGTTTACTGATACCCTGTTATTATTATTATTTTTTTTGCACTCTGAAGGTTTGAGATGGGGGTTCAGAGGGTGCTCCAGGTGGATCTGAAAATGGAAAGCTTCCCAGAGTTGCCGGGCAGCCGCTGGATGGCCTGGCAGGTGGAGTACCCGGCCAGTGATGCCACCACACAAGAGGCAGAGACAGAGATCCGATTGGCACAGGAGGACCTAGCAGGCATCGTGCCCCTGGCCATGGTGAGTGATGCCACTTCCAGCTTAGTGCAACACCTTAATAGATGGCTGCAGACTCATCACCGCTAAATGAGAAATAGCAATCCCTGCTAATGTAAAACACTGTGTTCTATTAATTCTGCACTGTGAATCACCATTTGCACTGTTTGCTCTCAGCACATGAGTGAAATGCACAGTATAGATGACAACTGCTGGTAACAGCCTTAAGGGGAGAAACATTCTTGTACATTATCAGATTTTCAGTGAACATGATAAAAATATTTCATAGCAAACAGATAAAAGTGAAAGTCATTTAAATTTCACTGAATTATATCTGATCAGAATTCGTGTTAATGAAATAACACCATGGTGTCACACAATATCATTTGCAATGCAGCAGCTGCTTAAGCTTTCTTTGGAATATTTACATTTCTGCTTTCACATTTTCTTTGCACTTTCTGCTTCATCAAATTAAGTTGATGCAATATGGGAAGTTGTATGATGACAGTGTGCGTGCATAATGTAGATAAATGCTTGTAGGTAAATAGAGTAGTAACACTGGTTTTGTAAGGATACTGGGGCTACACACAAGGTTTATGAGGTCTTACATTTTGTTTAAAAAAAAAAGAAACATTAACAAAGAAAATATATTTATGATAAATAACTCACCGAATTATATTTAGCTCCTGTATAATAATCCAGTAATAATAATAATTCAATCAAATAACCCTGTGAAAGGGTTTGCCCAGTATAATGGGAACATTTTTATTACATTTATAAAACAGTCAGTATGTTAACTTAATAGCAGGCCTAATTTGATGAGTTATAAGGAATGCATTGACAATAACAAGTATTTGTACTACCTGCATATATTGAATACTGGCACTCAGTAATGCAATTACATTACTTTGAAAACTTTATCAGATTTGCCTCACTTTCTAATTGTTTCTAATTGTTAGCATATTACGCCAAACAACACAGATTTAAGACGCAAATGATTGCAAAAGCATGCAACATGTAATTAAAGAATAAAAGTGAATTAAAAATAAGAAAGTTACATTTTTGTCTGTCATGATGCACCACTGCTGAATTAATGAATCAAACACAGAGGTAATGGGTGCGGTTTTATCTTTGTGGTTTCATGAGTTTGAGCACATGCACATAGTATCTGACTAATACCAATACAGGTTTTGTTATCTGTGCATCCCTAGTACTCACACATGAATATAGAATGTGAATATATCTCCAATTTCTGGTGCTTTTATAGAGGTGGCAGAGCTTTAATAGAGGTCTGTGCCTGCAGAGCGTTTGTCGGAGCAGGGCAGGAGGAAAAGTGTCTGTCGCTCCCAGCAAGCCTCAGATGGCCTCCAAGGGTGGCTCTGGCCCCAGGGTAAGCCGGGAAGCCTGGGTGAGGCAAACTTCGTCTGGTGTGACGATTTCCTAAAGCTGCCCTATAGAACTTCACATTGAGAGCCTTTCATGCATCTCCACATCTGTGTTTAACGATCTGTAGAGCACCACTTTAGATGGAAAAGTTTCAGGTCGGAAAAAAAAAGAAAGAAAGCCCAATATCAGTTTTATTAACTCAAGATAAATAATGTCACATCGGTGCTGATTAGCAAAACAAAGACTGCATCTATTTCTATTTTGGTGCATCGGATCTGCATGATACAGAACTGAGTGTTGTGCCAATATTATTCTCTAAGTATTGCCTACAGCAGTGGAGATGATAGATACCTGTGGGTGGCTGTTCCTGGATTTAGAGGAATGTGGCGCCTTGTCACCCACTGATCCATCCTCAGGATAATTGAAGATACGTGTCCAATGGTTTAGCATAGTTTGAGTTCTTTCTCAAACATCCTTTTCATTTTACTGACATATCAACAGCCTGCCTGCCTTGCTGAAGGAATATACATCACTGGCTCCCACACCTTCCTCTGACAAAACCTGCACAAGACGATTTTCATTATTGTTTTTTTTTTTTTACAACCACTCTACACAAGAAAGAAATTCAAGCAGAGACTTTGTCATTGCCTTAGTTGCACCCTCTTTTGGCTCGTGGGAATATATATCAACAATAATGTAATAATGGTTTTGCAAAATTAATCTGTTAATTAGGAAACACACACCCCTCCTTTCCTAAAGTCTATCAAGCAATCATCAATCAATCCTAAAGGTGTCAGCTTTTCACTCTGATTATCCTGCTCATTTTACATAAGGGAGGAATTTTATGACTTCCTATAAATCATGTATTTTTTTTCCCCAGTGACAAAAATCCATCTTAGTTAACCTGATATTACACTTTTTGCTAAACTTGGCTAAATTGATTAGGGACTGGATAATTTAGGCACACAGGAGATGAGGATGAATCATGTTTGGTGTGATTTTGGATGGTACTGTGTGTGTGTGTGTACCTGGTATTGCTTATGTTGTGGGGACCTAAATCTGTTTACACAGTCACTTAATGGGGCCTTGTCTTTCTTATAGCGACATAATGTCCCCATAATATAAATTCCTAAATTTTAAGGTGAGGACATGTTTTAAAGTTAGGCTGAGGGTTAGGTTAAGGTTAGGGTCAAGGTCAAGGTTCAGAGGTGTCATGTGCAATAAGGCTCACACTGATGTCCACTCATGCCGTACATGTCATACATACCTGAAACGGGCGATTGAGACGATTAATTCCTTGGGCAAACGTCTGCTGACATAAATCAAGTGAGAAGTACGCTCATTTTCCTCGAGTTCTGTTCAAACAGACTTACTTTTGCAACCAGCAGAGACACCCCCTGGTGGCTATTCACTATATTTTAACTTCCTATTTGGCTTCAGGGGGAACTCAGAAGACAATGTCTGTTTATGGTCTATGGTTTTAAGCAGCGGACTGAATCAATTGACAGTAAATTTCTCTTGAATCTTGAATGGGATGCATGACCATCACAGAGTATCCCCCAAAAGTATCTTCAGAATATCTACTGCCCCGGCTATGATTATTATCCCTACTCTTAAATGCACAATAGTCTCAATTGTGGCTCATGCAAAAATTGTTTTTGTTATTGCTGAATATGACATGGTTGTGTACCACCTGGTAGTAGTTATTGGTGGGGTATGATGTCAGACACTGAGTGTAGATTCAGTTTACTTAAGGATCAGGTTCTTTGCTGTATATAATTGAAGATTCAGTCACTAATTTACACATTTTCTACAGCTTTATCCTCTACTTGAGGGTCACAGGGGGCTGGAGCCAATCCCAGCTGACATAGGGCGAAAGGCGGGGTGCACCTTGGACAGGTCACAAGTCCATGGCAGGGTCTTTACTGAAGATTAATTACATTTATTGAATTTATTCAATTTGGACAATTTCTACTTATTTTTCTTTCCTTTAAGGCACCACAGAAGTGTGCCTGCTTCATCTCATTGCCAGCAACCATGTGGTAAACAAACAACATTCTGAACTCTAGGAATTAACTAGGTCTTACTCTTTCTGTCCCCTTTCTGTCCCCTTTTTTTTCTTCCTCACTCACATACACACACGCACACACGTTTCTTTTGCAACCTGCGTGCACCTGTATGAAAGAAGCACACAAGCGAGAGAGGAAAGCTGAATTACTTGGGATCACGGTGGCATGAAAAGCCCACACACAAGTTTTCCTCCCTCCCCTCTGCTACAATCCTCACTGACAGAGAAAAGGAAGTAAGGTAATGTAGGAGCAGCACTGTCAACCCACTTCATACTCACAGACACAGCATCCTCTCTCCGTCAGCAGAAAAACAAACTCAGGGATTCCATTATAAAACAGGTCACTGTGCACACAACTCAGATCACTATGTAAGTGGGGTTTGAGCAGTGACGGTGGAGCTGTTGCAGACTGGGTACATGTATTGTTGGTGGAGAGAATATTAATAAAATTTACATTTATATTATGCAAAATTAATATAATTTACATTTTGGCAATAGACTGCTTGCTGCAAATATCCACTGCCCAGATTCAAAGTTTTGCATATTGGGATGTGCATTTTTACTCTGAATTTTCTGTGTATTTTGTACATTTTGTGTAGGCTGGAATGGAATTTTCCTTAGATTTAGACCTGAACTTAGTGTTCAAAAGCTCAAGGTTACTCTGACTTCATGTAACATGTTCTATATAATGTTTCAACATAATATAAATCAAGAGATCTGAGGGAGGACTAGGCATCTCATCTGTGCACTTTTGACAGTTGAGGAGAGACCTTGAGCAAACAGGGCACTTCAGAGAGAGAGAGAGAGAGAGTGACTCACTCTAATTGGGTGGTGGAAAGGTCACTATTTCAGGATTGCAACAACTGCTCATGTTCATATATTGTATTAAAAAAATGAATGTAGTCTTCTGGTTTGAAAAGTGAAGCCCAGGAAGTAGGACAGAAATTGTAATTAGCCACCAGGGATGACTCCACTGGTTGCAAAAAAACGAGTTTAAATGGAAATATATGGGAAAATGAAAAGCTACTTTGATTTATGATGCCAGTAAACATTTTCCGTACAAGTTAATGGTCTTAGTCACTTGTTATGGGTCTTCTTCTATTTAAAATGATGTCAAAATTTAAATGATGTTCCCATTTAGAGGGAACTAGACGATGAAGCATGACACACATGAGTGGACACTAGTCTGATTGAGAGTTGGTATTATCCAGTTTGTTTGAGGCCACGTTGGTGAATCCTGAAAAGTTTGTTGAACCCAGAGCTGATGTGTAAAATGGTTAAAATACCCCAGTTTTGTTTAGGGATGGCACAGTACCACCTTTTTGTGTCCGATACCACTGTCACAAACTTGAAGATATCTACTGATACCAATATTAGTCCAATACAGTTAATTTATCCCATTTAAGAACTACAAAGCTGTAAACGACACATTTGTGCGGAGTCATTTTAAATATATAATTCTCCAATTGTATAACAAATATTGTTCTCCCAAAGGGAAGAAACCAACAGCACAAACATTACTGATTTTTATTTTGTATTTTCACTGTCTTTGCATAGTTAAGCATGCAATTTGTATTGTATTGGATTGTATTTTATCTGTCAGATATCCAATCCAATGATTTTGACCAGTATTGGACCGATTGATACTGACTGATACTAATACTCATCCTTAGTTTTGTCTTATCAGTACATGAGACAAAACTAGTGCAAATTTAAGACTTTTTATTTGATAAATTATCAGGAAAATTAAACATTACGTCTATATGCTGCCAGGGTATCAACAAATTTGTACCCGGTCCAGTCTATGCTAAAAAGCAGCCTAAAAAGTAGAATAAGAGCCACACAATAAATTCACTTTAGAAATGGAGAGATTGCCTTTTCTGTGGTGTACATTTGTCTGTGCATGGTGAACATAATTAATACTGTTGTTACAACAAACAATCTCTCAAAATATTATTCCCACACATCCTTTTATTTAGCTTCCACAGCTACAGATTGTGACAGAAGTTAATTATTCAAACAAACAAAACAAAAAAAGTTAATACAATTGTGTTCATCTGTTAGAATGGGGCTCAGGACAGAGAACCTTTAACCCAAACCATGCGTTCTTAAAGACCTGAGAATAACAGTCAACGGTCAACTCTCTTTTTCTAGCAATCCATCGTTCAGTTCCTTAACGTGAGCCTTCACAGACTGATAGTATAGAGCTGCGAGTCAGTAGTTTCTGATTTATTGATGTTTGATTCTCTTTCCAGAATAGTATAAGCTGTAGATTCTGTTTAGCATCCCAGATGAGTAGCTGTAGTCTTATTCTCCAGTAATGGAGGATACACTGTGCAGTCTGTGAGGGAAAAACATAATTGATCACATACAATCATCTACTCCTCATAAGTTTCTAGAGGATAGTAATAATTAAATGATACTTATATGAGTGTATTTAGATTGTACTGAGCTGATGGTAATCTGGATTTTTCTTGAGGAAACAACAGTTTCAGTCAGAAAATCAAGCTTATTTATATTCATTTTAACTCTCTTTAGAAAATCAAGCAGGATTATATCTGCTATTACTGAATTATCATTAAAATAAATTGTCTACACCTGCATGTTATGTTATCTCTGCTTATAGATGAAGCCTGTTCCCATGTTGTGTATTGTATTTTAATTTTCTATATATATATATTTGTTTTGTTTTTATGAAAAAGTTGAGAAGAAAGTGTGGAGAAGAGATGAGAAACAGAGATGAAATAAGGAGTGGGTGTTTTCTAAGATAGTGCAGGGAAAGAATGCTGCAATTGATTATTATGAAAAAAGGTCTTTTTATTGCAATTCCGCAGTCAAGTGATGAGCTCTAACATGAGTGACACCTCTGGGAAAGCAGCAATGTCATTTTAAAAGAAAAAGTCTCTTCTCCTCCCAAATCCCTTTGAAGACAGCTCCTCCTGTGTTTTGTCAAAGACCTACCTGTGCTGGGAGGACTCAGAGCGACGACGCTCACCACTTTGTCACCAGTTTTGTACGCTAAAGCCACAGTTCTGCGGCTGCAGCAATTATTTCAAAAGCAAAAAATCAGAAGAACACTCAAAAGTGTTCATCAGTTTAGAGCAAAGAAATGCCTCAGGATGTCATTTCTCAACGACAGTATAATGCTGCATGCTGCCTGGCTTGGTTTGATTTCTCTTCTCCTGTGTTCTCCTGCTCCTGAGATCTTTTTGTCTCCAAATCTCCGTTCTCTCTCTGCCTCTCCTTCTGTTATACTGTTATACTCTGTTATGTTATACTAGAAATTTAGATTAATTACTTTCCTTGTCAGCCCCCGCCTCCTTATCCTCAGTTATCACAGTGTAAAGGAGCTGTGCGTTTTTTTGGGTCATCGTTAGATTGATCTTAAAGGCAGTAATTGGATGCATGGGCTGATTCTCCTGCACAGCAGGAGGCTGGTCCATTATGTCTTTCCATTGTGAAGTAACACGCTCCTGTCCTGGCTGCCCTCATCATCATTACCCATGCTGGGGATGCCTGGTGATGGAGAGGGAGCAGGAGGACAGGGCATACATCATATCTGGACTCATCGGTCTTCCTGTTCAAGCCGAGACACCAAACTGTGCTCAGTCACACAAGCTTCGTGGCCATTGGGCTGAGAAATGAAAGCAGCCGTTTGTATTCACATATCTGCTCCAATGTTTCCTTAAACAATACATCATCACCCCAGCCTTCTCTGGCCACTTCTGCTCTCACATGATAAAGTCATCTATCACCATCCTCCAATGAATGTTTCATTTTTTACTCCGTTCATTTCCATTCCCTCTGTTGCGATGCTCATGTTCTCTGCCAGGCAAGTGAAATCTGAAGAACCACATCAAACACAGTTAGGCATATAGACATAAGCACTTATGTGCCAGTTAATCCTGCAGAATTGCCTCTGATGCACACAAAAAAACATGCAGAATCTTTATTGTACGCCTTACATTAAGCCACTTTATTTCCATTGTCTAATTACCTCAGCTCCAGTTCTGCTTATGCTTAGTTTCCATTGCATGCTTGTGTTGCTTTAGTGGAACGGAAGAACAATAGCATTTTTTTTCACAATAGCATGAGTCAAAGCATTTTGCAATAAGGGGTTGATGGATGGACCCCAAGTGAGCAATCCATTAGTATCCACCACAGCTTAAAGGCTGATGATGAAGTGGTAGCACTAATTGAGCCTGCTACACTAGGCACATGTGGCATACTACACATAATGCTAACTGGGACAATGGACTGTGACAAATGCCCAGCTAATCCTGAACACGATCAGAGTCCTTGACACTATGGCTCTACATTTTCTTTGTCTACTAATTCCTCTGTCATCACAAGATGTAAAAGGCATTTGGACAAACTGGCTCTTAATTTCACTGTGACTGCATGAACATAAAGTATTTAGGTGAGTGAGTGTGTGTGGACTGCACTGCCTTTTTATGACTTTGCTGCAGAGTGAAAGACACTTCTTCCAATGTCACTCAGGTAGAGGAATATATACTCTACAATCAGGCTCATAGAGAATGGGATGTTGTTATTTATTAAAACACGCACATCCTCTCTTTTTGTGGTATGTAATTAGAGCTTTAGACAGTACATTCAGCTGCTGCTGAACATTCTGTGAAGCTCATTCATAGCAGTAACATCAGAAAATTATCCATCTCTATTAAGGACGCTAACCTTCATGCAATACTTTTGAAAGCTCCTTTAGCACTGCGGTTGAATGAGATGTTTACTGTGTCAATTCTCAAAAGTTGACCCACGATGTATTCTCTGATTTGCGTTGTTTGTGTTATTTTGTTTATTCTGCTTTCTCCACAGAAACTTGTTAATATCTGTGCACCAACACAACTGTATTTTTTTTAATGTTGTGAGCCTCCATCCCTGTTCCTGTAGTTCTGCTGTCAGTAACATTAAATAAAATATGTGCAGGAATGAAACGAGGGTCATACAATCACTTTTATGAGGAGTTAATGTCTCAGGTGCTAGTTCTTGAATAAAACATGATGCAAGTTTTGGAAATGATGTTTCCTTTAAGAGGAAAATAGATGATAAAATACTGCACATTTGAGGGGGCAGCTGGTATCATCCAATATGTGCCTTGTTGGAGGGGATGTCTGTGAATTTCTGGTTGCAACCCTCAACTTTGCAGACTGGAGGCCTCAGAACAGGAGGTAGATTCTTATGGGTGATGTTAAGACCAGTTGGCACTTCTCAAACAACAATTTTAAAGTGACAGCATATGCACATTTCCCTATCTCCCCATCTCCCCATAATTGATGACATCCCATTTCACATTCTGGCTAAGTTTGATTCAGTCTGACTTCACCCCTTGACCACTGAGGTTTGAAAATAAAGTGTGTATGTCCATCCATCCATCCATCTTATCCGAGGTCGGGTCACGGGGGGGGGGCAGCTTAAACAGAGAAGCCCAGACTTCCCTCTCCTCAGCCACTTTGTCTAGCTCTTCTGGGGTAATCCCAAGGCGTTCCCAGTCCAGCCGAGAGACATAGTCGCTCCAGTGAGTCCTGGGTCATCCCCAGGGCCTCCTCCCAGTGGGACGTGCCTGGAAAACCTCACCAGGGAGGCGTCTAGGAGGCATTCTAACCAGATGCAAAGGAGCAGTGGCTCTACTCTGAGCCCCTCCCAGATGACCGAGCTTCTCACCCGATCATTAAGGGAGAGTCCAGACACCCTCATTTCGACTGCTTGTATCTGTGATCTTATTCTTTGGGTCACTACCCACAGCTCGTGACCGTAGGTGAGGGTAGGAACGTTGATCGACCGGCAAATCAAGAGCTTCGTCTTTTGGCTCAGTGTATATTTGTATAAATGTATGTATGTATGTATGTCAAAGTGTGTATATTTTAGTGGTAAATGACTCCACATTGGACATGACCTTTGTGCCTGCTCAGAGAGGTCTGTGTCCAGAGGGCAGCTAAGCCGAGCGAAGCCCAGCAAAGCTGGCAGTATGGATCTCGATCAGAGATGGGTGAAGAAATCAGACAAAGAGCAGAAGGTCATCCTCCTCCAGGCATGGTTGGGTGTTGGTGAAGAACTCTTCATCGATTGCCTGAGTGTGATAGATATTGGGCTGAAATTGAGCAGACTGGTGAAAGCAGGGTTGTTTCCCTGCCTTGTGGCCTCCAGGTCTTTTGCTCAATCGGCAAAACAGCAGGGGCAGGAAAAAGGCATTGCTGTACCTCCACCAGCATCAGTGAGAGCCTGCAGGTCTCTCCCTGCAGGTCTCTCAGCTCATCTGTAGGTGAGCAGAGACACGGTCCTGTCCCTAGTGTCTGACCTTGATTCTTCAAGTGCTGAATCGGACTGTTGTTGAAATTCACCAGGGACAGCGGCTCCTCCCTCCTGACCCATTGATCTAGACGTATTACACGGATGTTATGCATGAAAATTGCAAGCAATTTGTTCTATAAACTTAAAATATAGTCCTTACACTTCCAGCCATGTTTTATTCAAAAGCTCCCTTTCACCTTACAAGGTGAAATTCGTGGCCACTGGGCTCAGAGGCTGGCTTCATCCTTTCAGCACCAAGACCTTAATAATTCCTATTTTAAAATTGGATGTTGTAAGCAAAGAGACTATTAGGGACTCTCTTAATGTAATTTAATAATACAGACAGGCAGTTGGACAAAAAGTTCTCCAAAGATTCATCAGTGCAGTTCTATTTACTGTTGCAGAGAAAACACCTTCCTTTAAAAAGATAAAATGGTGATGCTTCAGAATCAGGCATAGTTTCCTAATGAGGTTAATATTTGTGTGTGTGTGTGGGGGGGGTCCTGTCAGCAACATGTCAGTGTGACACTTCCCTGCAGTCCAAGTTTACTCATAAATCATCTGCACTCATAAATAATTTACACTTGAGAGCAACTCAACATGACTCCAAAAGAAAATCAATACTGTCCATTAACTGTTGTGTGAATCCTTACATAACCAAGTGAGTGGCTCAGATGAAAAAGCAGGGTTTTTTTCTTGACATGTCATTGGCTGCCCTTCTTTTGAAGTTTTCAAGGGCAAAAATACCACATAAACTTTTCTACCACAAGTGCATTAAGCCCAAGAATTTGTGTTTATTTTTATGTGAGGCCACTGTGAGAATTGTCTGGAGGTTTCAGTCCAAACCATTTTGTCTTTTGGTGTTTACTTTCTTACTTTGCTACTTTCACAAGTCACAAAATCAAATTCAGGTCAGACATTTCAAGAGAAAAGGCTTCATTCTTTTATTCATCAGTCAGAAACTTTTGAATGAACATATTTGTGCATTTAAATGGAGAAGCCTCTGATGTTTGGTGGATTTTTCAGTCCTGAAAATTAGGATTGTGCCATTGATATTAGCCTTTAATTTACTAGGACGTCACATTGAGATCAAAATCTCATTTAAAAATGAGACCTAGTCAAGAAAGGAGACTTATTGCAGAAAATTCATTAAAATTATGTGAAGCTACAGCCTGTACACATTTTACTTAATGTAATGACTAGAAGCAGGAAAAAACAGCTACTCTGCCATAAGATGTGCTTTTACAACAGATTATTGGCAGGATTATGTCTTGGCCAACCAGTGACTTTATGATCATTGTGGTGTCAGATAACCAGCCAACACATAAAACACATAAAACCTTTTTTTACTGTTTATTTTTATTTTTTGTATCAATTAAGCAAATGTCTGGTGGTGGTAGGATGGATGAGATATTTAAATGTAATAATTAAAATATTTTTCATGAAAATCAAATCTCATTTAAAGCTCAGCACAGAAGTTTCTGGAAGGTGGAGGAAGCTGCAGCAGCAGACAGCGTTGACAGGGCTGTGAATTACAACGAGATGAGTCAGGACACAATGACCACATCATGCACCTACTTAAATATAATTGGACATTACTTGTCAGCTGATAGCCATGCCACTGTTAAATTATGGGGCATGAGAAAAGCAGCTGATCAGCCAGGTAAAAAGACACTTCAGTGTTTGGTGTATGTTGGTGTATGGGAGTATGCTCATACAAGGTTATTGTGCGGTTATCTGGGGTACAGCATCATTTTACCTAATTAAAAGACAGAGATTAGCTAAGGGCCTCTTTTTGCCTCAGCCTAGTTAGCCAAACAAGCGCTGTTAATTAAAACATACTGTATCTTAATAGGGTTTGTGTTCCTTACCTTTTTATCGATGTCTATGTGATTTTCATCCTCAGTTTCATTTCATACTGGTGTAAAATACAACATTGGGCAGATAATTGGTAACTAACTGGAATCAACAATCTGTCCATCATATATTTATATATTTCTTTGTACTTTTAATCATGTGTGCTTTGAGCCAAGTTGAACAGTTTGAAATGCACTAAAATTCATAAATGCTGCAGCGTATGAATGAATGACTTGCATCCAAAAAACAGTACTGTACTTGAGAAATTACTCACACAGATGTAGCATGGACCATAACCTGTTTATCAGCCCTACAATTCAGCTCTTTTTTCCTACTTTTGTGACCTAATTTGTACTTTGACAGGGAATTAAGGGCTTTTTCCCCACAACGTCTTCATTAATGAATGAGGTACGTATTGAAGTGGTCCTAATTCCGAGGCACCAGTTCACTGTGTCAATGTGTGATCTTTAACATGATATCTCATTACCTCTCCTCTGCAAGTTGACACTTCCAAGAGTAGAGTCACTATCAATGTGGCCATCAAGCTAATCCTCGTCCAACCAGCCACAGCCCACAGTAATGAGCAGATCAGATCTCTGACCGGCGTTCACCTCAGACTGACACTGGAAAGTGGACACAGGGCATTTACAAGGCAGCGAGTGATAAGTGCTGAGTAGTGATGGGCCTTTTGTGTATCACTTTACTCCTGTCAGCCAGTAAGAAATAAGGAAAGGCAATGGAGAAGAAGTGGTTGACTCTTGAAGGACCAAAATGGGAAGAGAAGAGGCGGGAGCAAGAGAGAGACTCATTAAAAGGCAGTGAGTTGGCTTCACAACCATCCCACCACTTCAGTGCGCTGTCACGCAGTGATGTATCGCTCTGCATGGTGCTACCAAGTCCTTTATTCCCTCTCGCCTTTGTGTATCTTGATTCGAGCCAATTAAATCCTCCATGGAATTAAGGGGAGGAAGTGCCAGATTGAGAAATGTACAATGTGGAGAGAGGAAGCGATGAAAGGACATATCTCATTTGGTCTGCTTAATAGCTTCAGGACAGTGAGAGTGAACAGTATTCAATGTTCACAGCGTATTATTCACTATCTTCCTTCTTCCATTTCAGTTTCCTTACGTGCACATACTTTATCATCAAGGAATAAAAATGTTTATAAGAACTATGAACATATCATGACTGATTATTGGCATATTTTACTTTTTATTTTAATGTGTCTGCACTTAAAACGACATGAAAGATCATAAGGAGACTCAAAGTCAAGTCATCAGTCATGATGGTAAATACACCAGATGAAGTGTTTTGGCTTTTACTGCTCTGACCTGTGCTTTTGGGTTTAACTGGACAGCCTCTGGCTTTAGCCATAACAATGAGGGCCTATCATGAATAGGTTTACACACGGAGCATGTGCACTATGTTTACCACCATCACTTCTCTCTGCCACGCTATGAATAATGCAAGCCCTAGGCCCTTTCAACTCACCGCTGTGCTTGACCTGTTCATTTGTAGCTGCAGCCAGGATGGAAGGGTCAGAATGTGGATGTGTTCGGGCTAAGTAGACCCCAGGACAAGTTGCTTCCCCACTTCTCATGCTGCCCATGTCACTCCAACTGACACCATAAATCTCACTTATTTTCAGATCCAGCCTAGACACAGGCAGAAATTACAGCCCAGAACACATTACCAGCCACAGCAGTGTGCTGCATGCTAACAGAGAGAGCTTTGATAAAGCAGACAGGCAGTTCTCCCATAGATTATTGAGTAAAAAGACTCCAATCTCCAACTTGAAGGAGCAGATTGGTTTGTAAGTAAAGCAAAAAAAAAAAAAAAAAAACCAACAAAAAATGATAGCATCAACGGCTGAGTATCACATAAACTTCAAAGTATGCTGCATGCATGGGAGCATCTTTAAAAAAATATGTTAATGTATTTATGCATATCACTGTCTTTTGTGTCATATATTCAAGCAGTGAAATTCCAGACTGGCAAAAAGGACACGTCGGTCAACATACATGAGAGACATGTACACATTTAACAAAATTGAACTTGTCTGGCATACAATCACAGTCTGATCTTTTTTTACTGGAGAGTATCTGCTGTTACCAAGCCCTGAGCTGATATTTAAAAAAATAATTTCTTATTTTTTCCATACACACAATTTAGTGATGGTGAATTTGACCTCTGCCTTTAACCCATTCTTATTACACATGACTAGTGAACACACACAAACCGAGCACAGGAGCAGGGGGCAGCACTTTTCTCCACCTGGGTAGCAACGGGGGATTCAGTGCCTTGCTCATTGGCATCCCAGTCCTTGTCCCGGGATTTGAACCAGCTAGGCTACTGGATGATGCTTTGTTTAAGCTGTCCAAATGAATGGAAGTGCAGTGTCCTAAGAAGAATAGCTGCGCAAACCTGTGTATGTGCTGCAGTGCTCAGGGCAGAAAGAACAGAGTGAACCGGAGCGGATCAAATAAGGCATTTATTAAAATATGGACAGTTATTTTATGTGAAATAAATGCCACTACTAGTCCGCTACAGTTAAGCTGCATGAAGGGACCGGCTCACTATTAAAAGTAGCCGACAGCCAGCCCTTGTGGAAAGCACTGCAGCTGACATAAGTGGGTGAGGTGTCCAGGGTGATTTACCAGTCAGATAACAAATGCCCAGATCAGCTCTGATCCAATATCTGCACCATTGCTCTCCATTTTGTGCTTAATTGTGCCATCTATCCCAGTGTGCGTGAACCACTGATGCATCACTGTGGAATTCTGCTGTCTTATTACTGCCAGGGCGCGCTCTCAGCTGCTCTCAGCCTGCTGGGTTATCTGCAGCTGCTGTAATCTCACATAAGCCTCTGCTTCCACCAGGTCCCACCCATTTTACCCCATCATGTACGTTGTAGATGAGCCTGTGGAAATGGAATCCCAGTTAATTTAGAGCAATACCTCATTTTAGGGAAAATTGAATTAAAGTTTGTCAGTTGGTTGATTTTGCTACACTGTCACTGTCTTTAAAGTTGTAATGAAAGTTAATCTGGACTAAGTGCTTTTTTGTGAGGTGTTGGTATTTCCTGGTCTCAGTAAATGATGCTTACAAATGATCAGACAAACCTAATCCTCATTTTTTTCCTCAATTGTCAAACTCACAAACATGCTGAGTCTGAAGAAAGCTTCAGAACAGTGTACGAGTCTTGTGTACAACCCTGTAGTGACTGTTGAATACACACAAATGTGATGACACTGAGTCAGACACTGCTGATTGGGGCTGTCTGCACTTGTCAGTCTAAGAATTATTATTCTAAATGAATGTGACATTTTACTCCACATACATCACTCTACAGTTACATTTCTCTGATAAAAGATGAAATAGTGCAACATCAACAGAATTCTACTGAAATATTTTCAGTGCTTGTATAGCCTTAGTAAAGACAAATTAAAATTGCGTGTCTTGTGGTTTCTGTCCATGGAGAGTAAGGGAAACAGTGCCAGTCTTTGTATAAGAGCATCCCAAGAGCAGAATGAAAACACCTTACAAAGAGATTTTTGAAGTGTACATTTAGCTGAAGTAATTTCAGTTTCCCAATACATGGACGTCCATTTTCACTGTACAGTCGAAGCATTAAGAGGTACATGTTGACCTTAAGTGACAGCTTTTTACTGTGGTGCCCCACTTTTCACAGCAATCTGTGTAATTGAAGTGAAATGTCTTTGGGCTGAACAGGCAGAAGAAACCTTGCAATGTGCACAAGAGACTAAAGAGCAAAAGTTACCTTGAACTTATCTTAAGTGGCTCCAATTATCTTTTGTGAATACATAGTGGTGAGTGTATGAGTGTGTGCATGCCTGCGTGTGTGAGTGTGTTTGATAAAAGGTGAAGATTTCTGTTCACAGTAATGAAGCTGTGCAGTTTAATTTAAAGGACCAGGACTATCTAGACAACTTGGGTCATTGACTGAGGGTATTTCTACAGTCCAGGGCCAAATTATAGCACTAGTGCCTTTTAGACCGCCGTATTTATGTTGTCAAATATTTTTATTTTATTGATTCTTAGTTGGAGAGCTCAGATAAGGGTCCATGCTAACTTTATTCATTCATAGCCAAACTTACCTTGTTGTGGTAAAAATAGTATCACTTTACCATGTCAGTTGTGTGTGTGTGTGTGTTTGAGAAGTTCTGGCTTCTGGTCGTACAAAAAGATGCTGTAAATGTTGTTCTACATTTGCCGACACATATCACTGAACACTCGAGATGAGTCATATTTCTCAGAACATACAGCTATTTAAAGCATATTTTAATTAAATATTTCAGTGACAGCTGAAAGCACATTAAAAATAACTGACTGGGCAAATGACATTCTGTGAGCCTAAATCACAGGATTAATGATGTTGTCGATAGATAATGTTACACAACTGTCTCTAATAGATGCCTCAATGTAGCTTCAAATGACTTTAATTAACATCTAACTGACTTTGGGATACCTCCGTTTGTGTGCAGTACAGTTTCACCCGGGTTATAGTCACAGGTCTTCTCTCCTGGCAGAACTACATGCTCACTTTTCCTCTCTGTGGTATTATGTATTAAGTACCTTTAAATGTCAGCCTGCTTTGTTGCCGTCGTGTTCTTTTCCCTCCTCTATGTTATCTGATCTTCTGCAGCCGTATTGTTAAAGTGAGCTCAGGTCCAATCAATCACATGTGCAGGGCAGCCTTTAAAGGGAAGACTTTTAGACTGCATGACTGTTTAACATCTCTCTCTACAGAGAGATTTTGGTCAAAGAACAGTTTCTCATTGTTGCCTGAAGTGACAAATAAAGCTTTCTATTGTATACTTTTTTGATTTTGTAAACTGAAATTTTGGGTTTTGTCTTTTTTTACTCGATAATAATCAACAATAACTTAAAATTGTAAATGGCCTCTATGGTGCTTTTCTGGTCTTGATGACCACACTAGCACTTTTAGTATCATTAATCTACCCTTTTACATGCTGCCGGCACAGCAACGCGGGGTTAGACTAGGCATATAGACTAGCTGAGCCGGGAATTGAACCCACAACCTTTGAGTTGAAGAATGACTCGCTTTACCATTGACCTGCTCATGTTTACACATGCGTTCCTCACTGTGCCATGACTCTAATGAAAGTCTCTGATCACACAAATAATGATTGCACTGATTGCTTATTAATTTAAAGCTGTTACTCTTTCATTATTGTTTTCTATTAACACTGAACGTTTCCTATTACACTGTAACCTTTATACTCACTAATAATCACTTCCATCACTTAAAAGTGACTTAGAAACATGATGGCACTGAGGGAAATGTTGTTCACGTTTTTTTTGGAGAAACCCTCAATTGATTATTGTTGATACATTTGGCAAACAAAACCCAACAGTAGCTATTTAAAAATCAGTGGTGACAAGAACCTAACACACTGCAACTTAACAAAACTCATCATACTGTATGTGCTGCAAATACATAAACACCATGAAAATATTCTAAAAACTGCTGAGTGCCACGCATGAGTAGTCAACTTTAGTCACAAGATAGTAAAAAATACATTTGTCATAGCCTGTGTATTAATTCTTTTTCTGAATAATTCTTCTTCTGAAATATTATTGATATGAATTTATATACGAGCATTTTATTTGTTTACTGTAGTGCCTCAAACTCTTGCATCTTTGAAAATTTATTTCCTGTGAATTAAAAGCATGGCGGTTCAAACAAAGGCCGAACAATTAGTCACAAAACAGTGAACTGAAGCTTGACGTAGAAGTCGTAGATGTGTCGCAAATCAAATTGAAATACAAACCAGAAAATAGAACACAAATAGATATTTGACATAAATTATTCAAGGAAATGTATTTTCAATGGGTTCTTCAGCACAATTGTCTACTCTCTTTGTCTTCCTGTCTGTAGGACTCTGAAATTCTGAACACCGCGGTGCTGACTGGGAAGACGGTGGCTGTGCCAGTGAAGGTGGTGACGGTTGGAATAGACGCCTCAGTCACTGATGTCTCCGAAGCGGTTGAGTGTCACTCTACAGATGAGGATGTGGTCAAGGTAAACAAAATGAGGTCTTCAAAGTGAAATGAACATCTTTAATTAGGTGTTTGCTAAAGTTTCTCCTAAAGAATGACTTCATTTTTACATGACAGCTGCAGGAATATTGTGTACAAGAGGGAAGCCATGTGCACACATGAGTATATAAAATGGGGAGAGTTAATTGTTGGTTTGCAATACAGTACATATCATTAATTTTGTTCTAGTTTTTAAAAGTTTTTAAAGGGTCTTAGAGCTGTTGAAAGTAATTTAGTGTGCAGCTTCAATGCAATTTTATTAAACAAGTGTCAAACATTTGACAGATGAGAGAGTTTTCTATGTTGAGCACATCGTGGACCTTCATGAAAGTGTGGGTTTGATATGCAGTTACTGTTCCTCAGGTGTTCCTTTATTATTAGAGCCTGAGGCAAATCGGCTCAAAAGTATATTAAAAAAATGTCTTTTGCTGTGTTGTAGCATTCAGCCCTGTTATCAATGACTTTGTTCCCCAATAAAAAAAATAGGGTCACCCTTGACCACAAGCCCAGATCTATATATATATCATCATCTGTGTAAAGTTTAGGTGAAAAGCCAGAGCAGGGGTGAGGGAATTCATATATATATATCTGTGGCCTCTTTTCTGATCTACTGTAAGTGACTCAGATGCTGCTCTGAATCTACAAACAGCATCCTGTGCCAAAGGTGTCTTCCAACCATGTTCCCTGTCTGAACCTGTCAAGATCAGAAAGGATAGCAGGATACTGCAAATCAAATTCAACTAATATACACTGAAGAGGTGGTTATGAAGCAAATCAAACACAAAAAGAGGACATTTTTTTTCACCATTTGTTCATTTGATCCTGTCTGATGTATGAGTCAGGGATCGCTTAGTCAGGTCTAGAGGGATATTCAATTTCAGTCAAAGCCGTTTAAATAAAAGCCGCAGCGCTGTGCGTTTAGAGCTTTTTTTCCAGAGTGATTACTGCTGTTCCTAATCATAGCCGGGAATCATGTATGCAAACATAACTAATTCATCTCATTTTGACCTGGGGAATCAGTGATAAGTAAACACGGAGTGACATTAAACCTGAATAATGAATGACTACGTTCATTAAATGCTGCTTCTACCCACTTGTGGCCTTATTAATACCCTGGGTCACATGGTTTTTCTCAAAAAAAAAAAGGATTTGTCTTACTAAAATATTGCCTGACGTGGAGGTATAAATAAAGCTCAGTTGTCATCAGGTTGCAAGTCAGTTTTAGATGATTTGCTGTTGTGGGTGAATTTGTCTGGGACCTGATTCACTTAGCACAGCTTCAGATTATATATATACATATATATATATATAAATAAATAAAAGTTACCCTGTACAAAATTTTATATTAGCCATAGATCGTGTTAGTGTTTCCATGTATTAGTATTGACCATAATTGTTACTGAGATGCATTGTGATGCCGACCTGAACAATTTTGCATTGATGCAGCCACTTGCTAGAAGCTGCAGCTTGACTACAGAAGCATTAGTTCTGTTTTGGGGATGTAACATTTAAGTTTCTTTTGTAAATAAATGATTTTATTCCTATTTGATTTCATATTTAGCCAACTGCTCATATCGACTGATGGAAGTAGCCTTAAGCATTTATATTGAAGATTTCGGGTGCACTGATTGGCAGCCGATTGGTCCCTCACAGGAGGTTCCAGTTGTGGAGCCACTCACAACCAGACTACAGTAGACATTTCGTGCATGTTTTTAATAAATCTCTAAAATGGTTTGTTTAATGTCTTGCTGGTGGTTTACTGGGAGCTGAGAAGAGGGAGTCTCCTCAATCTTGTTGCGATCAGTTTTTCCGTTAGGCCTCCTCGCAACAGTTACCCTCATGTTGAGGTGAGCGGTGTAGCTTCTGCTGAGTTTGAGCAGCTTAATTGCTTCTGTCAAGCCGACCCCTGTGTGCAAGTCAGAGACAGACTCACTCCACGTTCGTGGTCCCTTCTCCCAGTGCTCATATCTGATGTGGATTGTATCTGTCTGGTGAGTTGTTAATTTCCTTGGCTAGATCCAGAGACAGCCATAATGACCTATCTAAGTATTCTCCTGTGAGCTGCCTAATGTGTCTGATTAATGTGGCGGTGGATCCTCTTGGACACGTATGCAACTCACAGAGAGGGTCTCACTTGTTTTTCCTCCACCATAACCAATGATCTGCTGGGAGTGTGTATGAGGGGTAAAGGTTTTGCTGAGTCAGGGTGGATGTGTTTATATGTTATGATATTGATTTGGAGCAATGTTGGCCAGTAATACAACACAACAGGAAAAACGTCAGTATATCAGTGTTATTGTAACTTATTTTCCATAGTTGTTCCCAATTTGGTTGTTTGGGAGTAGATTGGAGAAATGTTAGCAGGCAGTTCTGTCATGGGACATACTGAAGCAGTTGTTATTCATGCTTTCTGGAAGCATTGACATTATTTTCCTACTATAGTTAAAGGCAAACTGACCTCCTGATGGTTTGTTTTAATAAGAACAGCCTGAGAGGTTAAACAGCAACATAATTTTTATTGATGATTCCTCTCACAGTTCGCTATCATCGGTGGAAAAATAGGGCCTAGTGGTTATTTATACTGCAACTCTAATGTTTGTGCGGACAAGGTTGGCGAGTCCCTTCTGAGAAAAGTCTGAGATGAAAGGGCTTTCAAAGGCACTTCAGTCTCAACGGAGTGAGTGAGGGAGAAGAACAATAAGGGCAGATAAGGAGCAGACATTCCTCTGACATCTTTATCAGTTCAAACACACCCTCACACTGGGAACAATGATGGAGCCCACTCTGCTTCACGACTGGCTGTAGCCTGAGGAGCGACCCCACCCTTGTACAAATGTTCAGAAGCTTCATTAAGCAACGCTGTCATTCCTCGTTAAGTTTCGGTGTCGTGCAGCTCTAGTGTGTGAGTGAGGTAACCACTATGACTGCCGTTTATTGACTGTTCCACCACGCAGAAAATATCTATATGCAAGGAGAATGCTGTGCGTACAACTTTCTCTTTCTCACAGGGGTTTGACTCTGGTTCAGGTGAGTTCACAGAGAGGGCTCATGTTTGCTTGCCATTTAAAAATCATCCCATGTGTTGCTTCAGACTTTAGGACTTGCATCGAAATTAAACAAATATTTTTGACACTGGCATGGGAAGACTTATCACAGATACATTGCACAAAACAATGTAAAAAAGAGTAAAAGAAGATTTAAGTGCATTACATAAACAAGTAATTGCTCAGAAGTAAATAATTAAAAAGAGAAATAAAGTCACAGCAGTCCTGTACTGAGAAGTGGCAAAGCTGATGCAATGAAAGACTTTCCTTTGACATTCTTCTCAGCCATTGGAGAAACATGTCTGTGGCTTGATGAAAGTTATTTTCTGTCCAGTGAATTTTGCTGACGTGGTTGATGAATTGTGGCAGTATTTTTTTGTTTCATCGAGGGGTTTCCATACCGTGATTTCTAAACCTTGAACAGCGTGCACTGCCTAGTGTTGAAGCTGCTCAGGTCCCGGAGGCACTTCTCAGCAGTCTCATTGGGCAAAACTATACTTATGGCTCTACTTATTTGAGAGTTGTTGTTACAACATACTTTTCAGGTAAACGTTTTATTAAAAAGAGTCAAGGGTTCAGCCCCCAGCACTTTCTCTCCAGCTACATGGCCCTCCATTTTAAAAATCTTCTGGTTTAAAGGTTCTGTACACAAAGTAAACATGCTTTCACAACTTTCTCCACTGTTGCACTCTGCCCTTTTCCTCCTTCATTGGTTGCACTGGATACACATGGGTGGGGCCTTTATTCTTCATTTTGGTAGTAAATTTTCACTTCAAAACACAAACCTTGCTCATTTGGCCTTCATTTAAATTGAGTACACTCTTATACAACTATACTTGTGAGTAGTTCAGTATATTCAGTTTTGCAAAACCACCTTAAATGTTTCACAGTGTACCTTTAAATGACTAAATATCTGTGCTTTCTTGTACTTATTTATGGCACTAAAAGAAGATTATATATTATTATGCTGAATAATAGCAGCCCCAAAATTATTTTGATGAAATGCTGGCTTATAATAAGTAAAATGGTGCCTCTTTTCTTTCTCATCCAGGATAAAGCAAATTCAGGAAATAAAAGCACATATCTGTTAATATGTGCTTTTATTTATACACAAAAAAATGTATTTTTCCTCTCCTCCTGGCTTCACCCCAGAGGCGATGTGAAGTGAACGGAACTCACATAGAGAAAATATAAAGATTCAAAATGTGTCATGCACATTTCTTTCCTGGTCACAGTCCTGCCGTGACTTCATGATGAATGGCTGTTTATAGTTTCATCTTGCTGTGGAAAAAAAGCATTAAACAAGTCTTCATCCCTCGACCATCTGGCAGGGGTAATAGCAATTTCTTGTAAACAGGATTTACAAAACTCAGTTTAAGGTGTACTGATTAATTACCACTATGAGTGTGCGTGTGTGTGTGTGGAGAGTCGGACAGAGAGAGAGTGTGTGTGTCTGCTGGATTCGCCTCTTAGCTGTTTTTTGCATTTCAAGTTCTTGTAAGACCACATCATAAAGAGTTTCTAAAGAGACGGAGAGGACATTCTGGATGTTACTCAAATAAAAGAAGAAGCGACAAGAAGCTGTTTCTTCCCATAACACAGAATTAGCCCACACATTTCTATTGTAAAGCAATTTGTGAAACAGATGTCTTTGAGTTTGGTAATTTTTAACTGTTCTCCTCTCACTGGTTTCCATCTGCCGGCTCCACTTTTAGCTGTAGGCTGAACTATAATCGAAAAAAAAGACCACGACCTGTTTTCCCTGAGGTTCAAAGATGTCCTCACTGCCCTCCTTCCTCCTCGCCTGAGTTTGACGCGCATATAGAAGCTTTAATCTTGTTCAGGAGAGTTACAGGAATACCACATCAGTAGAAAACTCAGAAATGTAAGGGCCTATAATCAACTCGGAGGTCCTGGAACGGCAGTGGACACTTCACAGCGTATTACACTGTGCAATGTACTGCGTAGTCATTTGGTGCAACAGTTAGACCAGCTCAACCTAAATTCTCTCTCTCTGTCTCCTTCCCTCTCCTCCCATGCAGGTGTCAGACAGGTGTGACTACGTTTTCGTAAATGGAAAGGAGATGAAGGGCAAGGTGAAGATGATGGTGAACTTCACCTACGGATATCTCGGTGCACAGCTGGAGCTGAATGTGTGGATCCCTCGACTCCCCCTCCAGATTGAGGTGTCTGACACGGAGCTCAGCCAGATCAAAGGATGGAGGGTTCCCATCATGGCCCCCAGTCAGAGGTACAGTACCACACATGCATGTCTCCTGCAGGGCTTTGCAATGCTGTGTTCTGCGCCTTTATTCAACAACACTCTTAGACATGTAGACATCATGTGACTCACTTTGCTCACGCTGCCATGTTGGCAGGAAAAGCTTCTGAAAAAGACATGAAACTGGTGCTGGATTCAAGCTTTAAGAGTTCACTTTAAATTCATGGAGATCGAGAAATAGATGACAGGACCTGAATATATCTGATTCTTTTCTGGGTGGTTCGCATGAGTATGGAAACAGCCACAGAGGACATTATTCCAAGCAAACAACAACAACAAAAAAAAAAAACATAATTACCTTAGGTTAGTTATTACCCTTGAAGTTTGTAAGAATGACAGATATTCAGCTTCCCAGTTCAGGGGAAACTAGAGGAAGAAGAGACTCACCAAGGACATTTAAATTACAACTTTGTAAAGGAGAGTGGATTTTGTGCCTCAAAATAGGGTAATGCTTAATATTTAAGTCCAACGCATTTTCACACCAATAACACACACCTTTGATGTGAGCTATGTTTCCCTTAAGTTCCCCTTAAATGCCAACTGGGAAGCTGCAAATCTGGACGCCAACTTTGTGAATACAGTAGGTGAAATGGCATGACATCAGCAACTGGAGTTCAGTGAGACCAGATGTATGAATGAGCAAATACAGATGTTCTCCTGTGATTTTGTACAAAAACTGACAGTTAAAATAATGTAACCCAGACAATTATCTGTTGAAACAACATCAGGGTAATCAGGTACAATTTAATTTGAGTTGAAGCAAGGTTGACTCTTTATTTTTCATTCTTTAAAGCTCATTGTGTAACTGTTGGTGATTTTTGTTGTGGTTGAATTTATTATTCTGGCTGCGTTTGGTCTTCCTGAACAGAAACAGTGTAACATTATTTGTATGCTGTGTCCTTGACCTGAAAACGGGCTCTGTCAAGCAATACTATCAGACCTGACTAAGGGAATGTTTGCATACTGTACAGCAGCAGCACAGGGTGGGTGGGAACAAGAAGCATTTATCCCAACAAACTGCTCAATGACCAGGACTTTTAAGCAGTAGAATTCACTTCTGAAAGCTTCGGTGGACACTTCTTTATGTTTTCAGCCATACTCCAACCTATTTACTTTACTGGTGTTGCCTCGGTCTGTCTTGACAAAAAAAAACAAAAAAACAAATCATTATGTTTTGAGTGTTGTGTGGAGTTGACAGGACTTATTTGAACTCATTTTACACATGGTTTGAATCTTTGAATCTAACAGACATTTGGTTGTATACTTAAAAGTTACATACAGTTGTTTAAAAATGATGTTGTGCTTCTGGAATCTCCTAAGTGCTATTGCACCGAGTCCTTTGTCCACCCTCGCAGCACTTTTTTTTTAAGAGGGGAACCAATAGCATATAAATTATTTAATTTAAGTCATGGCAGCCTTGGTAGCATAATGATTTGACAGGGAACTGAACACCACTCCACCACTCTCCTTCTGATTTCAGTCTTGCTGACAGTTCTTGGCTGATAACAAAATGGCTGACCTGTGCAATACAGCGTGTCATTAAGACTGGCTTAAGGTGGCCTGTCATTGCCCCTCTTAATCATCAGCAAGACAGAACATTATTAGAGCTGTCTGGAGGTCAGTTCTCTCCCTCTAGGGCCTCATCACTAGCGGCACGTCTGCCAACGCCGCTGTACAATGCTACTCTGCAACTGTTGAAATCCATCAATTGATAGAGCAGCTTTCAGTCCACCTGGAGTGATTACGTCTGGAAAAGTGTAAAGGCTGGACTCGCAGTCATCCCACAGTCATCCCACGCACCAGTGTGGCCACTCTAATTATCCCGTTTCCTTTTTTGTTGTGACTGACAGAGGTACAGCCATCGACTGATGCCATGGCTTGTCGAGGATGCTGCTTTCCCAGCTGTGCACTGGTATGCCTTTATCATCGAGGACAGCCACATTGTTTTGTCAGAGTTGACGGCAGTGTGACTGCTGATGGGCGGCAGAGAGCTACGTTTCCCTCTGTCGTCTGTCTCTTTTGTTTATCAGGGGATAACAGGCACGGCCTTGCAAAAGTTGCACTATGCGTGTTGGAGGGAATGGGCACTGGTCCACATGAGCCGATGAGGAACTGTGCCAGTGAGCAACAATAGCAAGTGGTCAGGCGCTCCTCTGGCAGCCAGAATGGAAAGTCATGGTCATACTGAGGGAGAGAGAGAGATGAGAAATAAAGAGACAGTACGTACGTTAGTGGAATTCTTGCAAAAGTACTTCTAACGCTGCTTCTGACGGGTCGTCTGTCTCTTTTGTTTATCAGGGGATAACAGGCACGGCCTTGCAAAAGTTGCACTATGCGTGTTGGAGGGAATGGGCACTGGTCCACATGAGCCGATGAGGAACTGTGCCAGTGAGCAACAATAGCAAGTGGTCAGGCGCTCCTCTGGCAACCAGAATGGAAAGTCATGGTCATACTGAGGGAGAGAGAGAGATGAGAAATAAAGAGACAGTACGTACGTTAGTGGATTTCTTGCAAAAGTACTTCTAACGCTGCTTCTGACGGGCACTGTTTGTACGCATTACCTCTTCTTTCTCAAATTCCTGTCAAAGCAAGGCCAAGATCAGCCTTTGCAGACAGCAAACCTAGGTGCAGGCAGAGCATTCAGGCATCCAGCACACATTTAACACTTCCTTCAAGGTACTGTATGTGCATGGAGATTCCCTCTCTTCCTTGGTTTATAGTGCTTTTAAAATTCTCAAGCAGTTACCTTTTAGGACTCATGTTGAGTTTGTGTCGTATATATAGTGAGAGTTCTCCTACCGTTAAATAAACAACTCAACTTGAAACAGCAACACTGCTTAGTCAAGTTTCACAATATGTGTGAACAAACACTACAAAACCTATCAACCATTGTCTTGAGCTTCCTTATTTAGAAGCAGTAGCATCTATTTCTGTCCAAATGACCTATGTCATGTTCTTTTAGCAGAAGAAAATGCAGCATAATGCTGAAACAAATACAGCAGATGATCCACAGGGTAAAACAAAAATAAGCACGGCACACACATTAATATGCAGCATCTCCTCTGAAGTCAGACCCAGACTTGAAAGTGAATGAAGCGGGGGGGAAAAAAATTGCTTTGTGAAGCAGGGTGTTCTGTGAGCTGAATGTGATTTGTTTATTAGATTAACCCTAGATTAAATTTTGAGATGGCTGCACAAGCACTGGAATATCAGATTAACTGTATACCAGAGATAAATTCCTGAATCCACTATACATCTGACTAATACCTGCGTGAATAAATGCCCTTGTAAATATGTGTATAGTATTGTTAAGACAATTGTCAGAACATACAATACTGCGACATTAGTACTGTTTGTCAATTAATCAGCCGTGAATTAACAAATAACAAAAAAACTAATTCTGGTTTACACTTGCAGGGAAAAACAATCACGCTCACAATGTGATCCTGAAAGCTAACTGGTATGACATTTTTAATTACAAGCAATGGAATAATCAGAAGATGCTGACTGAAAGTAATAACTTTTTCCTCTGTGGAGTGAGCGTCAAGACAATAGGGAAAAGCAATTTCAAAGGAAAATAAATGCTTGATTACAAATTCTTGATTTGCAAGGATTTATTTTTTGTCTGTATGCAAATACAGTATGGTTATCCATTAATAAGCCACAGGTATTTATCATTACAACACAAAAAATACTTGATAAGAATACATAACTTCTAAACAGATATTAGAGAGGTTCTTGGGATCTAATGTAAAATTAATTTGGGATTTACATTGAGACAAATTTTGGAAAACTGAGAAAACATGGTGATGAAGAGGCTGAATCCTAGAGTGAAATCCTTTCTTTTTAGTTAGATAAAGGTGATGTTTCACCTATGACGATGAACAGCATCTGTTTGCGACACTGTGAATCATTTGGTCACTCATCTAACCCACACACAGTCATATAGCCTGTCTAAATAATGAAAATATAGTTTTATTTTAACATGTTGCTTTAATATCAATCCCACAATGTCCAATATCTATCTTCTGTGAATGGCTGTCAAGGATGGAAGTCCTTCACTCTCACTGTACTTGGAGTTTTTATCCAGAGCGTGCAGCTCACATCGTTATTCCTGCCAATTCACTTGCGGTCAGATTTCTCTGCGGATTCAGACAGGAAGAGACAAGCAGAGGAGATAATGGCAAGAAAAACAGTTCAAGAGATTAAATTCTTTTCTTCTCCCATTTGTCAGGACCACCATCCTTGTTGTGTATTTGTGTGTGAGAGACAATGAGAGACAGAGTAACAAAAGATGGATTAGATGGAGTGGCATATGTTTAATCAACTGAACTCTATAATTAGTAATTTTGCTGACAAATCACTTTTCTGTTTACAAGTATCCCGACTGTATCCCACATTTATTCTCCTAGATCAAGCATTTAGGCATTGCTTTCTCAACATGTCAAGGTGCTTTTTTTGTTGTTTTTATTAAAAAAACACCCACACACACAGTTATGGGCAAATGTTGTAATGATGTTGCAGTGATATCGTAACAATTAAAACCTAGTTTGTCATACTTGAAGCAATATTACCAGTGAGAAAGTGCTGAGCCTCTGTTGGTTGATTTGTTGCCAACGGTAATAAAAAATAGATTTGCCTGCAAAAGAGCAATCAGTGAGGCTATTAAGTAAAGCAGTAAGGAGGTTTATGCACATTCACAGTCCAGACCTGGTGCTCCCAAATGGTGAATGAGAGACACTGAGAGAGGAAAATGGTCGCCATATGCTAGACTGCTCATTACTGGATCCTCGTCAGGTAAGCGTCCCCGTGTATGAGGTACACTGCTGTATGTGATTACATCTGACGGGTTGGTTTTGAAAGCCATGAAACACACATCAGTCAGTGCACACTCTCACCAGCACAGAAGTCAGAGAACAGCTGAGGATAATGGGAATGTCACAAGCATCACAGGAAATGTATTTACATTTTTTTTCACCTGATGCTAAATGAAACATCTGGGAATAACCAGATAAACACAGATTAGCCCGAAGAGGAAAATTAATTCTGTGTGTATGAAATTCATGGCAATCCATATGGTCATTGTCAAGCCACTGTAGCAAAGTCATTAGGATTCAAGAATTTAATTCTTTAGGGGCCATTTTTTTCCCTTCTTCTTTTTTTTCTCGACTTTTCAGGTCCACAAGGGACAGTGAGGATGAGGACGATGAAGACAGAAGAGGACGGAGCTGCACCCTGCAGTACCAGCACACCATGGTTCGGGTCCTGACCTACTTTGTAGCTGAGTCGGCCGATCCTCGAGGTCAGATGAGCTTCATGCTTGGCAGCGATTGGCAGGTGGACATAACAGAGCTGGTGTGGGACTTCCTGAAGGTTGAGGATCCTCAAATAGCACAGCTACTGGACAGGAGGATTCTGATGGGAATTGACACAGGGATGACCACCATCCAGGTAAGATATGTGGTAGCTTTTTAAAGGGCCAGAGAAATGAATGTAAAGGCCAGTGATGGTACTAGTAGAAAGGAAAAGGAGATGGCGAGATGGGGAGAGCTTTTTTTTTTTTTGGCAGAAACTACCATGAGTTTTTGTGATCCAATTGCACACATTAAAATGAAAAGAACAAACAAAAACAAAACAAAAGACATCACAATGATGAAATAATACAAAATATTTTTGGGGGTTTGCACTGAGAGTTGTTACATTGAAAAAAAAGTGACTTGAATAGATATACAGATGTCTATGGATTTCAAGAGTGTTTTGAAAGGGTTTGGCTAATGTTAGTAACAAAATACAGTATATATATATATATATATATATATAACTTTACTTTTGATGTTGTTAGATGTTTTAAATGTTGCATATTATCTGACCAGAACTGTTCTGAAGTGCTTAGCTAATTTGACTCTATACAACTTGGGTGTCATTTTTTAGTCTAGTCTCTGTTCTACAGGGTATGTGATCAGAGTGTTGCTGAGGAAAGAAATAACATAATAATAATAATATTAATAATAATAATACATTAAATAATAATAATTAAAGTCACCTTATCTCTCACTCCATCTTAATCTAATTTCACTACACTAGTGTCTCACAAAGGTTTGAGTCACTTGTCCACCTTCCACTTCCCATCAAAGCGTTGTGAAAACAAAGAGGACCACATAATGGTGATACCAGTGAATATTTATTTAGTTGATTTGCCATATGCCATATGCCATTGCCAGAATAGAATAGAATAGAATAGAATAGAGTAGAAGACTCTAAATTGCCCATAGGTGTGAATGTGAGAGCAGATGTTTGTGTCAGCTGGGATTAGGCACCAGCGACCCCACGACCCTCATGTGGAGGATAAAGCGGTACAAGGTGAGTGAGTGAGAATAGAATAGTCTTTGAAGTCTATGCTTTTTGCTGCCAGTCTATGCTGCCATCGTGTTTCAACACAGGGATAAGTCCCACCACTGTGGTGTCATCTGCACATTTAGTGATGATGTTGTTAGGGTGGGTAGTGACACATTCCTGGGTGTACAGGGCATACAATTGGCGACAGTAACACAAAAAAATGACAGTAGCACAGTATTTGCTGTTATATATTAATAATTTAGTGAGTTTCAGTGATGGGAGGTGGATTGAGAGTGACTGACTCAGAGTGACATATGTAAGTCACACGGCAAATGAGCTGGTGTGGAGGTCCACTGTAGTATGACTGACAACCTGGTGCTGAGTGGATGAAGTGCTAGAGTTGCTTTTCTGCTGATGACGAGTTGATTGAAGCCAAATGTGAAAAGTTCATCAGGGAGAATCGTGTAGACACTGGAAAAAAAGAAAAACAGATTCCAGGTTTCTCTCAAAATCTGATGACACTAAATGTAAAATGGCAGAGAGCAGTCGGTGGAGGCTGCCAGTGGTCTTGGCAAAGTCAGCTGTAGTAGTAATTACACAATATAATGAGAAACATATTTGAATGTTTTGACATTAATGTTGTGATTATATTATTTAAAATCAGTATTGATTTAAACTGTTTCTAATGTTGAATTTACTTGAATTATTACAGTACTGTGCATAAGTCTTAGGCCACCATTAGATTTGTTGTTTTAGCAATGCTATAATGACCATACTGTACAATTATTTATCCATCACTTTATTGGAACACATCCTGAAAATATGGAGAAACACATATGCAGTTTGAAAATAACATCTTTTTCAGAAAAAACAAACAATAACACAACCATGGCTCTTTAAAACCTGGAATGGAACCCTAATGTTATTGGTCAAACCTGTGTTTCTCCTACTATTTCATGCCAACAAATAGCTGCTGTGAAAAAGGTCTATTATACCTGGTTTACTCAAGACATGTTGGAGCATTACATACACATGTTGCACAAGTTCAACTCACTGACAGGTTGATCATATAGTAGAAGACTGACTTTTAGTCACATCTTTTCAATCTAAACGCCAACGATCACAAAAGTGGCCTGCACAGTACTGTATATGAAAAGATAAATGAAAGCCACACTAAGTAGTAGTGGTAGTAGTGTCTACCAAATTCAAATTCCCCATTTTGATTTATTCTTTCAGCACAAATATAGAGCATGTTTGCGAAAAAAAATTAGAAGCCACTGTCACAGACACAGTTTGACTTGTATCTCTGTTGGTCCAATGCAGAAAAGTGCTCACTAGTGTGTCGCAGGCCGTACTGAGAGCTCTCAGTGACTAGGTCCTCTATCCATGCTCTTCAGGCTAACTGGATAATTATCAGCCTCCTACTGAGTTTTTCCTTCCTAGTACCAAGGACTCAAATACTGCAAAAGGTGCCACATGCCACATGTAGGCATGGGCAGATTTCAAGGTATTCTGTGGTATCAGAACCACTAACATTTTCTGTCATCAAGTGGCTATGGTATACGTTGTTTGTACTTCCTCATCAAAATGATGATATGACAAAAAAAGTAGAGGCAATATAATTGCACTACCTTGACACTGTAATGTGATATTTTTGCTCAAGAAAGGTTTTCATACCATCCCATGCCTAGCCACATGTCACAGAGACTGGGAAAAACATAACGAGATGTCACATATAGTTACACGTACCTCTCATAGCCTACATCATTAACCCAGTGAAACTACCTGCCACTGCTATGGAGTTAAAGTGTGCCTCTCCTCTATATAACCCATATTAATCAAAGGTAATAGATTCTTACCTACAGGAGATATAGGACTGAATGGTACTCAAGTGGAGGTGTTGATTGATCTTACTGAGTGAATTAAAAAGTTTTGGTTTGTAAGACGTGGATGAAAAAGTTTAAAAAAGATAACTGTAACCCATTAATTTACTTTTCTTTTGTCGGTGTAGTCTTTCCTGCTAAGCGCTGACTGGGCCCACTCATATTTTTGTATTCCACGTATGCCACAGATTTTTTTGTCAATTAAGGACAATGATCACTGAAGTTGATGAAGTTTCCATATGTAGAGTGCACTTTCCTCGCTGTAGCTGCGGTTACTGTCTTTGCTGATTTCTCAAGGGGAAAAAAACCTCCCCAAAGCCTTGGTGTTAAGAACAGGAAATGAAAAATGTTCCAAAAGTGAGCACAGTAACTGATCATATCAGAATGTCACAGGTTACGACAGTCTGTTCTATTATATTGTGGAAGAAATTCAAATCCTCGAGCATTTCCTTTTGGAGTACCTTTAATGCTTGAAACTGAAATATCTTTCTCACTTTTTCTCTTTTCTGCCTCCTAGGTATTATCCCCTTTGTCAGACTCCATTCTGGCAGAGAAGACTGTTACAGTGGTGGATGACAAAGTCACCATCACAGAGCTGGGGGTTCAGCTAGTGACTGGGCTCTCCATGAGCCTGCAGCTCAGTCCAGGAAGCAACAGAGCCATCGTGGCTACCACGACCACACAGGAGGTGCTGCAGAGCCCCAAGCAGGTCAGGATGCTGTAATAGGAACTGCATAAGGGAACAATGATATAAGCTTCACTTTACATCTCTCTTATAGTCTCTATAGCTGAATGCATAGCCTCCTTTACAAAATCTCCTCATTTAACAGATTTATCTACCTCATGTTGAATTATTCTTCATTTGATAAACGATAAGTATGTATGTATACAGTTATATATGCATTTCTTCCAGGTTCCATTTCATACTACACATTTATGTATTTGTCCCACACCTTCACTAACCCTCTCAACTCAAAGGCGGGAAAGTCAGAATGTGACAGAATATTAGTACTTTTCCACTACACAGTTCCACCACGGCTCAGCACTGCATGGTTCGACTCGGTTTCTTTTGTTTTTCCACTACAGTACCTGGTACTGTTTTATAGTACCTGCTTTGACGAGGTTCCAAGCGAGCTGAGCCGATACTAATGTTACGTCTCGGCCACTGGTCAGTGAGTGTCATCACTGAAAGAGTCATGAGTGCAACGACTCAAACCGAACAATGCAGAACTGTAGAGTGGTTATAAAGATTTAAAAATCTGCAGAACCTGCCATAATCTCCAACATTCCACAAACAGAGGACTCTGGTGTATTTGGTGACAACACTGCTGAAAGCCAGTGATCGTGAGCAGCATCAGAACCCCTTCCGCTATATTTTAGTTCAGTGACTGTATCAGAGTCTCTGGTCATGCAGGAAGTATTTAACTAATTTTTTAATGAACTGATTCTAATGATTTAATACACCTGAAAGAACTGCTTTGCTCGTCACTAGTTTGTCTATGTGTCATGTAACACATGTCACAGCAGTTTCGTGCAGCCGTGCTATGACAACCCTGCCCACGTCGAGGACGTACTACGACGTGCCTGATACCAAACTGTGTAGTGGAAAAGCACCATATGTTTCCTTGGCCAAATTGTAGGGATGGAAGCTCAATGGCAGATAATACAAAAAGAGCACTGCAGCCTCTCTACTAAAATACGACTTAAAGCCCAAACTTGGCCACTCTTTTATATTTTTCTTCCCTTTCTCATCTGCCCTGGCAACTCTCATTGTGACCTCTTTGATCTGCTCTAGTTCTTTCCCATCGCTAACATTATCTTTTACATCTCAAGTGAGTGAGTTAGTGGGGGCACTTATCTACTCAATCTCCATATGCAAACGAGGAGAATCAAGCTTTGCTGCACTGTAAGCCCTCTGGTGTCTGTAAGTAAGGGCATTGGCGGACCACTCTGAGGATCTACTTGTGTCTTTGGAGATTTGTTCTTTAGCAACATTAAAATAAAAATTTAAAAACTGTTTGAGAAGGCCCCAGGATGCCAATTTTGTGGCAAATCTTCATTCAGACAATGTGGAATATCCCTGTTTGATCTTTCTTATCGCAGACAGAATTGCCACTGAGTTAGCACAGCCACGGCTCCCCGTCAGCTTGTATTTGACTTCCAACATCTTACACTATTAGAAAGGATACTACTGAATGTTGCACTGACAAAGAAATATTCAATGCAGATATTCACTCTGTTCTGTACACAGGGTTAGGGTTAGGGTTTAGAGTTAATCTGAAACAAAAGAGAATATCTGGTTGATGCTGTATACCCACCCAGCATAGATTACTTACAAGAGTATTATTTCAGAACTAATGCATTGAAAACAAATATATCTTTTCCTACCTTTGAAAAACACACCCTGTTATACTTTCATCATTGACTTTTTATTTTGTCTTTCTCATGTTCTCCTATATTGTTATACAATCTGCATGCTTGTGTGTGTTTGCATGCTTGCGTGTTTCCATAGGAGGCCTTGATCAGCGCCTGGCTGCAGTTCAGCGACGGCTCTTCGGCTCCCCTAGACCTTTACAACTCAGACTTTTTTGTGCTAACAGCCACCTCCCTAGATGAGGAAGTAGTAACGGTGCAGCAGGACCCCTCATGGAAGTGGCCTGTTATTGTGACAGAGGCAGAGGGCCAGGGACCTCTGGTCAGAGTGGAAATGACTGTTTGTGAAGCTTGTCAGAAGTTCAAGCGGCGTAGCGTCCTGGCAGTGGGTAACTGTAACATCAGGGTGAAGTTTGGTCATAGTGACAGCTCAAAAATAGTGAACAGTGACTACAGCCCTGATGGGGATGAAATGGACAATAGAGGCAGGGTCTCCCCCTCCCAGGACAAGACCTACTATTATGGCAGCCCCATTTCTGACATGGAGGACGGGGTGTTGAGGAGAGCCACAACCACTAGAAGTGCAATAATACGCCGACCCAGTGGGGATAAACTTTCAGACAATGGCAGCCAGAACATGCCAGTGGACTTTGCTGACCTTCCTGCACAGGTAGACTTGCCCCGTGGCCGCAACATGGACGATGAGCTCATTCAGACCGCTCGTGGGCTTACAGACCTGGAGATTGGCATGTACGCCCTGCTTGGGGTCTTTTGCCTCGCCATCCTGGTCTTTCTCATCAATTGCATCTCCTACACTCTGAAATACCGCCAGAAAGAGCTATCCATCGAGGGACAGGAAAACATGAACCATGCTCATGATTGGGTCTGGTTGGGGAACGAGACAGAGCTGCTGGAGAGTCAAATCAGTCTGTCACCACAGCAGGAGGAGCAGACCTCCATGATTGACTCAAGCAGCGGCCTCGAGGAGGGCAGCCATTTGTTGAACGGGGGCTTTTCCCAGAAGAACGTGCAGGGCCAAGTGCATCGAATGGCAGACACAGGTTGCATAGCCAGGGACAGCAAAGGAGACTCACCCACCACCAAAAGGAAGCGTGTCAAGTTCACCACATTCACCACCATCCCCCTGGACAATAACTACCCCACTGTTAACACACTGACTAGAAGCCACAGCCAGGACATTAAGTGGGTATGCCAAGACATGGAGCTGGGAGACTCCAAAGAATTGCGCAATTACATGGAAAGGTTAAATGACAGTGCTTTAAAAGAGATGGCATAATGTACTTTGTGCACTTGTAACCAACTCACCCGTATGCCTTTCAAAGGAAAGTAGTCTGGACAGAAAATGGACACCTGACGAGGTGAAAGAATAAGAAACGGACTTTAGAATCACCCCAGACTGCCAAAGGTTTAGGACTGTCATGATTCCACAAGTGGTGAATAATAATGAAGCACTAATGAAAAATACATTGTCAGTAACTGAGGATGTCAGGTGTTTTTTTTTTCCATTTGTTGAACAGATGATTATCTTTTTATCATTTTATTTCTACAGGGTTTAGCTAGAATTCCAGTAACGATCCCAGGACTGATCTACAGTGACTGCGACCTGTTATATTCAGACAACATGTAGATTTTAAAAAGAAGAGTAACATAACTAGATATGTGTTTTGAATGTGTGTGCTCATTAAATGGTTTTTGGAATTTTTGTAACATTTTGGATTTTAATTTCTTATGTCAGATCCTTGTCCTGTGAGAAGAGTTCTGGGAAGGCCAAAGCAAGTCAAAAGAAATATCTGCATGACATTGGGTCAAATAAAAAAGGCACAACATTCCGGGTCATTCTAATCCTCCTTTATATGTCACATGACCTGTTATGTATACAGTATAACAAACAGTCTCCAAAGCATTGTATTGTTCCTCTGTAGGTTGTATTTTCATAACATTTAAGGAATACACAACAATGTCAAGAGCCTGTATCATCCTTTATTGACTAAAGCATCATAAAGCTATTAATTCCTCATGCCCTGGGGTTAACTGAGGAACGTGGGTGAGGAGTGTGGGGCCAATTACACGTTGACCGTTGTATCATAGTAAGTATTTTATGCGATGCAATTTACCCGCAAGCCCTAATGCAGTATATTACCCTTTAATGGTTTCCAGTGGAGAGAGAGGTAGTGGCCATTAATATCCTCATCTAATCTATTAGAACACCTAACACGATAGCCATTGTATGGAGGGGCTTTTGAATAAATAGCTACACAACACTGTAATGTGCCATTTCTTCTGCCATCTCACAGTTTAATGTTGTGTGAGCTTTGAAGAAAATGTCAATTAAGTTCTCGTTAACCTCTGTCCAACAGCCTACAGGAAAAGCTGTCTGATGGGCAAACTGCGATATTATATTCTTTTTGTGTCTTGGGAACTGTGCAGACCCACCACAAGATAATCAGGCAAGGTGGAACATGTTTTCTTTTTTAGAAGCAGATAATTTATTACTCAAATAATTGCACAAACAATAATCATCTCTGGAAACTTACTAAACAAAGGCAGGCAGCTGAAAAATTTTGCTCAGTGAACAATATTATTACCACAGTGGTGTTGGTTGATTGCTTTTTTTTTGTTCTGTATTATTATTTTTCCGTCAACCAGTGAAATGTTCATATTATTTAACTGTTGGCACAGTGTGGATAACGTTGTTAATCAACAATGCTCACAGTATTATACTTTAGGAAAGATAAAGTGAGATACAATTGTTTGTACCTTGAGTGTAATTATGGTTGCCATTAAGATTAGCGTAGTTAAATCAACAGTGAGCACTGAATGGAGTCCTTTCAGACACCTTTTAGAAGATTTAGTGGTTTTTCTACTTTTAATTAGTTTGCACTGTCTTTGTAATTCCGGGGTGCTGAATTAATATGACATAATATGAAAGATATCCAGCCACAATAGGTAGTAAGATTTTGTGTAGCAGTATAAAAAATAAGTTTCTTTTGCTTTCTTGCAAGCATTTTAATGAGAATATTGACACATCAAAACACTCAGATCTGTCAATGAAACCACAGTTTAGCAAACAAATGGAAATAATCAAATCTACCTGACACCAGCTCTCAGAGCTGCAGCAAGTAACTCATGGTATTTTATCATTCTGCCTCTGTTTGGTCTAAGTGGACAGAAACTATGTAACAGTATTTGTATGATGCACCGTTTATCTCAATATGGGATCTGGGGGAGCATTTTTGTGTATGCAGCGGCAGCACAGCAGTGAACCGGGTCAAGAAATCTTTATCCCAAACTGCGGAATGATGGGGTTTTTGAGCAGTAGAATTCACTTCTGGAATGTGGGCACAATAAAATCACTTCCTGTGTGTAGCACAGAATTGTCACTCCATGCGACTAATATCTAAACTCTGCTATAGTGAGAACTACAGAGAGACTTGCGTGGAACTGATAGACTTGGTCAGCATTTGACAATGATTTGTTTCTGTTTTTTCACGTTATGCGCTAAAGTTTTCAATTCACCTATTAAACTTATTTAAACTGCGTGAAAAGTAAAGTGTAAAAATGAAGAGTGTAGTTATTTCCTGTCTCTAGTCTATCCGGTAAAAGAAAAGTCACTAAATTACACACAGGGAGAAGGAAAAACTCCTCACACCTTTGTCTGTTTCTGCTTTGTCCTGAAACGTTTCTCCCTTTTTTCCGAGGTGCGATCCGCTGCCTCCTGTGATATCCTACTTCTGCTCTGCATCTGTGGCTTTAGGCAGTTGATGCAGGGTCTGTGCTGTGTGCTCGGACTATGAAGACTGAGCTCAGCCTGTGGACTGTGAAGGACAAGGGGAGCCAGCGTAGCTCAATGTCTGGGAGGGATTTATCTGTCACCCACATGGGGCATGATTGATGGAGGACCCTGTGTAATTGAAACACCTCTGCGACTCTTTCTGTGACCACTGTCGGTGGCTTGAGCCTCTTCAGGTAGGAACAGCAGCTCAACCCATTAAAGACCTACCATCTCAACCCCCATGGGCTCTGGCTTTAGATGTCTCCATGCCTGCTGGGATGTGTCACAGCAGCTATAATGACTCTATTCACTTCCATTCATGTAACATTGTTTGTCAAGATTTATTTTTGTTGGCCTTGAAGTCTTGACTTTCCAAAAAGGAAATGAAAAAATTCTCCCTGGGTCTCCATCTTAAGTGGATTTTTAATTAAACTGATGATGTGAGACCAATAAACGTTCACCAATGGCTTGCTTTGCTCCCTGTGGTCCTAAAGTGCCAGTATCTGCTGTATATTTGCAAATTCTAAATGATTATTTGCCGCTTGATTTATGTTGCTTCCTTTGAATTTATTCTAAAATCTGTTTCCAGCAACTAATCACGCTCAAACGCGCTGCTGCAGAGGAACGAAGGAGCACATGACAAGGTCAGCTTGACTTTCCACTTTTACCAATTTTCTCCAGATGGAGCCACAGGGCCCCAAAGACAGTGTTACTCATAAACAAAACCCTTGTACAAAATCTGTGACTTTTAAAAAACAAGATACTACCTGCCCAGAACACATATTACATTACCAAAACCAGACTTTTACCTCACTCCGCTTTATTCTATATTTTGTTAATGTTAAACACCCAATGGAAACATTAGATTGTATGTTGACTGTTGTTTCTAAAATACTAAGAGAACATATAAATGCATTTATTGTGGACTGCTTTTAGCTGCAGATTAATACGTTTCATGTTTCAGGAGGAACATATCACGTCATGGATATGTGTTACTCACTCGTGTTTTGGACAACAGCATCTAAAAACACAGAGGAAAAGGAAATGGTCACCAATTGGCTGCACAGGTACGGTATTTGTTGTTTGCACCAGACATTTGATGGCTTTGGTCTTCATATAGGATATATGTAAAAAGAAAAACGACCAAACAAAAACTAAATAAAGAGAAAATATGTACTGCTTTACCATTTGTTTGGATAATACTGTTTGGTCCCCAGAATGGAGGTGTTCTCCTTAACACTAGTGAACAGTTCCCATTCCAACAACGTCATAGGAACACAAATGCATTTGCACCAGCATAAATACGAGCACAATAAACAGGGTTTTTATGGGTGTTTGAAATCTTTGAAAATACTTGAATTTTGATATTTTCAGGGTTTGAGAAGTCATCAATTTTTGGATAAAGGGCTTGAAAATACTTGAAATTGCTACTGTGGTCTCTCACAATAAATATCTGTCTGAGTAAATAGTTCACTTATTAGGTGTAAAAATAAAATATGTCCCAGTAAATAAACAACCACACCACATTCAGTCATGTAAATCACCTTTCTTTCCCATTCTGATGCTTAGTTTGAACTTCAGCAGATCAATTGATTAGATAGTTGCGTTCATAGGCAGAATGGGTGTTCCCTAATAAAGTGGATGGTGATTGTATGCATTTTCATTTTGTTTCACCATAAGCATATAGCATACCACTTCATTTAATGAGAGAAAACAAGTGAAAATAATACATTTCGAGTTGTATAAAAATGTAATTTTACCAAGGCCGTGAGGCAATGGGAAATTTTAAACACTGTGCTTGACTCTATCCTTATAAAGGTGTATGAAATCTGGAAATAAAAGAAAAGGCCTCAGTGATGACTCGACTGAAAGGTAGTGAAACCATGCAGCAGCATGACGTGATTACCCAACCAAACGATTTACATATACAGTACATCTGTCCTGGACAAGCAAAGCACAGGGCTGCAACATATCTGCCACCTCTCTTTTACTTCCTGCTGGAAAACAGTACAAGGTCAGAGGTTTACAAAGATACACCTGGTAAGAATGGTACTCACCAGTGTGGCCCAGAGAGATTTATCTTGATACCTGTACTGTTTTATGGGAGTCAAGCCCCATTCTGAACAAATAAGAAACACTAAACTGCAGAGCCTGCACCTAACAACTAAGGTTCATGCTATAAATACAGATAGATGTACACTGTTAAAAGCATTTTACGGTTGCTTATTTCACAGGTTATCCATCTGAACGGACATTCTTACCCATGTTATGCCTTGTACCACTGAAATCGGTATTTCAAGTGAAAAGGCAGCACAGTTTGTGGTCCAGGCGAGTGTCAGAGGTCAGTATGTTTTCCTTTCCATGTTCAACACTGACACAGAGTGAACTGGCTCCAGGATCTATGCCATCAGTGATAGCTGAAATAAGATAATTAGGTCTGTAGGTCTATGTAAATGTGAATGATTAGTATGTTAACATGGGCGATTTGTCTGCTTGGGCATTTCCATTAACATTGTGTCTGAATAAGCGTATCTTAATTAACGTGATGATACTTCCTAATCCTCCAATTAATGGAGGAACATCTTAGGGAGCATCCTCCACTTGCTCATTACACAGGTAACACTATTATACAACCAAGAGCAGCTTAACATTGTGCAGATTACGTTGTTAGATCAGATGTAAAGCAGACTAATTGTTTCACGCTGAGCATGGGAAATAGTCTTAATCAAGCAATAAATATTACTGTTACATTTCATTTTCTCTCTGACTGTACAGTCTGACAGAATACAAAAAAAAAAAGACCAAGACTCACTATTATCATTAAATAATCATGACCTCAATATTGGTCAAAAACGATTGTGATTGCAATTAAAGCTGTTTTTTTGTGTTAGTGAATAAACCCAACATAGTTATGTGACTGAAATGTGAATAACAAAGTGATTAGATGAACCTTTGTTTTTTACTTGTGTCCCCTCTGGCAGCCATGTTGTCAGTGACAGTGAAGTGTCCACTTATTTCATATCTTTTAATTTAAATATTTTCCCCCCAGGAAAAAAGAAGTATCATACAATATGTTTCACTTAACTTGGTAAATAGAAGACTTTTTCTGTACCAGTCTGAGGCCCTCCTCAGTACCTCCAAGGCCCACTCTTTGTGAAGCACTGGTCCAAAGCAATGCATAGAAGTTCTGTGAGCTCAGTGCATCATAATGATTTAAGCTGATTGAAGCACCAACGTCACCAGGAGAAATCACTGGCCAAAACATTGTCCGGTGTCTTACTTCAACCAAGAGACATGGAGATATTTTATATTACAAGGAAAGCTTTCTCATACAGTATAATGTAAAATTACTGTCCCTTTTACAGTAGAACCTTTACTGTGAAAGTTTTGAGTTCTAATGATGCTGGGGGTCATGTCACAGGATGATTCAAGGAGACTATACGTATTTAGAACATTCCAGTTTGGACCAATGAGATAAAGATAGAATAAGCCTGCAAATAGATTCTGTCAAATTGAAAATTTACTCCAGAAAAATTACAGCTACAATAGCACGTGTGATGGGCTCTCTCTCCAAGATACTGGTGTTTGCTTACATCATGGTCAATACATCAACTTAAAATATTAGATGACCAGTGCAGAACTATATATCTCAGTATTATTGCCTCACAGTTCTGCCTCCATAACCACTTCAATGTGTCAGAAATGTTCTCTCAACATGAGAAACAAGCCGCCACACTAGAATTATGACCGCGAGGTGTTGCGTTGGTTTCAAACATCAAGCTGTCAGCTCAGTTACGGATATGTGAACTCTCTGACCAAATTAAAAAGGAAATAGCCCTTCACACGCCTCACGGCCCGGGAGGCCTTAACATTAAAAATATGATCTGTGATGACATGTTGATTTCAATCTTTGTCTGATGAAACTCAGATGAAATATGCTGCCTTCCACGGTGGCAATGCAAAGTGAGATTTATACCTGTGTGCCTGCAGCCTGTGACAGGTTATGATTTTTGTATAGAGAATTTAGGCAACTTAACTTGACTTTACATTGGGAGCAACAAAAAACAGTGTACAGGTTGGCATTTTTTATGGCACAATCTCTGATACAAATCTAAAGAGTCTAGTATAAATAATAAAAGTAGGGTTATCCTTTTTCAGCTAAATATAAGATTGCACAGCCTAAATCAAAAATAAGAAGCACTCCAAGATAAAGCGCAATCAATAAAGTGAGCAAAGAAAAAAAAAAGGACACACGCTAATGTTAATGAGAAATCTTTTCACATTGTAAACCAATTTTTAATTTAATATACTTTATTAGCCACAAATACAACCTCAACACATCGTTCCAGTTTTACAGCATCATTTAACAGAATGTAATTCCAAAGTAAATGTAAAAATTCATTTTACGATGAGAAAGCAAACATACACTTTATATAAAATATGCAATAAAACAAAACATATCCAATTGCCCAACTAATTAAATAACTCTTAAAGGCATTCCCGTCAATAAGCTTCTTCTTTCAATATGCTGTGTTACAAATGTAACTTTATTGACACTACAGGCTCAACACTCCACTGAACTCCTAAAGCCAGTTTTAATTTTCCTGGAGAATTTTGTCACTTGACATTTTACCCTGAAACCCTGAGAGAAAATTCCGTATCCTGTGCTTTACTTATTCTGAGAAGGAAGAAAAGGAAACACTGTCATTTGTATTAATTTATTATTACAAATCCATCCCAATATAATAAATGGATCTGAAGCTTTTATTTCAACTTTTTTTTTGTGCAACCCACTGACACACTGTGAAAAACGTTTTTTAAGAAAATACTGTGAAGGTTGTGATTTGTTTTTCTGTGCCAAAATTGTGAAAATAGCATGTCAGTGTGATTTTTTTTTAGTACCACATTTTTCTCTTTTTTGATGCCACAGAAATATGACCTTCACTCAAGATCACCCTGGTATGTTAAAGTCTATTCTCTAATTTGTTTTGTCGTCATGCTGACTTTTCCGATTAACTGAAATTTAACATCAAGAGTTGTAATAATTCATGTGTGCTCCAGATTTATAGGATGGATTTGTGTAATCCTGATGGATGTAATTGCAGTTTTAGAGTTAAATATTAGATTAGATAAAACCAAAAATAAATAATTGTGATCAATAAGAATCTTTTTGATCAAAACCTGGTTTCCATCAACAATAACAGCAATCATAAGTGGAAATTTGCAACAATACTGAAACATTGAATTAGCCACTGCATTAAAAACAATTCAAATTTGATGCGATTACAACTATGTTACTGCATAGATATTAGAAGTCTGTAGAGGCTAATAGCAGTGACTGTATCCAATAAATTATACTGACATTCAGGTACATTTAATACGCATAGTATAGTTTCACATTTTATTGGAATAGTCGGTTTCACTAATGGACTGTAAAATGGTAGAAATGTAGTCCAAAAAATAAGATTTTGTTAAAAAACAGAAAGTAAAAGTATCAATTAAAGCAACCATGCATTCTTCATGATCAGAATATATAGATATATCATATTTTCACAGAAATCCTCCTCATGTCATGTGCAAATGATTAAAGGAAGGCAAAAATGAGCACAGACTGAACTCTATACTGTACTTTCAGTGGTACCTGTGCATTAACCCAGTGATGTCAAACCAATCATGTTAAAAACAACTAAGGAGAAGAGGATCTCCACATAAAGGCAAAAACAAAGATAAATAAAGAATACATTAATAGACAGACATGAGGGAATTACATGTGAGGTAACCTAAGCTTTTGCAGGGTGATATTAGTAAGAACCCATTTAACAGGGTCTTTGGACAGTGAGTGACATGACAGGAGAAGGCAAGTATGGTGAGGAGGATACTGGGGGGGTGCAAGGGGTCAAGAGGAGACGCGTCTCTGCCTCAGACTTCCTGCTCTGCCCCTCTGCTTGTCATACTTGACAGAGACGATCAGGAAGACCAGCAAGGTTAAACCCTGGATTCCTGCGAGGAGGAAGAAGTAGTAGTGCAGAGAGCAGTCATTGATGTTACCTATAGAAGCGAGGAAATGTGGACATAATTAGTTTATATAACAGAATATGGTTTGCCAAAACTCAGCAAGACTGGATTTAGGTGCCCTGAAAAAAAAGACAATTTTGGGAATCTGGAGAATAAATTAGTCAGTCATGACACATTCAGAAGCGGGCAACAGAGCCACTTCAGTCAATGAGACAATTATCACAGAAAGGCAATAACTGATGACGTGGGACTCGACTTTCAGAAAAACAGAGCAAAATGTTTAGCACAGGGAGAAACTCCTGACGAGTCCACGTTTCATGAACGTCGTGTCCACAGGACCATCCATATTATTATCAGCTCAGAGTTTAAAAGCCAGCATCTGTGATGGTATGGAGGTGTGTTAGTGCCCATGGCAGGGGTAAGTAACTGAAGTCGTACATCAAATAAGAATGAGAAAGAATTCTACCTACAAAGCTTCAACAATTACTGTCCACAGTGCTGTTAAAAATAGAAGTGATGTAACACAGTGGTAAACATGTCCCTGTCCCAGATTTTTTTTTCCAAACGCGTTACAGGCAACAAATTCAAAATGAGTAGAAAATTTATCAGTTTGAACATTAAATGCCTTTGTAGTGAATTCAATTAAATATAGGTCAAAAGGGATTTGCAAATCTTTGTATTCAGGTTTTACACAACGTCCCAAATTCACTGGAATTGGGGTTTGTATTGTCTACATATTTTTTTGGGTCAGGGAGATTAAACCAGTGGCCTTTAAAAACTCTAATTGTATTAACATTTGTTGCATAGTCGACTTAAGTGGTTGTCATTCTCGTTCAGCAACAAAGCTCTAAACAAATCCCGTTTTCGCTTTGCTGGGGTTTTACATGAAGGGCAAAGCTCATGACAATACAGTTTTTTTTACGCTGTTCAAGTTCAGTGACAATTGGATTGACATTAGAGCAGCTTTTGTCCTCTTGATAATGTTAGACAGGCTTTGTAGCCAACAGCATCAGATGAGGCGATTTATGACTTTTCCAGAGAATGAAAACATTTTAGGAGGAGCTGGGGGCCTTACACAGAGAAAAGGAGGGTTTATTTTTAATTTACTTTCTTTCTGCTACAGTGCAGTTTAGAATGTGTCTTGGTTGATGTAACAGATGCCATGTAAGGTGATGAGATACCTATAGCTTACAGCCTACATTATTGTCATACGAGTAAATGTGATGCCCCAAGGCAATCCACTGTCTTCAAAAAGAGCTTCCATTAGCTTCTCAATGTAGAACTGTCACTGAATAAATAGGCAGAGACAGAGAAGCACGCATGATTTTAATTAGATATGGAGGAAACGCTTCATCCATGTTCTGCCTAATATGGCAGAATGTGTGCACAGTGTGAGAATACGGGAGTGTGGTCTAATTCCCTGTCCCTGCTCATGAATTAAAACAGGATTCCTAAAGATTTTTTTTTCTTCTTTTCCATCTGACATTTTTCACCAGTCCCATTAAATATTTTTGAAATTTGTTTGGCGATGTACACGACAAATGACATCACTGACAAACTATAAAACCACAGTGACATTCCCAGAGACGCATGACGAGCTTAACGAATTTAAAATCCCATTATTGTATGGATGATGCAGACCAAAACAAACCGCAATAAATCTGCAGCCAGTGGCAGATGGTGTGGTTTTTTTAATGACTAAATAAGTACAGGGGTAGCAAAAATAAATGAATGAATTAATAAAATATTAACAGCTTTTTTTTTGGAGAAGGCTGTCTGCAAGAATAATGAGCACAGGTAATCTGATGTCTATAAACAAGAGAATCGGAGTCATATGACAGAGTTATAATTGGCCTGTCCAATGTGTATAGCAGTGTAGCAGGTAACTTTCATAGCAGTCTTGTTCCATTTAAATGTGATTTAATTATGGTTAACATAGTGGGTAACCACGTGTAATGACACTGTGCTCTGTTGCAGCGCTTCACAAACTGGAGGATGTGGACTTATCAATGTGTCCTGCTGCCTTCAGATGCTGCAGGGACTTGACAAGCTGGAGGAGACTTTCACACAGTATAAAAGGAGCTGTGGACAACTGACAGCCGTCTCTGGGGTAATGAAAAACAACAAATCAATTAATCGACTATCAAAATATGATTAATTTCCTGTCAAATATTAATGAAGTGGTGGTTGTGGCCCTGTTACTGGTAATAATACTGGCTGCAAAATGCAAAAGTCTACAAATCACATCCATGGGATCATGAAGACGCAAAATAAAAACCAAGCTGTGCTGTATATAATGTCAACATCTGTGATTACAACATAACAGCGTGATTCACTCCAAAGGCCACAATGCCCTCTTCTACTCATCAAAAGGATTTACTAATTTCAAACAAGTAATCCCAGTGCTATGCATGATGACTTGGGATAAGTGAAGCAGATCACATCCTATAATGATTCCATGCGTATCAAGCCTATAGATAATTTTTCCCTCCTCCGTCTCTCAGCCGTGTGCATGCGTCTGTGAATAATTAGAAATCGAGGTGAATAAAGAAACAGTGTGATGATACAGCGCATCAGACAGGAGAGATCCTTTGTCAATGCTGTGTGCACTGGGCCATCACTGTAGCTAGAAATCTTTGATCTAGGAAGAGAGAGCTGACTGCAGACTGTGAAGTTCTGCCAGAGCATTAAGTGAATGAGTGGCAAAGGAAAACCTGACAAACACTTTGACCCCCCACCCCCCCACCCCCGTTGCAGTTCTAATTCATTTTGTTGTCATCTTAATCTGGTCTAAATTGTGACAGATCAAAACCAAAGCAGAGTCTGAATAATTCCTGTCAAGCGCAACAATGTTCTTAACAGGAAAGCAAAATGCATTCGCTCTAGCAGATACAACACTGAGGTTTTGTTCCTACAGTCTTGTGTGTTTATGTATGCCATTTTGGCCCGGTCTCCCAGTTTGAGTGTGTATTGTAGCAGCTTTAGTGAGAAATGTCTAACAGTGTATAGGTGATGGTACTGAGCAGCTGCTCTGTGTAGAGCCATACACTAAGTTCCAAAATGAAATGAAAATGACATTTCTCCTGTGGTGATCCTGGAATATTTTGAGATATTTTTTGAGCTGTACGTTAATTGACAAAAATAATTTGTACATGTAAATGTTATTTACAGGCAAGCAGGGGTACCATGACTGTAGAGCAACTGCTGTTCTTTAATACATTCAAACATTAAAAAAAGACAGTTTAAATTAAAAAAATTTGAATCTTTTTGTGATAGTCCCATTCTTTTATTTCTTAAGATTACTTAACAGATATTCTGTTAAGGAACTGATCCGTAGCTTTATACTATACAGTATACAGGTACTAAATGTAAACATGAGCTACATTACAAATCCTGGTTTTAAGGGCTTTTTAACCCTTTTGTAGGGGAAAAAAATGTTACAGTGCTAGTAATTTTTTTCTGAACATCTAATTATTGGAACTATCCTAAGAAAATGTGAAGGTTTCAGTTTTGTAAGAGATTTTGGCTCTTATTTAATTAAATATGAAGTTAGGCTCGACCTCCTCCCTCTCCTTTCTGCCTCTGCCCATCAGGGATAACTTAGCTGTTAACCACTTTCAAAAAGTGTGGAAGGCTAATTACAGGAGCATTACAGGAGGACTAAGCAAGGTCTAACTGGAATAAATAGATAAATAAATAAATAAGCCAATAAATATTTGACAAAAATTCTAAAGAAGAAAGAGAGCAATCAATCGCCAATTTGTCTCAAAAGGTTTTCACATCCCATTCTCAGAAGTGCTTTTCTACAGCTTAGTGGGTAAATGACAAGTTGTGATTGTAAACACATTAGATTGCCCATAGAAGAAGTCAGCCATTAAATATGTGAGTGATATAAACACATGCAAGTGTGTCTGAGCATCCAAATGAAACCAGTCAATATCAATTTATCATTGATTGATCAAAATTGATTTCATTGCATTCAGCGCCCTCTTCTGGCTCAGAATGAAATCAAATGGAATCAATGCATGTTTGTTACAGCTACAAAATTCTTATAGGTATTTTCTCCAACATAATGATTGATCCTCTTAATAAATTTAGCAAATAGTCACAAAATGCTGTGTTCATATGCCCTCAGTTGTTTCTGCCTAGTAAAAAACAAATCCATTTTCAAAGAGTTTCCTCTCAGAACGAATGAATTTGACATAAAAGGCGTCTGTTGTAACAGTGACATTTCATTGTGATATAACGATTCACGAAACAGGATGTGTGAATGTCATCTAATACAGAATGTCTGGACACGTCCCAGACATTTGATATGAGACCAGCCAGGATCTGAAACACTGATCAAAGAAAAAGGCCATTTCCTGTCATGTGACTAGAGCAGCTCACAATTCTTCTCTTTTCTTTGAGTGAATTGTCTCCCCACAAAGGTGGAACAAATTAAAAGCAACTCGAGATGGTTTCTGCAAACAAAAGCTTCCTCCTGTGGTAATGATAGTGAAGAAAGCCCAGGTTGGTACCGGACAGAAAAGGATGAGATGATGTTAGGGCAGCTTCATAAAAAAATACCAAATAAAAGAGTGTGATAAATGGCCTCACCAGATGTAGCCACAGGGGGGAAATGGATGTGCTGTGCAGAGACTTGAAAGATCAATAATTTCAATATCTCAGCACATTTTTTTAAAGCTAGAAAACACATGTGGCTAAAATACCACATATATAACAATTTTCACTACAGTCTATATTATTTAGTAGTTCAGTGTTTTATCCATAAAATTATAGTACACAAAGAAAACAACAAAAGAAAATAATATTAATATTTGAGATAGTAGAACTAGAGAACTTTTCTGTTTCTGTGGAACAACTCTAACATTTTGCCAACTGTTTTAGAACTATAAAAACTTTTCTTATCACTAACTGGGGCAAGTACAAACCATATATACATATGTACTGTACCTTATACTGTATCTGATACATACAATTGAATGGACACCCCTGCATAAATAAAAAAGAAGAAAAGTACATACATAATAACTTAAACTTAAAAATAAAATAAACTTAAATAAATACATTTGAAAACATTTGCCTAAACGAAAAGAAAACACAAATTTTGCCTGCCTCCTTTCCAAAAGTGGCCTGTTCATTAGATAGAAAGAGACATGTTATTCAATGTTTTGTAATGATGCCGCTCCAATCAGAACCCATACAACCCATCAGAGTTATTGTGATTAATAATTATCTGATGTCAGCACATGAGTATGGTCAAATGCAATCCCAACAAATGTCTCAAAATTGACATATGTGCGGTGATGTGAAGGAATCCTCATGAATTTCTTATTTATTCTTGAAGAACTTAGAACTTAAATGTGACCCAAGTTCCAGTGCAGCTGCTAATACTTTAACACAGATCCTTCATGTGACACATTAGTTATGCTAAATAACCTTGTTTTATGCTGAGCGAGGGAAGATGAGGCTACAGTGAGACACCAGAATGCTGAGCATCCACCAACATGATGCCAGACCAGCAGTAGCAACTCCATGCAATGCTGCAGGGACAGCTTTACTTAAGAGGAGCAGGGCTATGTAATCAGACCCCCGGCCTGTGATTAATGCTGCTCATCTGTCTTCAGGCCTGCACAGCACATTACAACTCAGCACAGCTCACCCAAGATGCTGTTTACTGCACACCCTTTTGCCCCCAGTGATGGAAATAAGTTCAATCCCTTCCACCTAGACAGTCATGAGATGTGGAAGCTGCTAACACCCAACAAATCTGAGAGAAACAGCCACAAAAACAAACTGCATGACTCCTGACTATGCTTAATGCCTAAGCTTTGTGCCATGTGTCTTTTATCAGTGGCCAGGAGGATGCTTTTTTTCCCATTTCCACAGCTCACCTTTTAAATGACTTGTTTTAGAAAGCAGAAAAAAGTCTTACAGGCAGTTCAGCTCTAGTTTAACTGCCCCTCAAGTAAAGCAAGGCTGAGCAGAGGATGGATTTCTGAAGCTTGCCAAGCATCTTTCAGTGCTTACATCACGTAAACCAACCCCCTTTACCCGTGTGCACACATTAATTAGCCATTAGGCATTTGCAGGTAAACAATTTACAGTGTTGGCTTATTTACTGAGTGCTCAGGGAAAAGTGCATCTGGGTTGGGAGCCTCATCTTGCTAGGGAGCCCATCCATCTGCTGCCACCAACACGCTATTCATTCTACCACATAGACAGATTTACACCAACCTTTTTGTTGTTAGTCCGACGTGTATTTATAAAGGGAAAACCTTTTAAGCTATGAACATTCTCAGGGTATGTCCCGTGTCAAATGGATTTCTGTATTCTGAATCAATACACACAATTCTATTACAAGTCCTTACAGTCAGTGTGCTAGGTCAATAGTGCACTCCACAGTACATATTGGGTACCTAATAGCAGGCTTGATGGACTGTAATGCTAAATTGGGGATGGATTATGGTTAGTCCTCAAAAAAACTGAGGCACCATCAATCAATCATTCATTCACACGTGTACTGGAGAGTCTGGTGAGAGCATCGAGATTATCTAAATATTAAATTATATTTAATGTAGTTATTGATAAAATAAACTAAGTATATAAACATGCACTATACCGTTCAAACACTGCTCAAGAGAGCAGTGATGCTGAACAAATAAGGTCAAGTTATCAGCAATATTGGAGAAACCAGCAAAGGAAACTGATTTTCAAAGTATACAATTTAAGAAGGATCCAAGATACATGTTTGAGTGAATCTATAAGTAAGAGCACTGAACAGAGGAGCATACCATCACTAATTGTAGATTCATGGTTCAAATTTTAACACTGTACAAGACTTTGGTCATGTAAAGTGAGAAAACAGGCAGAGCTACATGGGTAGGTTATATAGTTGAGGCAGTCCAACTATTTCATCTGGGAAAAATCAATGATTTGTATGAGCTTTTTGAAATTATGAAGTAAAGTTTCTGAAATAGCCTCACATGTCTTTACGTTGTTGGCAGGACAACCAATACAATGAATTGCAAGAAGCTATGAAAGTTTGTCTAGTTTAGGGAAGCTGCAACTTTAGGTAATCATAATTCTCTATAGGTTTATCACTATGACTAAGCTTAGCATATACATGGCAGGAACTGCAGCTCATGTTGAGTGTTTATGTTACAGTGTGTCTTACCAAAGTCTCTGTGGGATGACATCCAGCCAATCTCCTTGAGTGAGACAATAGCCAACAAGCCATAGCCCACAAAGGAGCCAATCCCAGAGAAAAAGAAGAAGAGCCCCATGATGGCACTCTGCATGGACTTGGGGGCTGCAGAATAGGCAAACTCCAGACCTGGGATAAAAAGAGTACATGCACAGATAGTTGATGAGTTGTGGAATATGCCGGTTTTTCTAAAATTACAAGGGAAAAACTGTTTACAATCCATCACTTGCAGCAAATGAAAGCAAAGGTCTAATATGCTACAGCCTGTGACAGTGTAATATAGTTCCCACTGTCATGGGATTTATTTTTAAGCTTTACCCAAACTGTCAAGTCTTTGATCATGGAGCAAATGAGGCATGCATATATATATATATATATAACATGATGACTTTGCTAAATTTTTCTTCTAGAATATTGTGTGTAAGACTAAAAAAATATTTTGCTTGGCACACAGTAAAAACAAGAGAGCACGGCATCACACTCATCAACACTTAAGATTCCCTGTATCATGGAGGAGGGACAGACTAACTGAGAAAATAGGCAAGAGACGCAGAGAAAGGGAGCTGAAGAGTGAATATAAGTCTGCCTGAAACCTGACATTGACTATTTCATGGTACCTCAAACATGTGATTTTTCAAATGAGGCCCTATAACTACAACTGTCAGGAGAGATTAGGAAGCTACAGATAAATACATGTTATTTCACTTTTAAGTCCACAGAAAGGGACGCTGCACAAATTAAAATGATGAGTAGTTTTCTTATATATATATAAATATATATATTGCATAGAGTGATGGCCACTGCTCCTGCTCTTGGCTTGTAGGCTTTCGCTAATGTTGTGTAATAAAGAAGGATTAAATGCAAATTCACTATCATTTATTGGTGTGTGTGCAAAAATAACTAATTCTGAATCTAATTCTATAGGATGTTATTCGTAACAAAAATAAAAAGATATCAAAAAAGGCCTTATTCGGTGGAAAATTTGACCGTTCCAGTTCACAATTTGACACATTTGTTTGTGATCCTGAGCTAACTTTTTAATAGCTATGCCTATCATCAGGGAATGCAAAGTCAAGTCAAGTCAATTTTATTTATATAGACCAATATCACAAAAACAATTTGCCTCAAAGGTCTTTACAGTCTGTACAGCCAGCAAAGATTGATGAGCACAGACTTAAAATGTAACATTGTGTTAAATCCTGTCTGTTTAAGAGAACAATAAGTTAAGATACAATCAGTCGCATCTCCATCTTTCATCACAAACAGAACAAACAGCTTGACCTTTCTCGGCGAAAAGGCGGAAATATTTGATATAACAGACAAAAACAAAATAAAACAGAACAAAGAAAGACATGAAATTTCAAATGATTTTTCTTAGACTTATATTTTCATGGTTGTTGTTACAGGATTGGTTTTTCTGTCTTAGAAAACAAATTTAGCCTTTAATATGTGAAGTGCAATTTAGATTTGTGGGGAATAATTCTGCATGTGTTTTTCTAGCATTTCTTTTTTTTGTTCCTTAAGCAGAGGTGTACCTGCAAAAAATGAGCATCGTCCTTCAACAATGGGAATTACAGCAAGGAAGTTTGATGGAACCTGGGGGTTTAACAGATTTATTCAAACTGAAGACTGAAGGGAAAAATTCCTATTTACTAGACATACAGTATGTCACAATTCTGTCAGCCATTTTTCCTTGAAGTAAACCCAGTGGGATGGTATGCAGGGAGAGAAGAGAACAAGTTTATTTTAAGGATCCCTATAGCTTTGTTGCTGAATGTCTGAATCTGACTTTCATAGGGACCCTGAAATTCCAGCATTTTATAGAAGAAAAATGGAATTCTGTTCAAGGGCTTTTTTTTAAAAATTGGATTATTTTAATTAATCTTAAAACGTCTGGATTTTATAGTGAAAGGTGATGGATGTTCATTCTCACAAAAACATAGCAGTAGCTGGATTGACTAGATAATTCTCCCACAATGGAGAGAAAAAAAGTCACAAGTATTAATAGAGCAATCTTCAATCTTATTACAGAAATGAAGTGAGGGCTATATGGAAGAGCCAACAACAACAACAACATGATCTGTAGTAATAGGAAAAGACTCCAACATGGCCTGAGGCTTTAACTAAGTCTGATCACTACAAATATTGAGGCCTCAAGTTATGATCACCACAGTAGAGGAAAAAACATTTAGGCAGATAGATAGACTACAATTAGACACATATTCCAGTATATTAAAGGATAAAATGGTAAGCGGCAGCCACAAGCTGCCCTTTTTTTATATTGCTGCTGTTATTTCCATGCTTGTGTCAGATTTTCTGAGTGTTATCTAACATTTGATTGATTTTTCACACTGTTATATGAATGCTTTACTTTATGCCTCCCGTTTTTTTTTTTTTTTTAAAAGGCATTTCCTCTTTACATCCAGACTCAGAAGACATAATGGCCAGCTTCTCATGGACAGCATTTAAGCCTATACCCTAAAGGTATTAAAAGAAAGTTCACAGCTGACCTTTCCAATAAACTATTCTGACCTGCTTTAATACAAATTAAATTGTTGATAGTGATATCTTGGGATGTTATTTACTGGATTGGAAAAAATTATAACTTTTAAATGAAATTAAATCCTGGGGCCTTTTTCACAGAGATTCAAAAATGTTGCAAAGTTTTGGACTTTAATATGGGTTGACTTACTTAATTCACAATCATTCCTGCTGGGGTTTTCATATGGAGAATATTTTGGATTGTGCCAGGCTTTTGGGACCTTTACCCCACTGGAAATCAATCTGCTTTGTTCTAGTTCTATCCTGAGAGATGTGACAAGCAGCAGAAATATTCTATACCTTTAGCACCATGGAAACAATGTATGTATTTATATTAGGCAAGTGTGGTCAATGCTGCATATCAATAAGTCCAATCAGTTCTAGTAAATAGCGAGTACAATGATAGATTTGCATTAATGTGATGATTCTTCACCCAATTTGGCAAAGGCAGACATTGACACCCTTCAACAAGATCATGTACAGTATGAAATCTGATGTAGGATTTTTTTTTACTATAAATCCACCATACTACTTGAAAGATTATGCCTGTTTTCACTGAAATATACTGCTTGAATTGTGTTCTGAAAGTCTGCAGTCCAATTCGTGTAAAATTGGGACCTCATGTGAGCCATTTATATAGGGATGCTTTCATTTTCTGCCTCTTTGGTCTACATACTAATCTAACTGTCACCTTTAAACTACTTGAATAGTGATGAAGCATATCTTTACTTTCTGTGTATTCAAGTGTAGTATGTCACCAAAAACAGTGTAACAGCTGAGTAAGCACCCTATTTGAACAATTGAGCCTTGAACTTGAACAATATAACTAATGTAAATGCACTTAGTATATTACCTATCATTATCTCTCTTCAAGTGGTATACGCTGAGATGCAATATTCCATATGTCGGGACAGTCTTGTCCAAGTGGTAAATGTCCAGCACACACTGGCTGAGTGAATATGGAGGTGAAAAGTTTATGCTGTGATGGTGAATTTGTTGCAATTTCAGCTATACCCACAGGGATACAAGGTACAGCATTAAGTAGATATGTGTGTATTTATTCATCTTATTATCCATTTGGACAACAAGCAGAGGAATAGGGCTTATATGAGGGTAGTCACTGGCAGGCAGAGGCAAAGCAAATGCACAGCTTCATCATCATTTCAGCTGTGAGGCTACTTTATCCACACTTTATTTATAAAATGTCAGTTTCCTGGACAATTTCTTGCGGTGGGGTGTGAGAAAATCAATTTTCGATCCACATCTTGAGCTATTTACTTGATAGTACCCACAAACACATAAACCCACAAACATATGAGGCTGCTGTAGTCTGGCGATGAATCACCGATATATTTTAAAAATATGATTTCAACTGTCTGAGTTATAACTCATTAATTGTTACTTACAGATTATATCAAAGGACAGAAATGACTTAATCTTATTTTTAAACAAATTTAAATTAATGAGTTCACGTTTTGTCCAGGATTGTACAAAAATCACACTAACAACAAAAAGAAACATTTTCCCACTGTTCTCCAGATTATTTTATATACTGTAAACATTTAGAAAGAGTTTTAAACAAATGTCATTAACATAAACAAAATCCCCAGTCAAATGGAAAAGAATACTGCATATGCCTATTAGGACTGTCGCCACCACTCCCCGCCACCGTCACCGCTCAAACATAATGTTACAGCCAGCCAATGCAAATAGCTTAATTTCTGTTATTATTCTATAGAAACACAAGTCTGTCAAATTGATTGGTATCAAATGTGTCTCTGTTTCATGATGAGAACACCCGCTGTGTGTTTGTACACAGGTGTTTATATTATACAGCTCTTTTCTTTTGAATGATACAGCGAGGGTTTGTTGCGTGTGCTTTGTAGGATTACTGGGCTTTTTTTGTGTGAGATGTGCTGGCATCTCCATGTTTTCTCCATGCGGCTGCCCTGAGTGAGTCTACTAGAGGTCATGTGAAACCCGCCTCTAAAACCTTGGGGTTCATCAGCAGATGGACGAACATTGTATTTTGCTGCTAATCTGAGTCATCATGTCTGCCTGACTAAGGCACCAGAGCTTCTACAAGCTACAAATACCACAGGAAATGTTAAACAACTATACCTGCAATGCTGGCAAAGATTTCGCTGATTCCTATCAGCACATATTGAGGCACTTGCCACCATATGGGTAAATCTGCCGCGTAGTAGATAACGTTGCCAAGCACCTGGTCGATGGTACCATTTGATCTGACGATCCCCAGGCGTTTGGTCTCCAAAATACCTGAAGGAACAAACACAGAAAAGGCAGCACACAAAAACTTTGTTTAGTGCAGAGAAGGAAAAAAAATTAGACAGGGAATGATGCATGTAAGTTATAATGCTGCAAAATACTGTGAATAATAAAGAAATTCAAAAAAAAAAAAGGTTTGGATAAATCTAAAGGTATTTTTCAGTTAGGATAAGCAAAATGTTTTGTCAAAGTATTTATAAGCAGGTGAAGCCAACAAAACAGCCAACAACAGCCAGAGTTAGATCAAGCAGTGACAGTCCATTAAGGATTTATGGTTTTAAGGCTACACCACCACTTCATTAAGATCACATCTGCTTGCTTCCATATTATGTCAGTTAGCAATGGAACAATGCAGACAGTTCAATAATAAGAGCAAAGCAGTTGTCATAAACCCCTACTGCCTTCTAGAAGCTTCATTTGAAGGCTATTATCATATAACCAGCAGCTATTCCCAGATAAGTCCAAGAAACAGTCTCCTATCAAAACTACACTTAATGCTGTATTTGAGAGGAGTTCTAGCCTTGTAATCCGACTATTCTATAATACCAACCGTCCATCTCAGGCACAGAGGGCCACTGAGCTGCCTAGAGCAAGCCTCACATTACAAAACCCATCTCTCTGCTTTTATTTGTCATACTAAACATTACACATCATCAGGCAAGCCAGTGTAATTCCTAAAACTACTGCTCCAGCTTTTATTAAAAATAAGAATTATGCTTTTAGGCACCTACAGGCCATTGAAAGAGGCACCATGAAGTTGAGAAACTGTGATTAAACATGCTGAAAAAAAAAAAACCCAAAAAAAAAAACCAAACACATTTCTTCAAAAGAAGTGTCAGCACAGAAGACATAGCTGGGCCCAGTGTGAGTTTGATGATTGGGACACAAAGAGAAGGGGATCAGACTCATTCTACTGTCCCCTTGACAGCATATGTTCATGCTTGTCCTTTTGCCATATGTGTCAGACAGCGCATACAATGAAATCCCATGAAATATCACACTAGGGTCATCATCCTTGCACAGTTCTTGCAAGTGTGATGAAAGTGAATTGAACACTGAAAAGCACTGACATGACCAACCTCCTGGACACAGAGAGGCAGCCTGACCATGCAACATGATGAACTGGCTGTTCTGTGATCAAAAGATGCCACACTTGGTCATTCATATCCGTCATGTAGTGGACAAATGCAGATGCACTGAGGGAAGCCAGCAGAGGAAAATACAGTTCAAAACATATAAATGGCATCAGGCATTTGCCAGCAGTCAGTGTGTGTGTGTATAATGCATGTGTGCATGCATGTATACATACATATGTATATGTATGTGAGAGAGTGTGTGCGAAATGAATATAAAGCAAGGCAATCCTGGGGATAAACAGCACACAGACTCAGGAAATTATTTTTGGATGAATAATTGTCACAATAAGATGCAGACAGAATTTCATTAACACTGTATCTCAATAACTCACAGTGTGCAAAACTGTATAGACTGGATCCAGCTGTCTGATTCGATTCTTAAAATCCAGGTCAGCACTGTGTTCCGAACTAGTTGTGTATTCACCTACTGATCTGTGACCAATGCCCACACCACGGCACTGCCGTAAACCCTTTCTCATCACTTCCAGGGCTCAAAATTGCTTTTTACTACATTCAGAATTTATTTAGCCTGAATTCAAATATAAGGACTGCATTTTCTTTCAAGAGGCCAAATGGAAAAGTAAATACCTGAATGGGTTTTGAACATCTGCAATCAACAAGTTACAGCACCTTCCCGTCAAAGATTGCTAATGTCCTCTGAAAAGAAAATATTACTTTCAGCGGAAAAGTGGACACCTCCGATTTGTTTATACAGCCCTACTACTACATCTCACTGATTGAAAAGGATGTTTTTGATGAGCCAAGTCAGGCTTCACTAACTCTGCCCAGACTGTCTGAAAGCTCTTCGACCTCATGTCTTTTTCACCATAATTATATCAAGTAAGAATTGTGATGGGATTTAACCCCAACCTCTCCCTCTTATGCTCACATGTGATTTACTTTTATCACAATTAAAAACATTAAATGCTTTTTTAGTATAATATGTAGAGGTTTTTCCATTGATCTGGTTGTGCCGATCACTTAATTAATGCAAAAATGACTCTCCTTGTTATGCAGATGATAAATTTATAGGATAATAATTTTTTTTTAATGTTTTTTTTTTTTTTTTAAATATGCTGTTACTCTAACAGCATACATTTACAATATTCCAATATGACAAGTAGCAACTTATAATGTAGTTAATATTTGATGTCCCAAATAGGATTTGTGTGTATATTTGTAAGGGTTTTTCAATCTTTCAACTCCAAAAATCACATGTTAAAATAATTTAAAACAATGGAAAGAACTCCCAAAGAACGACCTTGGTTGGTATATTATGATTAAAACTGATGATGGAATAATTTAATTAGTACAAACAACATATTTAACAGACTTATTAAACTTGATTCAGTGTATGTTCAACGGTCAATTGGCACCAGCCAACATCTAAAAGACCACTAATGAGAGAACATGTTCATATTCTGTGTGGCAGGTGCATTGTATATCTGAGATATGAGAAAGGCCAGCAGTTGGTGTAAATATAATGTGAATTGCAGGCTTGTCTCTCTCATTTTTGTCTAGACGTATCAATGCAGCAGTGACCAGGTCTGGATAAGTCTTCATTCTCAAAATAATCTACAAGATGAAATAGATTAGGACTGAGCAGTGCTGCCACATGTGAGTGAAGTCATTCAGAAACAAAAAGAAAGATGCAACAGCTCCCCCTGTGTTCTACAGGGTGATGGAGAAAGGTAAACTATGGGTAAGTGGTCCCTATTTGCAAGGTAAATGTTTTGAATTAAGGACAAATAATATAGATGGTAAATTTCATTTCCTGGATTCCATAAAAAATCCAGCAAATTTAGAAAACAATATTCACATAATTTCTGTTAATCATAATTAGAACAGATCAAAAACACCTCAGCAATAATATTTAATTTGGAGCAGAGATTCCACATTCCACATAGATGAGACAGTGCAGTTAAATTGATTACATGTGGCATTTACCAAAGCAAGCACGTTCTAACTTGAATGTGTCCTTGGTGTTTTTCGGGCCTATTTATGTGACTTATGTTCTCACCCGCTGCCACAGCTGACGACATGACAAAGAACATCCCCACTGCAATCCTCTTCAGAGAGGAGGGCAGCAGGCCACGACGCTTCAAGATGGGGTCCACCACTTTGTCTTTAAGGGGAATCAGCATAAGAATGAGCACAGCATCAAACATGGTGAGCCAGGCAGTCGGGAAGCGGAACATCATCTGGAGGATCCAGAGGAGAGATGAGGTAAAAGTGGGTGAAAGGAGACAAGGCTTTAAAAACTGCAGAGGGTGTCTAAGCACTCTGACAAAGTTAGGCTACTGTGTCAGTGAGCATGCACGTGTGTTTGGCCTTGATATTACTTTGGCACCCCCATGTGGTCAAAAGTAACGATAATGAGAAGACCAAAAAAAACAAAACACACTGTATATACAATTCAAAGTCATAATAAATTAATTATTAGTGAACTAATGTCAGAATTGTTCATCTTTTTTACTGTTAAAATAGTCAGTATCATTACAAATCTGTCAGCATAATTCTGGATTAATTACCATAAGAGTAATCTGTGACAGGAATAATAACACTGAGCAAACAGACTGGATGACATGTTAATCAGGTGGAAAAAAAAATCCACAGCGAGTATAAAAAGTGTCTACATCTTCAGGCAGTATCTCACAGAGAGAGCACGTAGAGACTGAAAACTGCTGGAGATGTTTATTTGCAATTCAAATTTCAAGAGCTATCTCAGCTCCTTCTGTGTCTTTGGTTTACCACTTCTGATACCATCGTTGATTCTCAAATTGAATCCCCATTTTGAGACGTTACTGCTGGCAGTCTATACTCAGCTCCTTAGAGAGTGTTATCCTCCCTTGTTTGCATATTATCTTATTCAAAATTATATCAAATGCTAGGTGACATTTTTCTTTGCTAAGGAAAGCCTACAGTGATGGGGACTGCATGTATGCATGCATAATCTACATCAGGGTACCCAGTTTGGCATCCAAAAAAGATGATAAATGAGAAAAGAAATAAGAAAACTAACTCAAACGTTTTACAGTACATCTTTTGTGATGAGTTGACTTTGCTTATACACGCTACTAAAATAAATTCAGGGGTCATTAGTTACAGACATTCACTCACTTGGTTCCAAGGTATTTTATTTGTTAGAATGATAATAATAATAATAATAATAATAACAATAATAATAACAATACTTGTTGTTATTATTAGAAGTAGTAGTAGATGTATTATGGACCGTTGTTAACGAGGCTATATTTTTCTTCAGCTCAGCCACTAAAATGAGTCAGTGAGGTCTGGGAATGATTCATAGCGGCATCTAATCTCACTTCCCTTTTAAAGCTGAGAAGTGTTAAAGCTGGTAGCACAAAGGCCTAGTTTTGTTTTTGGTAGCTGATTTAGGATATGTGGGAACAAAACAGCTAATACAGTGTCTTAAACACAGACACAGTGAGAAGTATGAGTTGGCAAAATTACGCCAGGCCAATTGAACAGTGCTACAAGTCTCATGTAATTTGTAATATACTGTATATGGGACAGATATACAACACTAAGTTAAACTATGTGGTTTACCAGTGTGTTTCACTTCATATTTCCATGAAGCTTGTACACTGTACCACTGGTGTGTCGTCTTATGAAAAAACAGGGCACATAGGCTGTTCATATTATACATTCTAGTCTAATCACCCATAAATATATGATTTTTGAGGTAAGTAGTCCTCAGTGGGAGGATCGAGTGGAGGCGCTGCATCTGATAAATACCATTCAGCCAGGTTGCTAATCTGCAAGGTATTAGTCTGTGATGTCAAATTCTAATCTACTATTGTTTCAATGACCCACTGACTAGTTTAAATCTACTGAAATGTAGGCGTTAGAGCTCTACAAATAGAATTATGTACGACTAACACATCACATCTTCAAGCCACAGATACCACCACACCACCTATTGGAGTGAGTGGGTCTCCACTTTGTCTTACCTGGTGGGAATCCACAGTTCTGTTCGAGGAAGCATCAGGAATCCTCATGTGGAGGCTCTGCAGGACATATGTTGTCTGCATCTGCAAAACAATAAGTCAATAAAGTCTCAGCATAAAATAGTTCACTCATAATTAGCACTTCATAATTCATAATTAGCAGTAGGTGACAATTCTTCACTAATGTTAATGCAACCCTCTGACATTATGTGGACATAGTTCCTAGATCCAAAAAGCTTGAATCCACATACTGAGTTCCTTTATATTATTTTATCTCATGTGAAGAGTCCATCACAAAATTTTATTTTACTTAAAATAGGTTGTTCTTACCTGGAAATAAACAGTCCAATATGGGATGAGGGCAAAGAAAACTGGGAGGATTTTCACCAGGGATTTCACTTCCTCTACTTTCTCTTCAGGAAATTTTCCTCCATAAGTCACTTTGGCACTGTCTAGCAGTGTTGGTTTGTTGCTTAACATGGATAAAAAGGGAAAAAATATCTTAAAATAATAGTTACAACTTAAACAATACTTCATAGTATTGAATAAATACAACATAATGACATGTACAAAACATAAGAATTATTCTTAAATGGGAGATTTAATCCACCTTCTTTGTGAATATCTCAGTCTTAGATACAAGTTTCCAGAGACAGGAAACAAATTGCATTATTCTAAAGTCTATAATCCCATCTCAGGAGAGAATGTCTTAAAATAATTTAGAATACTTAATGAGACATTTTTTTAGCAGATTGTGACCTATTGGTTTAAAGAATGGCACTTCAGAATAACTTTTCACTGCAGTTAATAAGGACAAATGCCTAGACCAGTGGAAAAACATCTACCAGAAACTGGCTGTGTACCACTGAAATGGTCACATCCCATTTAACTCTACCATAAAAAGTTGACATTTACAATGTTTAAAAGAGATTACTAAGTCACTTAAGGCATTTTTACTACTTTGATTGCATAATAATACATTTTTTTTTCCAATCCAAACTCTACAAGTATATAAGACATATTTTGATATGCTGTTCCTCACTGGAGCAGGTTAGGTTCCTTGGGTTTTTGGAACAAGCAGGCAAAGCTCAGGATCTTGAACATGTCTGTGAAGGCACTGCCATCAGCAGGCTTGGTGATGAAGACAGTTCGGCCCAAGAGAAACACCAAAAAGGAGACACCAAGGCACACTGATGGAATGATGTAGCCAAGCTCAAAGCTGAAATTTTGCTGAATGTAGGCCACACCCCCTAGAGACAGGATGGCTCCTAAATTGATGCACCAGTAGAACCAGTTGAAAAATCGTCGTGTTGCCTCTGGCCCTCGGTCCTTGACCTGCGATTACAGAGCACAATGAAAAAAATTATTCTTGCTACGCTATGTGGTATTCAAGGAGATCTTTTAAAGCTGTACTGCAAAACTTTTAAATATAAATGAATTTATGTAACACAAGCCATTATAAAATTAGTTCATACAATGATGATTAAGCGTTGCACAACTCTCACTATAATGTATCTCAGTATAGCAGTGCTGTGTTTTGTGCCTACGGCCATCTTCCTGTGCTCTGAAATGAAGGGAGGGTGGAAACATAACAGCTACACTAATACAGCAAGATGGCTGCTAACAGTTGGAATGTGGACCTAGAATCGTCCTATCAGAAAGCTCTGAGGGCTCAGACGGAGTGGGGAAGGTCTGATGTAACTGCTGACCTCCTTGGCTGAAAATGGCACCCACAAAAAAGTTACCTACCTAGTTACCTTGTTCTCTTTTTTGATGAGGGACACACACTTGCAGTGTGTTGTCTAAATAAGAATGTACACACAGGAGGTTAAAAAGAAAACAATCAAGACTGTGAATTGGAAGCCTTGAATATCTACAAAAGAAGGCTGTTATCAGCACATCAAATGTATTACTGTACATACGCCTGAACAAGAAAGGCAACCTGCACTGAAAAAGAGGAACCACAACCATAAGCTGAAACTGAAAGATGTCGTGTGAAAGTAAATTCATAAAATGACAGCATTTAGTATGAAAATGTTGTTTAATTAAAAGTGAAATCTTTCCGTAGCCCAAGCACAGCAAGGAAGGACTATACTATATGGCACTAGTAATGGTATAAAGCAGAAGGAGGGTGTTTTTGTTTTAGTAATAATATAAACAAGATAATAATCAAGTTTTTGTTCATTCTGTACCTTCCCACTGTGGCTTTGAGCTTTATTACAGAATCTGCTTTGATAGCCTGCACTCTTAGCTTACCAAAACAGAAATAAATTTAGTTAAATGTCTATGCAAGCACATAATATTATTCCCATAATGGCACTGAGCCATTCCGCATTAAGTTTCCCTGCAGAGGAATAGATGTTATCAGCGTGTGATTAAGTAGAAAAGTGTCTTTTTTTAGTATATTAGTAGAAATAATTCTACAACATTCTCATTTAAAAAGCAATGCTGAGCATACTTTCCTACCTGTTGTGCAGTGACAGTTACAAAGTCATGTGATGTCCTGAGTTTCCAACAGCTGCACTGTGGTATTTTAAAATTATACACATGCAGAGTATTTTTGCCTTTTCTGCTCCTGAATTTAATTTTGACACAAGATCAATTAGTGAAAGTGGCCCCCCAGGCATTTGCTCATTTCAGGACAAGAAAAACATTCAATGTACCATCTTGTTGTGTCATTGTTGAGCCTCCTTCAGTAGCAGAATACACCTAAATCAAACACTGATTGTAGGCTGACAAATTTCACATGCAGTTCTGAATTCTGCTTTACGTTTATGCCCAGAAGGAAAATATTCTGGGCATAAAAAATTCTGTTAGAAGGAAATTCTAACAACATTTGTTCTCAAGGGGTGTAGCCCCAGTAAAACCATAACAATATGATTATTATGTTTACCCTGCACTTTACTACAGCATGATTCAATTCTCCCCAAACAGAATTCGAATAATCAAAGTAATGTAATATTTGAAAATCCCCAGTTTGCCCAATACAGACCCAGTTGCTGGTGCTAATAATTTCACTGCCAATCATTACTTCTTTCAGGATATGTATTTGTGGGAATCAAATATTTCAAATCCAGTACTTGGGGAAAGGTTTATCAAATTAAGTGCATGTTTTTAATTATTTTATGCTCTCTGGCACTGAGCAAACATATTCTATACTGTGTACTGCTGTTTTTATGTTGTGTGCTTCTGTGCAATGCTATTTGTTTCTGTGTGCTTCTTTTGTTTTACACCAATATATGGATTTTCCTCATATTGTACTGTATATGTTGTGTTTCTGAATATGATCAAAAGAGGCACTGGGAGAAAATCTTGTAATGAGCACTGTTGGCTCATGCACTAAGCGTATTCACCTTCTAGTCTGCTTTGAAAGGTTTTGCATACTGCTGATACAATTGTTGTGAGAAACAATGATCCCATTGATTAACTTTCTCATTACTCAAACTTCTAAGTCGGTTCTTCTGATTAACTGGTATAGGTACACTGGATAATCTGACATTATTTTGTCACCAAACTGTTGAATGTGCTGTGTTTCACTTCTCATTGCCTCCATCATTAAAATCATTGTTCTTCTGTGTTTTTGTTTGCATACATTGTATAAGTGACAGAGAAATGCTGGTTTGTCGCTGACTCACTACTGATGTCCACAGTGTTTGGCCATGATAATCTGTTGCATTCATAATGCAACAGACATCCCATCACATGTTTGACACCCCTTATGTCACACTGACTGAATTCCCAATCTTACACAGGCCTAATCCAAAACAAAATCTTTAGAGACGCTCATGCTAATAATAAACCATAGGTTGTTCTCCTTCAACATTCTTTATTAACTCCACCAAGGAGGTTATGTTTTCAGCTATGTTTGTCTGTTAATCTGTATTGTGAACAGCATAACTTAAAAAAGGAAAAGATGGATTATGGGAAGAAAAATAAATGATTACATTTCCAGATTCTCATTTTTTGAGTTGTGAGATGGGAGGATTTACACTGTGGGAAACTGAGCAGCCTCAGCAGAGGTTTGCACTCTCAAAGTGTTTTGGCAGTTTAATAAAAACTTTAAGACATGTAAATAATAATCTTCATACTCTACCTGATCTGCCCCAAATGGAGTGATGTTGGACTTCACAGAACCGACACCCAAAGCAATTAAGAAGAGTCCACTGTAGACCACAGGCCCACAGTATGCAGCACGTACAGGGCAGGTTATGTTGCTCGGAGGAGTACTGTTGGTGCTCAGACACTCAGCAGGTTGCACAGGAAACGCCAGCTCTTCCCCACATAGGTGTATCCTGGTGTCCTCATTTGCAATGAAAGGGAAAAACAGCAAACCTGCAAAATACAGGATCAGACTTGCAGCAATAGTCCAGAACTTCCCAAGGTATGCGTCGGCCAACCAGCCTCCGAATGGTGAAATCAGGTAAGTGATTCCCATGAACACCAGAGGTGCCTGACTCGCCTGCGTGCCCTCCCAATAAAAAGGACTGCTATTGAGAAAAAGCACCAGGTTGGATGTGATGCCGTAGAAAGCAATCCTCTCTAATGACTCAGCCAGCAGAATGGCTGCACATGCTAGTCGTCTGCCCTGGAAAACTGATGAGGGTGGAGGTCTGCTCCCAGAGGAGTCCAGGAGAGGGGTGCTCTCACTGGGATCCCTGTTGTTGGCCATGGTCATCCAACTCAAAGGCTTGGGTCAGATTAGTAAGAGCTCAAACCTTAAAATAAAAGACAACAGGGACGGTTGAACAGGTTAGACAAACGTTGTCAACAACGTTTACACACATCTGTGGCTCGCTCACAACAGCAATCTCTTCCTCACCCTATCAATTACATGCATTTTTGTGATGTTAACCTAGCCTTCGCTTAGCATAGCTCGTTCAAAGTTTGGTTTTACATTACCTTTAACTATTAAAACACGTGCCAGGGAGGGTGGTTGTCTCCATGAACACGGACGTTAGATGACACTCAATTTTTTTTAACTTTGTCACGTCTTAAAACAACACTTTACCAAAGGAGAACTGGAAGTCATTATAAAAAAAAAATAACCATCACAGTACTATCGCGTGACACACTGCTCAGTCAACAAACAGTCACGCTTGCGTTTCCCGGAAATAGACGTATAAATGCAGAGTACGTTACGTACGCTCTCAGAGAGGCGGCAACTATCCCATCCATGTGGTTTAGAAATTTGTTCCGTCCGCGCTGGCGATATGAGGAAATGATCGCGCATTTTTGTCCTCTGTTGACCGAGTTGCGTGGAAGCACGAATGTATACTGTAGTTTATATATTTTGACTCGATCCTAAATAGTGGTCACGAATAAAATAAAAAGTGCCACGTGTTTTCAGGAGACCATTTAGGGGACGGACTTTGTATGGAGAGGGGTGCATTGACACTAATGTTTTGGCCAAACAGCCAAACACACTGGGGTCGCAAAGCAATGATGTAGTTCGCTGTTGATGTCGGGCTACGTGGTGTAACCATATACTTTCGTGGGTGTAACCATAGAATAGGTCCAGGAAGTGTGATAACAACCCGGTTTGGTCAGTCGGAAACAACGCATAGCCTCGGGGCTCTGCTAGCAGCTTCGTTCTATCAGTTTTACCTAATAATCCGTATATGTTAACCAGTTAGCTCGACAGCCCATTATTTAACGAAAACATGAAACTACTCTTTCTGGCGTGTCTGAGTCCTAACACTGGGAACAACACTACAGCAGAGCGAATCAGGTAATTCACAGTGTAGCAACCAACAGCTAATAAATAAGGCTATGCAAATAGCTCCAGGCAATCTTAGCTGTAGTAAGTGAGCTGAGGCATGACTGAATGAGATAAAGGCAAAATAAATGATTAAAATGTAACAGTTTGTCGTTATGTTTATTAGAATAACAAACCAGCTGGCCATAACGGGGCTATTTATAAGTGGAACGCTGGTCCCTAAGCTGTTTCCAGTCGGAAAAATAAGGAAGATGGTGCACCCTTATTTTCAAACCGGTCTTTTCTTTTTTCCGTGTAGGTTGGTTCCCTGTCTCATTCTTTGTAAGTCTCTGTTGCCCTTCACCGAGGGCTCTCAGCTCAAATTAACTTGATTTGCTGTCTAGTGACTCATTTGTATGAACTTCACTAGACAGTATGGCCGCTCCGTCCACTGAACTGCCTCCCTCCATACGTCACAAGTTTAGGTTTAAGAAAACGTTATCACGTAAATTTAGTCCTTTCCTCTGCAGTAGGACAAACTTCTTTATCCAGATTAAACAGAAACTTTGGCACCCTCTCATTTTGCTGAAGGTAAATAACTCCTGTTCTCCCCTCACTCTCATTTCAAGTTAAATAAATTGTGTCACTGGCTCTGCTAGATGCTGTTGAATATATACAGTAGTCTCTGTGGTTTCTACTCCAGTTTATGTTTGCACTGCTTCACCGATTCCCTCTGAGTTTCCTACCTTGAACTGGGTGGGCTAAGATGAAACCTTTGGCCCTAGATCTTTTCAGCCTCACAGTCATGACCCAGTGCATCGACTTCCTCCAAAAACAATAGTTTCTGCTCAGCTATCTAGTCTTGCATGAAAATGCAAGAGTTATTGTTAGACTATTGTCATGCCCTGATGTCTCTAATGGATTCGACTGTAGGATTAGATGAACAAGTTAAAACTAAATCTCAAAGTGACCCGTATGAACAATTTTATGAGAGAAAGTTCATTTCAAACCATCACTGGACAATTTGAGATGTATGGAGGGAGGCAGTTCAGTGGACCGGTTAAGGGTGAAGGGCAGTTATTTTTTTTTTAAGGAAAAAAAAGATGATCACTCTTCATCTCTGTCCACTGAAGACCAGGTACAGGCTGCCTGTGTCAGCTGACAGCAAATCAAGTTATTCTGAGCTGAAAGCCAACACTGAAGCTCAGCAGAAGGCTATAAACCAGCCTACATAAAATAATAATTTATCTATTCCTGAAATGAGGTTTGTGCACCATAGCTTTGTGACCTGCCATCCTATACAAGTATACGACCAATTGTTACACCTTCATTTTACTTTTTTTTTTTTTACCCGTTCCATTAATGTAGTTGAAATGTGTGAGGCTTAGCTCTTTGTTATTCACAGTCAAATGTTTTTTTTCCTACATTTAGGTCCTACATTGAAGCTGCAGGACACACATGTGAGCTCAGAGACGCAGCAGAGTTTCAGTCCCCTGCTGAGGTGGCAGATCTAGTGTCTCAGTATCCTCCATTTGATGGTGCACTGGCCATTCATCTGTTTAAAGCAGGCAGACTTCTCTTGGGTAAATATGCATACACTTGCCACTGTGAGTCAGGGGTGTTCTTTTAAAATTCAGAGAGCTCCAGATAGGGAAAATCTCCTTATGCATAGGTCCAGAGCATCTTGAATTAAAACAGTGTTTCCCCAATCCCGGTAGACAGGGTCCACTGGCCTGCATGTTTTAGATGTTGCCCTGGAGCAGGGCAGTGGGACCTGTGGACCAGGATTGGAAAACTCTGACTTAAGATATGATACGGCCAGGGTTCCCATTGGTCCTTGAAATCTTTGAAAGTTAACACATTTGAAAAAAAAAAAAACAAAACAATCCAAGGCCCTTGAAATTTTTAGAAAATTGCCCTAAATAGGCATGGGTCATTGAAATTGCTTGCCTTTTGTGCAACAAACAAGTTAAGTTGATATTCATGTAAATATCTCCCTTGTTTGTTACGACACCACCTACTGTTTGACACTAAGCATTGCTTGATGTACATAGACTAGGCCAGTGTTTCCCAACCCTGGTCCTCGGGGAACACTGCCCTGGATGTTTTAGATGTTGCCCTGCTCCAACACACCTGATTCAAATGGTCACCTCATTAGCAATAGCTCCGCAAAAGCCTTATAATGACCCATTCATTTGAATCAGGTGCATTGGAGCAGGGCAACATCTAAAATATGCAGGGTGGTGTTCCCTGAGGACCAGGGTTGGGGAACACTGGACTAGGCCTACATAGCTGAATTGTAATTTCTAATAGTGTTGTGGACACTGTCTCTCTTTGCCCTTGATGTGAGATTCTGTGGAGAACACTGAGTGACTTAAGCAAGAGAGAGCAAATTAGGTGCTGCCTGTAAATGCAAATTCCAAGATCTCTGGCTCAGCAAAGAAAATGACAAAGACTGGCTTGACCAAGATCCCAAGGACAATCACTTGCCCAGATGCAGAGCGTGCTGCAAATCAATAAAAGTGGACACATAGCTCTTACAAGTCACTCTCCCATCTTAAACTGTATCAGCACATTTGGTCCATGAATTTGAGGAAGCTGGTCCTGGAAAGTCCTTAAAAAGTCCTTGAATTTGATGTCAATCAAGGTTTGGGATCCCTGGATATGGTGTATGACACATTTAATCATGCATGTGTAGTCAACAACTGACTGAAATGAAATAACATTTCATACATAAATACTGTATTCATTATAGAGCACTTCAGATGATTAAACATCAGCATTAAATTAAAATGACTAATTTGAGGAAAAAAAGGTATAAATTAGTTATTATTCTTTTTAGTTAATAAAAAGTCTGTCTGTATTAAATCTTTGGCAGTGTTTGACTGCCAGAACATGCCTGAGGTTACTTTTTTTAATTCTGTGATTCAATTTTCCTGTTCTTCTCCCCTCATTTCTTCTTGTGTGTCTCACTCACTGACTTCAGTCTAAATGCTAATCAACTGGCTGAGTGTTGACATGTGAGTTGTGATTTATTGTAAATGGTCTTCATTTCTTGGGCCTTTAGTGCCATAAAGGCCAGAAAAGTTGTGCAAGTTAAATGCAATTGTACAATTGTACTTTCCATGAAAACATGGTTATAGGCCCAGGTCTGGGTTGGACAGTGTCTAGTTCTGGTCCTGACCACAGTCTGACATTTCTGCCCCATTTACATTTATCGATATTAATGCAATACTTATAAGTAGACAGCTACCTGTCCTACCAGTGTTAGAACTTCTGTGTTTTATGTCTGACCTTTACACCAGACATCCATGTGCCCTTTGGCGTCATCTTTGGAGGAACAGACATAAATGAAGATGTGAAAGTCAAACAGAAGTGTGTGGTTATGGAGCAGGTGCTGCTGAAAGCCAGGTAATGCTGCTGCTTAGTTCCAAACAGCTCAAGTAATTCTATACCTTACACAGAGTACGTGACTGTGTTTCAGTGTGTTATTAGACCTTGTATGGGTTCTTTTTTTAATAGAAGACAAACAACAAGTACAATTAATTATTATTAATTACAATAATAAATAATTATGGATGCATTTTATTCATCTGTATCAGTTTGTTAGTGTGTGTGTGTGCACTGGTTAGTTTTTCTTTTGTCGCTTTCGTAAGACAGTCATCATCATTGTTGGTTATAGCTGTTCTTGTCCTTCTGTGACAAGGTAACCAACACTGATCAGCCCCAAAATTAGAACTAGGAACTGGCTTTAATGTTGTGGTATATGTTTTTAAATATCTGAGACCCGCTTTGAAATAGAATTTTAAACCATCATATGTTGTTGAAACTTATCTTGTATCTTCAGCTATTTCAATATTTTGTTCATACTTTGAGTAATCAAAAATACACAGACCTGTTACTGCTGTGACAAATGTATCTTTGTCCCGAGTGATTTGTACGTTATCAATTTAAACATGTCATGTTTGTGATTGTGACCTAAATGTGGCAGTACAGTTGTTCTACTTTATATAAGCATTTAATCAGATATAAGTGACCAATATTGTTGTCCTGAAGTGTTCACAAGATGCAAATGTACAGTTATACTTTGTTGATTTAGATCTCAATAATTTGTTTCATAGTTATGACTACTCATAAATGCATACGGTATGTGGTCTATTTACTGTAAACACAGGGGTAGCATTTACTATTATGTGAATACATACATATACATATTAGGGTATAATCTGTAAGAATAAGTTGACAATTAAGATTGTTGACATTTTTCTTCCTTAACTGACCTTTGTGACGCCTCTGTCTAATAATAGCTCTGTTATCTGCCAGCATAAAAAAGGCTAGATGTTTACAAGTGCCTAAAGTGCCAGCACAAAAGGATGAGGCTGGACACATGCGAGCTAACTCCAGCTGTGCAGACTGTGTGTTCTCTCCTCCCCAGTCTAACGCTGTTGCATTAATATGCAGATGGACTTGTCCTGTGCCCTGACGTCACGTCTTCGTGTCTCTGTCATGATGAAATTTTGGCGGTAAAGCATCAGTCTAAGGGGATAATTTGTCTTCGGGGAGAATGAGGGATATCATGGTCTCCTGATTTCAAACATCTGAATCCATGCACCTCCCGCTGTTAGTGTCATCTCACACAAACCTTAATCATTAGATTCAGTCACTACTCTGAGCCCATTGGCCCATTTATTAATGCGTACTTCCATAGAGTATGTGCAAATTAGAATTTCCCCACTGTTCTTTGCTCTACTTTACCTTTGTTATACTCTTAATTTTTTATTCACAAGTATTTTGTCTTCAATCCACAAGCATCTTGCATATTCAATTTGAGAATTTTGTGTTTAATTGATGATTTTTTTCCCTTCTATTATTAACAAAACTAACTACCTCCTGTCAGCAATGATAAATTATTTTTCAAAAAGGTATTTCCCTGACTTGTGTTTTTGTGTTTACCAGATTTGCAGTTGCATTTACCAACAAAATGAAAGAACAGGCAGAGTTATCTCTGGTATGATTCTTCTATTTTGTATTTTAATTTGCCAGCTTACATTGTTTATAATATGTGTTTGTATGTAAAAATGTGTGTTACAGGTTTGAAATTTTTCAATATTTTACTGCAAAATTATTTTTGTTGCAATATATATCAGTATGTTTTATGACTTCCTGCAGTGCTGCAACTGTTCCATGCTAACTTAGCAACTAACTGACACAAATAAGATTTTAATATCAGCAAAACTTTGAACTATTTACTACAAAGCAAATGTGAAAATTCAAGAGTGAGAGCAAAAGTTTTATTTGCGTTTTTATGGCACATTAACAAACAGCAGGGGCCGACAGCATCAATAAATACAACAGAAGGATTGTTACTATACAAACATAATATCTTGCCTTGTCTTTAATAGTTGGGCATTAAAACAAAATTACTGTGCTTTATTTTCAGATTAGTTTCCAGCCGTAGGCTCTAGATTGAGGCAAGTGGCACCCTTTATCTCTGCCATTTAGTGCTGACAGCAGGCAAGACTGGCACTATCACTACGCTTTTTTATTGTGACAGAAAATACACATGGGGATGGATCTAGTCTGATAACACCCAGTAAATTTTCTATCCATCCTCTGCGATTTATTTTGTAGCACCCAAATCATCTTAGTAACTGCTGTTCCTGACTCTCTTAAAGTCCAGATTTGGTTTTTAATACGTTTGCAGCACAAAGAGCATTAAGTGGCTTTTTTATTATCTGGCACAAGGAGAAAGATACAATCAAGTGTAATTTATACAGAAGTGCTGCCAGTAATTACTGATTGATTTAAAACACTTACTTGAATTCTTGTGAATTCAACAATATGTGTTTTTTTTTTTTTCCCTTTGAAGCTGTCCCAGAGCAGTAAAATCTATGTCCAACCCCAAGGTAAGCCCTGCAGGATGAATATCCTCATCTGATTTTGTGCATCCCTGACTCAATATTGAAGTACTACATTAATCAGCTTTGACATTTTTTTTTACCCCATTATCATACTGTCTACAGCACAGAGTTGCATTTGCACTTGTCTCTGGCTGTCGCACTGTGCAAAACGATCCAAATCACTCTTCCATGTTGCTTCCCACCACTAGCCTTGTTTGGCAAATAGTGTCCCTTCATAGATTAGAGGAGAGACCTGAGTTCACTGCATGGTTGAGCTGAGGACAGTGAATGCTTATTTTTTTTAAGCCTGTCTTCAGATAATGATTGCACTGAAGAGTTTTTTTTTGTGTGTGTGTGAACCGCACAAAAGAGAGTTGAATTGAATCATGTTTTTTATACATGTATACCTCCTGTATATTATATGTACTCAATGTGAGGAAATATATCTTTGATGTACAGTTTAATAGCCTATTGAGCACTGTGCTTTTATTTGTTTTGAAGGTATCCAGACAAAAGTGGCTGAGAAATTCTGCTGGATTGAATTCTTGAGGAGCTCAGGTACTGTTACTGTTTAATGGGTGTCCTTTCAGCTGTTGTCTAGGCAAAGTGTGACTTGATAATTACCAGACCTTACCATGGCAGTTTTCAGGTTAATTTATTTAGTAAAAAAATGTGCCCTAGTGAAAACTGCTCTGAGGAAGATCTGTGGATCATGCAGCATAAACAGAATGGATTCTATCAATCTTTTTTGTTGGCTTACTGTCCCTTGAACAGCAAGACTGAATACTGTTGATTCAAATTGGTATTATTGTCTTTTTCGTGACATGAGGGATATAGGTATTAGATATTTTAGGTTAGAAGAATGTGCTCTGCAGGCTAAGTCTGGTACAAGGCACATATACTGTATAAACTTGACACAGCTTATTATTAAGGCTATGTCTCAAACACAAAACCTAACGGGGACATGTGCCGGACTGTATGGCAGTGCAATGAAGTGCAAATGCTTGCACAGTGAAATTGAATATCCTTGTAAAACAGGGTTTCTCGTTTTGATGAGGCTGCATTGGTACCTGTTTGTAATATTAGCATAAAAGCCTTCAACCATATTCTAGGCTGCACCCTTCCTCATCTTCTCTCCATCTTATTCACCCCTGAAAAGTACCCAAACAGTGCATACATTTAATCTTCTGCGGTGGCTGCATCAGTGTGGTGATGAGGGAATTTTATCATTTTCCCCTTTTCCCCTGCAGTTTTCAACTTTGCATACAGCTCAGTAAATATGTACAGATTCTCGGAGCCTACTTTCCACAACAATCTGGACTTTAATATGTAAATTTCAGGATGATGTCCAGCTGAGGCACATTAGTAGACATACAGCGCAGTGTTGACTTCGGGGAGGAAAAGGTGATTAATAGCCCTTGAGCCCCGGACCATTTGTCACAACCAGTGTGAGTAATACTAATTGCCCACACTCGCATTTTCCCCTTTTTATATATGAAATAGGAGTTACTACTATTGTGTTTTTGATCAGACTATATTTCAAAATCAGAGTTGTATTTAGGGCTCTACGTAGACATTGTTCCACTTTCTCCATATGTCCTGTTTAAAGTGTCTCTGTAAATGTGACTCAGGTACATTGTTAAGAAAAACTTACATTCATTTGGTTTTTTTCAGTTGGATTTTTCAGCGTACATGTTGGATACCTTTGTACTTTAAACTTAGAGGACAAGTTAATGTAACCCCAAGACAGAAAACAATAACTTCAAATTAACTGATAAATGATCCTGCACTTTACTTTTTTTCTTTGTCAGGATAAAAGCGAAAAACCTTGCAGGTATTGTTAAGTTGTCAGTGGATGATGCTGGCTCTCTGCTGTCTAAAAGATCAGACATGTCCTCCTTTTTTTATCCCCATGACCTGCTTTTTTTTTACCTTCAGCAATGAATATCAGGATCATTATATTATAGTTTTCCTCAAGCACAAGATCACAGTCTGACAGAAGTGACTATTGCTGCAACCTCTCATCCTACTTTTATCTTCACACACGCTCCCAGCACAGCAGGGGGCACTGTCCCATGTGTGTGCTCACTCCTCCCAGATTTTGGTGCCCATTGGGTTACTTTTTTATTGCTCCATCTGGTGTGACATTAATTAATCATCACTAAATAACAAACTTTATAGTAGAGTATGGAATATCCATTTAGGACTATAGATTAATGATGGTGTGTGTCAGATTGACTGTTGGGAATAAATGTAATGTATGTAGCTCATTGTTGCTCCAGCACAGTGTTTAAAAAAATCCTCCAACAGCGAACATATTAGAAGCAAAGCAATCCTCCTACGTGATTGAAGATAGATGCTTTATACTGTGTTTGGGTGACATGAACCCTCCAAAGTCTCTGACTTCAGCTCTGGCATCCAGAGGCTATCTGATCATGAAAGCCAGTAAGTGTTTGTTGTTTGTGACTCCTGCTGACTGACTGTCCTGTAACTGGAACTGCTAATGAAATACTTGATAAAAAAAAAAGTTAAGCAATGCTTTGAATCACTGAAACATAGGGTGGAAAAGACTGATTGGGCTGGTGGATTGAATGAATTACACGAGAGCTCTAATTATCTATTAAAATCAAATGAAGAGAAAAGGAGAAAAAATAAAATACCGCCTAGTGTGGCAACATGATCTGTGATCTGTTTTTGTCAAAGGGGTCATGTCATACTTTAACACTGCCATGTGCTCCTTGGTCACAGTTTTCAGATGAATAATTTCAAAGCTGCAGTGTGTCACATTTGCTGAGTTTTTGTTGTTGTTGATGTCATTATTCTACCTCTGAGCTTTATGAACAGAAACGGTGTAACATTATTTGTATGCTGCATCCCTGACAACAAACTGCTAAATGACTGGGTTTTTAGAACAGTAGAATTAACTTCTGAAATCTTTCGTGGTCTTTTCTTTGGGTTTTCATTCATACTCCAATCTGTTTGCAGGCATCTTGCTTTACTAGAGCAATGTTGCTGTAGCCTCCAACTGTTTTGGCAGTCAATCACTTCCTGTGTGCGGGGTGGGAATATGACACAAGATCATCTTGTAGGTGACACAAGATCTAAACTATACTGATTGATTGTGGCACGAATTTGCTGTGGCATTGTTTCAATAAACTTCTGCTAAGTCATAAGATTTAATTCCGTCCAGTGTTGCATTAATTTTTCACCAAGATCTTGTGCTGATGATGGGGGAGTCAGACCACTACACAAAGCCTTCTCCAGCACATCCCAAAGATTCTCACTGGGGTTATGGTCTGGACTCTGTGGTGGACAATCCATGTGTGAAAATGGCGTCTCATGCTCCTTGAACCACTCTTTCACAATTTGAGCCTGATGAATCCTGGCATTGTCATCTTGGAATATGCCCGTGCCACCAGGGAAGAAAAAATCCATCGGTGGAATAACCTGGTCATTCAGTATATTCAGGTGGTCAGCTGACCTCATTCTTTGGGCACATATTGTTGCTGAACCTGGACCCGACCAACTGCAGCAACCCCAGATCATTGCACTGCCCCCACAGGCTTGTACAGTAGACACTAGACATGAAGGGTGCATCACTTCATCTGCCTCTCTTCTTACCCTGATGCTCCCATTACTCTGGAACAGGGTCAATCTGGACTCATCAGACCACATGACCTTCTTCCATTGCTCCAGAGTCCAATCTTTATGCTCCAGAGCAAATTGAATCCTTTTTCCCATTGGCCTCACTGATTAGTGGTTTTCTTAAGGCTACACAGCTGTTCAATCCCAATCCCTTCGCACGGTGCGTGTAAAAATACTCTTACTTACACTGTTAAACATAGCCCTGAGTTCTACTGTTTCTACAATTTGATTTCACCAAACGTTTAAGTGATCACCGATCATGATCACCCAGGACCACATTTCTTCCTCGAAGACGATGGTTCCTCACTATCCTTCCAGTTTTTAATAATGTGTTGGACAGTTCTTAACCCAGTTTTAGTACTTCCTTCAATCTCCTTAGATGTTTTCTCTGCTTGGCTCATGCCAATGATTTGACCCTTCTCAAACAGACTAACATCTTTTCCACAACCACAGGATGTGTATTTCCACATGGTTGTTTAAGAAATGAACAACCATTGCATCAATTGGGGTTAAATAACTTGTTGCCAGCTGAAAGATAATCATCCGTGCAGTAGGCTCTTACCTATTTGCTTAGTTAAATCCAGGTTGCAACTTTTTTTGGCCCGGCAGTGTATTTAATAGTCATGCACTACAGCTTTAAAGTGGAAAATCAAATTTCTGATGTTTTCTGGTGTGTGCCCGTGTCCTTCCCGTATCTAAACATCACTAAAGTGTCACAATAAACACTTCAGCCACTTCTGAGAAAGAAGGGCTTCTCTGTTTACCTGAGCTCGAGTAAGCGGTTTTGAAAAAGTCCAGTTTAGTTACGTAACTAGCACATTTGCCGTGCAACGAACCCTCCCCCAACAGCTACTCCCGGTCATGGGCGTGAACATTCAACCTGAAGAAGAAGAAGAAGAAGAAGAAGAAGAAGCACCACGGAGCAGTCAGTCAGCTGGTAGCTGGCCAATCACAAGAGACTGTTCTGGGGGGTGGGCATTAGCTCAGAAACCGTGTCTGTTCAGAGGCTGGCAGAGAGCAGCAATAAACTGGCTTCATCTGTAGAGACTATGAGGTAATTTAATTTATCTAAGTAGACATCAGTAATCTCAATTTTTGGTTCAAAAAGACCATTCTATGTGACCTTTAAATTTGTAGACATCATAAATAGATAGCTTCTGCTAGAGGAAAAATGCACTGACAAAAACACAAATTTGAACATACAGTATGATACAAATGTCTTTTCCTATACAGGTTAAAGTATTATTAGTATGCTTATTAAAGTATTTGTTAATATTTTCAACAATGTCACAACTCTGACTCTCTGAAACCTGGAGTGGAACCCAAATTAATGTTATTGGTAAAACCTGTGTTTGTCCTACTATTTCATGTCAACACACATCTGCAGTGGAAAAAGAGTTATTACACCAGGTTTATTCATGGACTCATTGACTGCTAATATATAAGACCAACTTTGAGTCACATCACTCCAATCCAAATGCCACTGATCACAGAATCTGACAGACATAAAAACAACAAAGCTTCTGGTGCCCTGAGACTTTTGCAAAGTACTTTATTTATCTGAGTGAGTGAGAGTGTTAAGTCACACAGACGCACCATTTTTCTCATTCTGTTCTTGTGATCTTGTTTCCCTTTTTCCTTTGTTATTTCAAGCAAATAAATGTAAAGCCCTGTTTTACTGATACAAACATGGTTCAATGAACCCCCTGCCTGATTTTCATTTTGTCAGGGGGCTTTACATAGGTGTGTTAAGTCAAACATTTTAAAAATGTAGCACAATGAAAAATGCATACTGTATGTATGCACCTTTTTGAGTTGGAGATAATGAAACTGCATCAAACACAAACTACCCTCTATCGAGTCTCTCTTGGGTAATTTAGTTTGTGTACATGATAGTTTCTTCGCTGGGATGTTTTTCTTCATGTTGTTGTGACTCTTATGTCTACAACCTGCAGCCACACAACAGGCACAGAAACATGTACACATACAGAGCTGATTAAATCATCTGGGAATTTTCTTTGAAATGTATTGCTCAACTCAAAGGCAAATGAACAGCGATGTGTTAAAGCTCTCACAGTATAGCACAGAAAGAGTGAGGGAGAAACAACAGTGCTGTTGGCACAACAGCTGATTTGTGCAATTAATTTTTTTCTCCCAGTTTGTTGTCTTTGGTTTGTGTAAGACACTACACAACCCTTTGATCTGAGCTGCTGTACACTTTACGTTTGACTGCTTATCCAGCTTACCTGGATATAGTATCGTTTGCAATCGACCCCTTTGTGTCAACGACAGGCAAAAAGGTCAGAGAACCCAAATTAATTTCTTTATTTAACTCTGTTAAGATATTCTACACTTGTTGTTGCATTTTTATCAGCTGATTAACTAAACCACAACTCTCAGTGTCGCATATTTACACCAGCCTCGCCTAAAATCACATTAAATAGTTGTAGAAATGTTCAATTGTAAAAGCTGGATATAACTACTTTAAAATTAATTTATGACATATATTTTGTCACTTTGATCCACTTGTAAAACATTTATGTAACATGTTTTATCTTAAATGGTTCCAATGTCTGCTGGGACAACCATATATAAATCCTCACCCAGATCTGAGTACAACCTCACAGCACTGATTGCATGGATATTAATCTCTACTTGGGTGCAGTTTACATTGTTGAAAATATGCACCCTTTAAAAAAATGCCTTGCTCCATTAGGCAGTTGTAAACATTATTCAGTCCACTTCTTATCCACACTGATTGTCCATAAATTTAAAGCAACTTATCTGATATGATATTAATGATACTGTATGTTTCGGTTTAGTTACATGATTTTCAGCCTTTCTGTATGCGGTGTCTGTTCTGTTCTGCAGAATGTGATTGGAGAGGAGTTAAAGAATTATGACCAGAGCACATAGAAAATGAAATAAATAATAATAATTAGAGTCAACTTATCTCTCACTCCATCTTAATCTAATTTCACTATGCCATTGCCACTGGGGCAAATCCCAGCTGACATAAGAATGGTGGGGTAAACCTGGACAGGTCATCAGTTCATCGCATGGTAAACATATGGATAAATAACCATTCACTCTCCCAATCATGTCGTCAATTTAGTGTCCAATGAACTTCTGTATGTTCTGAAGTCTCTGAGGACTGGACATATCCTAGTGAAGTCTAGCGTCTTTTCAGGCTTGTATTAGTTCCTTTTTATTGGTAGTCGTTGGCTACGCTGCCAGATAATCTCCAAACACAAGAGTAGGATGATGACAACAACAGCAAAGATAGGGACAGTGAATACCAGCACAAGAGAGAGGCATGACTATGGCATCATTGTTTTCCTAAAGTGGCGTATTAGTTGTCTACACAAAACGTGAGGGCAGTGTTTTGAGATTTCTTCCATTCTGTGACCAATTTTTAAAAAATACAGATTTAGGGCTCCCAAAAGCCATGTCTGTGTGGACCTATGCATATCCACCTACACTCGTGTCAGTGTAGACAGGCCCTTAGAGTGTCCAATTAACCTCTGTACGTGTGGCCCTGGAAAAATAAAATGGCACAGAAAAATCTGTCAGCGGCAGTATTACTAATTAAGTAACTTACTGCCACTGGTATATATTTTCTTGAACATTTACAAGTGAGACTGCACATTAAATGAAATGATGCTCAGTATCTGAAAAGTGCTCCCTTAAGTAACTGCAAATACAGACCAAATATCTCAGCTCTGCTTCATCTTTGCACTAAAAGCTTTTAAATATTCAAACACAGCTTTGAGTTTTGTTTTTAAATAGCTTTAGGAGGTGCAGTGTGTCAGAGAGTTTTCCAATTATGAAGGGAATGTTGGTTTGTACCACAAATGACTTTGCTTAAAGCAGCTCCTTTTTCACTCTGACATGTTTATTTTGTAAAGGATGCTTCTTGTTCAGAGCTTGTTTTTTCCTGTTACAGACTACATCTTTACATTTAAAAATACACATGTTGTCATTATTGGGACTGATTATATTAGAATAAAAAAGAATTTTTAAAAAAGTGTCACAATGTAATGTGCAATTGGCTTAGTGATTCTGTGTCAGCATGGCCTCCCCCTCTCTAGAGGATGCACAGGTATATCTAAAAATAAATGCAAGGATTTAAGTCTGAGACTGACACGCCAGTGTTTGCTGCCGTCATAACAACGCAGGATCTTTTGTTACAGTCAGAATTGTTACACTCTGCCTGTATAAAGTCAGGTGCCGGGTGCAGTAGCAGTTGGCAGAGATCTCACTTGTGTTGCAGCCAGCGTCAGACTAATCTGCCGATTGATTCTGAAAGTTGGATGGTCTGTGAGAAGAGAAATTCAGTGTCCCTGCCTCTCGATTAATGTGATGTTCTCGAAAATGTTTGATGTTGTAAGCATGATGCTTGGTGATCTCATTTTAATCTATGGCTGCTCAGTGAGCAAATGCTCTGGCTCTGTAGTTATGATGCTGTATTACACATTATTACTGATTAGGAGGCAACCTTCCAATGTTTTCTGCAGACTATTGCCCTCTTGAGTGTTACAACACTGATCAGAGAATTGTGAGCGCACATTACTCACTGCTGTCTTGTTTTCCCTGTGACCTTGGGTGATGTATTGCTTTCATTATATGCTGATGTACTTGGAATGTTCATTATGCAGTGTTTTGATATTGTGGTACTGTCTTTTTGTGTCTGGCTGGCTTCTCTCCAGGTGTAAGTTGTGAGCATATGGATGAGCTGCGTGTCTTCTTGTTGGTCTGTGGCCTCAGAAGAGTCAAGGACCCCCTTTATTTGGTGAAGGTATTTTCAGGTATGCCTTACAGTTTTAACATTTGCCATCTGTTTTGCATACTGCATATATTTTTAAATAAAACAATGGAACACATATAGTAAGCAGAGCACCCCAAAAAAGTAAGCGGTGCTCCTGGTTGGCTTGTTTTCGCCCTTGTTCAACCTTAGGGTCAGGTTTGGTCGAGGCAAGGACACTGTCGTCATGACTTAAGAATGAAGTTTGATCTCTGTGGTTGAATTTCAGTTAATCGAAAATGTATGTGAAAGACCAATGAGATTCCTCTGAGAGTTCATATTGATGCTACAAGACATTCTCAGACAATTTTTTCTTTCTGGGTTTTCTTCTTATAATGGCCATAGTATCATGAAAGTCTTTTTTTTTAGCAGCACACCGATGTGACAAGGTCATTTATGTTTTATCGAGTAGAACAAGATGTGTTGATTTGCCACACAGCTTTTTATTAAAAAGTATAAACATAAGAACTGCTTACTGCTTTTTTAAGAAAAAAAATCCTTAACCTCTTTTCTTCATTTTCTTTCTTTTTAGAGTGGCATTATGAGAATCCACAGAATGTGCTGGTCATAATTGGACCAAAGGTACGTACATACACAGTCTTTCATACATGCATCTGTCTTTGTACAGTGACTCCATGAAGCGCTGAAATTACCTAGAAACCTCCTGTGAGAATGCAGACGGCCTCTAATTGGATGTAGCACTGACACTGGCTTTAGCTGTTTAGCTGGAATTAACAGGTATAGCGGGAAGGAAATGGAAATCTTCTGCAAACAGGGCATGGTTCAACAGCAGCAGCAGCAGCAGCAGCAGTAGTGTTTTGTCTTTCTGGCTGATTTGCCTCCACCACTGAATTTCCTACTCCACATTAACAATCACATTTGACCAGTGACCTGTATAGAGCTACCTCGTTTATCACACATGGTTTGGCATTCATCTGGACGTGAGCTTTGTTTATTGTCACACACCATCGTGTATGTGTCATCCTTGAAGACATTAACTGTACAATACAAGCTACCTCAGTCAAATAAAACCAAGTGAACTATGCTATGATTTCTGATATTCATGAATCACATTTTTTTTAACTAAATGCTTTTGTACACTGTTCTGCAGAGAAAAAGCCATATTCTGCCCCACAGCAGCCACCTCACTATTCTTATTACTTCCTGCCATTTTTCCCTCTGATTTCATTTCCAATGACCCGCTCACTGATTTCTTTGTATGAATTTGTCTCCTCTTGCCCTTGACTTTGCTTGGCTTTGATGTGACACCAATGCACAGTATTTTAGTGTTGCTTCAGAAAGCATTGTCAGACGAAAAATATGTTCTGTTTTAACAACTCAGTTAGTCGTGGCCATGGACTTGTATGCTCTGACTGCAGCTTTTCACTCTGCTGTACTTAGTTGTTGTTTGATGAAATGGTTCAGTGGAAGCAGAGACATGTAATTCATCTTTGCACCCCTGAATCACAGTGGAAGCGTCTTTGTTTGATTTTCTGGGAAACGAAAAAAGCAATATATTATTTTAATAGTAAGCATGCATTATTTTTATGATTGCCCAACTTTCCCTCGATATTTTTTGTTATTTTTGTTGAAAGATTCAGTGTGCTCTGTTGAGGTTTTTATCATGAACTATAAATTCATTGAAGTTAAGTGATGAACAGTCTGGCTGCACAGTATTTGCCATTAAGTGGAAACATCGGGTATGTTTTTGAGCAATGTACTTTCACTACTCTTTAAAGGTTTTACTCTCTAAACCATTTTCTGTTGAAAACATAATCATTTTGAGCTTATTGTGGAAGCGCAATGATAAATCAGTTGCAGGCACAGATGCATTTGCACAACACACAAAAAAATCAACACAGGATTTGGAAGTGCCATTATCTTATACAGTATATATATATATAAAAAAAGAAAAAGATATGACCAATTTATTTGGACAAACCAAAGCACTGACGTAGGTTCCACCTCCCCCCTCTGATTAGTAAAGTCCTTCCCACCCATTTTCTGTTGATTCATCTCAGGACAGTGCAGAAGCTGTGCTTAAATCAGTTATGTTTGGTTAATGCAGCCTTTCTGGTGATACATCCCCCGCTGGTTTTACAGTGTCTGTTAAATCTCAGGTTACACCAGGATACATAAATGTTCTTAGTTAAAATTCTTTGATTTAATGCACACATGCTTGAAAGCAGATTCAATTTACAAATTCCATGAGCTATAAAATGACAGAGGGGGGGGAAAAAAACAACATAAGAAGCCTGTTTGGCAGCATCTTTGACCTAAATTGCTATGCTTTGACTTTTCCGTGGGCAGGCTAATGCAGGCAAATCCCACACTGCAATTAATCAGATTGGCCACCCACCCCGCCTGACCCCAATCTCTGAAAATACAGGATTTTCAAAGAATAAATTGCTTTGTATATAATTATTAATTTTATTTTATCAATCTGATTACATTGCTGCCATCCTTGAAAAAATTAGCATTCAGTTAAAATGTATGGTTTTTTTTTTTACTTTTCCTCTTTCAGATTGACCCTGCATTTACTGTTGAAGTGGAAGCTGTTGTTAAAAGGTAAACTGCTTGTTTTGTTTTCTTTAATTGTCTTAATCAGTTGAAGGTTGCAAAATATCAAAAGTAAGGTCTAGCAGTCTAATTACTATGGTCTTGGTCCTTTGAGAAACGTAAAGACAGATTTGTTCTTTGTATTTATTCTATAAAGTACATGAAAATACCTATGCAGCTGTAGCTTGCATTTATCTTAACATAAGGTCAACAGGATAGAAATCTGAGGGAACATCAACATCCATTTTTTTCATCCTCCTGCTCAATAGTTCAGGCTGATTTTTCAGTTTTTCATCAATGAGCTTCACCACAATTAAGATCTTTGCGGGACGTAACTGCCCTCCCAATTGAGGACTTTACCTGGACACGGGCACGTGTAGTCATGTTTCCTGACCTGAGCTTGTCACTGCTGTTCACCATTATTCTTGCCTGTGTGAGCCCTGAGTCATTCCGAACTGAGCTGTGCCACTGCCTCTGCAGAACAGCAGGGGTCTTTTTGGCCCAGGAGAGGAGCCAACAGGAGCTTCATGCTGCCATGAAAAGGTGCTTCGCCACTGTCAACAGCTCCGTGTCAGAGGGCATGTCGGCAGCCATCTTAGAGGTAAATATCTGCAGTTTTGTTACTCCTGCATTATGGTGCACAACAATAATGAAAACACTTTTCACTTTCTTATACTTTGCCATACCAAGCCCCTCAAATGTGAATATTTGCAGGAGTCCTTATCTCGCGTGTTATCTGACCGAAATCTTCAGGAACAATTAGCCAAATTAATTGCTCCACTCAAATCTTCCCATTCCTCAGCAAACGAAACCTGCAAATCCACTTAATCTTGCATAAACACTGTTGATTAAGACAATCCACAGTAGACTCAAAGAATGATTAGTATATTCGCATGTTTGTCTCAACCTGCTGAAGATATTAGTGGATACAGACTGTTAATTCTTAAAGTGAACACAAGGACTGGAGAGCATAATAGTTAAGCTGTATGTATTTTCAAGCTGCTTATTTTTTTCTTTTTTAATACAGATTGAAGGTGTTGAGTTTTTTTGACTCAATAACTCTGTTTTGTGCATGTTTTCAATGTTGTCTGCTCCAATAGGCCATGGATCTTGAGGTACCTGTGCTGGCAAGGGATATTCCGGGTAATTCAACTGTGGTGCAGCATGAGTTCAATGGCCTGCTGTTCTCTTCACCTCAGGTATGTAGGGACAGTCACTGACCAGGTCACCATATGGTATCAACCCTGTTAAGCTATAACACTGTGTTACTGTGTATGTACCACATATACACTGTAGACAAAATCTACTGCTGCCAGCTGAGCTGCCCACAAAAAGGTATTTTCCTCTTCCTTCCTTTAGTCGTATAGATTTTCCTTAAAGTGCCTCAACCTTTTAAGAAAGAAAACCCCAACTTAAATTGTTGTATTATTCCACATATAGATAAAATATTATAGCTGTTTGGTTTGTAGATTAGAATCAGAAAGTGACATTTTCAGGGACAGAGCAAAGACACCAATCATAAATAGAAAGCAGAAAGCACGGAGTAAAAATAGGGGCCCCTTTGGGAAGTCTTCATTCTAATATTTAATAAGGTTTCATGCAAAGAGAGGATAACACAACGGGATAAGGCCAGCTGACAGCTGAGAGCTTGAGCACGCAGCTTTCATCTACCGTGATGCTGCTGTAACAGTGGAGATAAATCCTCTTCTCTGGGGTTTGGGGGGGATGTCACATGCACTCAGCTGAGCTGCTATGAAGAAGATTTCACAGATGGTTACAGCAACCTGGGCTAGATAAACCATGACTTCAGCCAGGACTGTTGGGCACCCAGCACTAGTATTTCAGCCAAAACTTTCTGGGTAGTAGTTTTGAATTGATGTCTTATTTCTGATTGCTAGGGTTTCCAATGTTTAAGCTGTCATAATAAATGCATGAGGATTACAGGTATCTAAGAATGTGTTAGAAGACACAAAGATACTGTACAACAGAAAAATAGTCTTAGTTGTCTTTCTTTAAAAATTGCACTAAGTGAAGAAATTAAAAAGATGCTGAAGATTTAAAGCTGACGTATGGCCACACAGAAGAGCTGTTTCTTACCAAGAGCCCATTCAGACATTCTACCATCACCTCAGTGAAGGAAAGTGAAGTGAACTGCTGATTGGCAGTTTCTTAAAGTCTGTGTGGCTGTTGGCTCTGTGCTGCAGTAAATCTTGGCTGCCGTGCTACAGGAACACTTCATTTTGGTGGAGACCTCTCTCAGTTTAATGGTCCAATAGTCAACAGAAATTCAGCATGCTGTGTAGATGGATGGATGGATAACCTACATTTCAATGCTCAGCAATGCCCCAAGTATTTGTTTTTGATGTATATTTTTTTCATAAGTAAGGTATAATCATTTTTCTGTTAGCTATAAGTGTTTTGTTTTTCTTTCACAAGCAAGTGAAAGGTAGCAGCTATGAGACTGTCCAGCTGACTAAAATGTCTGCTGTACAGTCTTATTTGGATCTGGAGGAACAAAAAGGTTCTTCCTTTGGCAGTGAACAGACACTGAAGTATTTACTAATCAGTGTACTAGCTTTTATCTGAGTTCTGTTGCCTAGGATTATCTTTTATGCTCTAAAAACACATCTTTAGGCAACTTCAATTAAAAGATTCAAGTGGCATCTGGCAGTAAATAAGACTCATTTTGCTTTGATTCTGGCCAGGAATTTGTGCTTCAGTCTCAAAGGCTTTTGTCAGACAGTGAGCTGAGAGAGAAAGTGGTTTGCAATGGAAAACTCTATGTGGAAGAGCATCACAGCATAAAACGGGAGAGAGAAACTTATCAGCGACTGGTGGACACTCTGCTCTAAGGTTCAGCTTCCCTGTCTACTTTCTCAGGAACTTTAGTGAAAGGGAAATACACACACAGTGCTTATTTATAATTTTCAAATGTCGTGAACAAAGTAATCATAGTTTTCTACACTGCCATGATGAAACTGTGCTGCAGAACACTTTGAGCCAACGACCCAGAATAGTAATAGTTGTTTGTATTGTTAATATATTTTTTTACTGTATTTGAAATTGATAATGTACTGTTATTTATGGTGTAATATAAATATGGGAAAGTCATGATTCTATTTAATAAAAGAGCCAAACAACTCCGCTTGTTTTCATATGGTTTGTGATCTGAAAATGTGTACTGGTTGTAAAATTATTATCCAGTTTTCGACACAAAAATTACTTTTAAATCTTGATCTTTTCCTCAAATGCATTACAAGATCAACTAATCTACTCTTACTGCTAATGTTTCCATTGTTTCCTGTTCCTCCAGTCTCTGCTACCACATTCATTTTTAATAATGTGCAATGGTTTGGTTGCACACTCCAGAAACCAGCAAAACAAATTCAATTTACTCATAGGGTAACAGGGGCACAAAAGTGCCTCCTATAATTTTATATTCCATTGGTTGATTTTGGCAGCACACTGGGTCAAGGGTTGTTTGGGAAAAAAGTAAATGCTTACTCAAAAATGTTGCACTCTGTCAGAGTGTTGCAGCAAAATATAAACATCAGTTGGTGAAGTGCATATCATAACCTGTGGTCAAATGCCTCAATCAACTGAAAGACAACATTTAAAATCCTTGTTTTTAATTAAAAAAAAAAGGAAAATTATCAACCTATATTTACATAGAAAATGGTCGTAGATATTGCAATTTCAGCTAGCATTATGTTTTATTTAAAGCCACATTTTCGGTGAAATCTATAACTGTCAGACTGATGTTTTGTATTGTAATTGGTCAATATATTGATATATTCAGGATACTTTTCAGTCTGCGCTGTGTAATCCAACATGTGAGTGCAAAAAAATAGAGAGCAGATGTCCACATGCAGCCTTAAAATTTGGTGGCTTTTAAGATTGTGTAAATACTGTGTAGAGTCTATCTGGTCAGTCAGAAATATTGTCCAATATTAACAATAATATACAGTACATGTACACATGTAAAAGGCCTTGACAGGTAATGAAACGTAGAGGAGGATTTCAAAAATCACAAGTTCTTCACAGTTGTTGGAAATGACACAAGGCATTGAGGTGATCAAAGCCACATTTCTGTACATGTGAGGTCTGCTCCGGTCATGTATTATACCTGGTCCCCAGGCTGCTTGATGGGCACGTGGGGTTCCTCCTCACAGCTGCCTTCTTTCCCAACCCAGTGGATTCCATGGCCGTTCTCGCTGGGGAGGGAATGTGGCGAATGGTGGCGTTCCAGTGTGGAGAAGGTGGTGAACTGTACTCTCTTCCTCTTGCTGGTGGGTGAGTGGAGGGACTCACCCTGCATAGGTTTGCTCCTGAGGGAGCCCACGCAACCAATTGGAGAGTCTGTGACAGAGGCCAGGCAACTGGGCCCCCTGGACAGAGTGGTGATCTTATCAGGCCCAATGTCTATCACGGTGGTTGTAGTCTGGGTGTCCTGCTGCACAGGGCTGCCTGGCACACTCATCACCAGCTCAGCATCTGTGCCAAGCCAAACCCAGTCATGTCTGTGACCTGTGGGCTCATGGCAATGAGTGGGAGGCTTCTTATGACTGAACTTAACAACATGAGAGATACAGTTTACCAGAAACACCAGAATTGCCAGGCAAAAGACACCCAAGAGAGCGTACATGCCAATCTCCAAGTCTGTGAGAGGCCGGTTGGCTAACATTTCTTCACTACCAATTTCAACGTCTCTTGTTTCCTGCCCAGGTTCCTCCACCTTAGTGGGGAAGTTGTTGTAGTTTAACAGGTTCCCAGGCGCTTTTACGGTGCTTGTGAAGCTAACACTGCTCATGTCTTCCACTATCATGTTGTCTGAACCATATGCTTTGCTGTTGTCACTGCTCAGTATGCTGATGTTTACTACGGTGGTAGGACTGCTGGGGTTTCCTGAATTGCTGGTCTTACCCACTCCTCCAAGGCTGCCACTGGTTATGAATGTTCGCTCTATAGATTTGATAGTAGTTGTGATTGTTTGCATGGTTTTCTCTTTTTCTGAGGCAGCATTGTCCTTTCTGTTAACAGTGCTACTGTCAATGTCTGGCCGCCCACTATTTACCTGAAATTTGATCTTGAGGGTGCCATTGCCCACAGCCACGGTGCTTTTGCGTTTGGATTTCTGGCAAACTTCACAAATTGACATCTCTAGTCTGACCAGAACGCCCTCCCCCTCACCCTCTGCCACCACCACCGGAGGTGCACCCTGCACGGACACCACGCTCTGGTCCAGAGATGTCACTGTCACTCTGTAGGATGCAGGGTCATACATATCAAGAGGTGTTTGGCTGCCGTCACTGAACTGTACCCAGGCACTGACCAGAGCTTCCTGTAAGAGCAGAAATTTGCATTTGCATTTGAATCTAATTGATATCTTTCTTAAATCTAAATATTTGAAGACTGTTACCTGCTTTGGGCTTTGTAGGACCTCTTGTGTGGTCGTGGTAGCCAAAATGGCCCTGTTGCTTCCAGGACTGAGCTTTAATGTAATGGAGAGGCCTGTAACCAGCTGGACCCCCAACTCTGTGATGGTCACTTTGTCATCCACCACTTTGATGGTTGTCTTAGCCAAAATTGCATCAGACAGTGGAGAAAACACCTGTGAATGCACAATGTTGTATATAATACTTTAAACACACAGTATGCCATTTCTGCTGCTAAGGGTCTCCCAACTAAAACAATAACAGAAAGCCTAGTTTGATGATGTTGGGAAGCAGCATTAAATCATGGGAAGGGTTGTCTAAGATAGAGTGCAACAAACAGCAACGAGTAGTTATGATTCATTACTGAGAAATACACACAATAAAATGAAAAAAAAGGGGGTTTTGCCAAAGAAGTTGTAGCTGTCGCATGCAATGTAGTGTACAAATGTGTTTGCACATTATACATGGAAGTAACCAAAAATCATGCAACTAGGCCCGTGTAATACACGAGAGAATCGAGTGCACGTATGCACATGCTGTTGCTAGTTCTGGCATCAATTAAAGTCAGTCGGAGTTCTGTAAAGTAGTGTTTCCCAGTCCTGGATCTCAGGGCCCACTGCCCTGCATGTGTTAGATGCTGCCTGCTCCAACACACCTGATTCAAGCTGTGCAAAATCCTGATGAAGACCTGTTCATTTGAATCAGGTGTGGGGCAGCAGAGCAACATCTACAACATGCAGGACAGTGTTCCCTGAGGACCAGAATTAAGGAACACAGCTGTAAAACCTCCATGTTCATGGACAAGTAAAGCAGATTATGTAATTAAAAGGCAACAAGAATGAAATGGTTCTTTACCTTGAAACTATATATAGTATATCTGTATTTATATGCATGAAAAAATGCTGGAAATGTTTTAGTTTATGAAAAAAAAAAAAAAAATTAGATGATGAACATTAGTCTTGCCATCTTTCATATATACAGTACTGTGCATAAGTCTTAGGCCACCAGCAGCTTTGTTGTTTTTATGTCACTTTTGTGATCGTTGGCGTTTAGATTGAAAAGATGTGACTAAAAGTCAGTCTTCTATTATATGATCAACCTGTCAGTGAGTTGAACTTGTGCAACATGTGTATGTAATGCTCCAACATGTCTGGAGTAAACCAGGTATAATAGACCTTTTTCACAGCAGCTATTTGTTGCCATGAAATAGTAGGAGAAACACAGGTTTGACCAATAACATTAGGGTTCCATTCCAGGTTTTAAAGAGCCATGGTTGTGTTATTGTTCAAGTGGAAATGTAGGTCACACTAAATATTTGATATTATAGTAGTATTTTTACTGCATATGTGTTTCTCCATATTTTCAGGATGTGTTCCAATAAAGTGATGGAGAAATAATTGTACATTATGGTCATTATAGCATTGCTAAAACGACAAATCTAATGGTTGCCTTAGACTTATGCACAGTACTGTATATATTTTATTGAAGAAATGTTACATAGTTATCATTACTTATCTTGCCAGGAATAGTTAAGTTATGGATAAGAAACTTGGGTCATTGTAAAACCTAAATGTCATTTATCTATTTAAAGAGTGAACTGCTCATCATGTCCAGGGCTTGCACAGCTGTTACTTATTATGACGTTAGTCACAATCTGCTGGGTCCAAAGTTAATCCAAGCACTAATTCAGTTCATTACCTGGATGGTGGTGGTCCCAAGGTCCCGTCCTGACAGCACTCTCCCTGCCTGAAGCCTTGCCACTCGAGGGTCCTCCACCTTCATGAAGTATCGAACCAGCCTTGTAACATCCACCTGCCAATCAGAGCCCAGGAAATAGGCCTTAGGATCCCGAGGGTCCGCCTGCTCTGCCACAAAGTGAGTTAGCACCCGGACCAGTGCGTGCTGAAACTGCAGCATGCAGCCCTTCCCTTTCCTGTCGTCTTCATCACTGTTCCAACCAGCTCTGGGAAATAACCACAAAAACAATCATGCAGGTCACACCTGTCACACAGCAAATTATTTGCTGCGCTGAACTCCAATCACTCAGTCCTGTCTCTTTGCTTGATGGGATCACTTTTTTTACAATAGACTGTATAATGGAATCAAAACCTAAACCCTTGATGAATTATGATTTATGTGGACTAAAGGATATCCATCCATCCAATCACATCCACTAGAAAAACCAATTAAGTTTTTTTATGTTAAATGTTTGTCACATTTGTGTGTGTGTGTGTGTGTCTGGCACCTTTTAGAGGTTAGTATTGGTATCCTCCAGCTTTTGATCTGGCTCAATTCTGTGTCTGACACTTCAATTAGTAGGGGGAGTTGAGGCATCCACACGTTCAATTCCAGCTGAGCACTCAGGTAGCTGTAGGTGAAGTTCACCACCATGTTTACTTTGCCCTTTTTCTCTTTGCCATTCACAAAAACATAGTCACACCTGTCCGACACCTGTGCAGGAAGAGATGAAATTAATATCTTATCATTTCATTTCTTGGATAATATTAGAGTTTGTGTACTCTTGTATAAACAGTCTATATTAAACTCAGACTGAGATTGTTGTCAATGAAAGAGATGTTGATCATCCAACCAATGACAATGAATAATCAGATATTTTTTTTTACAAATAGGCCATCCTTTCAACAACAAATGGCCTTGGTGCAGTTTTTGTGCTGCATATATTACCATAGTAATGTCAGCAGGCCATAATAAACTACTGGGATGATCACCAGTCAGAAGCTTTAAGCAGAAGCAGTTTGCAATTTTATGAAAATCAAAATACCATGTGGTGTAGTGCTGCATATCAGTCCTTCACATCCAAATGCACACACTACACTGTAATTTCAAAGGTGACCTTGGCAAGTTTGGGCAATTGTTGAAGGACCTCATGGAAAAAATGTGAGACATGAGTCAAGAGATTATCATTGGTCCTTAAACAGCCACTGCATTTAAAAAAAAATTGAATAATTAACACAGCATTCAAATTGAATCAACTACCTGTGTAAGTGCACAGGGGAACAGAGGGGGAAATGGCAATGTTCAGACAATACAAATGGAAAATAAACACAAATTGCAAATTTCTTCCCAAGCATTTTCCCCGACCTTCTCTGGACTTGGGTCATAGAATAATATTCTAAAGCATTAGCTAAAAGAGAATACCATTTTAATGTACCATGCACCCATTCACTTTGTTCACAATACCGTTCACGATTGATGACAGCCCTTCATTTTTACGTTATCCAATTCCAATTGATTGAAACCTGGATATGACTTTTATCTCTGGGTACAATATTAAAGAAAAACAGAAATGTTATAGATTTATTGATGCTTTGCTGATGCAGCGGTTGCTGTGGTTTTCTTGTGCAAATAAATTTGTGAGTAGAACTAATATATGTATCCCAGATTCAGCCCATACCTGACATTTTCATCTGGCCCACATACCACATGGAATGATGGCACCTGGGCAGTCCGCCCCTGTTTGCCAGATCTGGGCTACAGGCTGGCCGCCACATCGATACATGTCAGCGATTGTGCCATCTTTACCAAAGATGACCCACATTTTTCTAAAGATATTTGGGCCACATTTATTTTCTATTATTTATCATTTGGCCCAAAAAAGGAGCACGTTTGTTAAAGGATATTCGGACCATATTTGCCATTTCACATGTGGGAAACCAGGCTCACATGCATTTTGTCTGGACCAGATGAAATTCAGCAATGTCACATCATTCCCAGACCTGTCCCACTTCCGGGTGCTATCTGGGATTATGGTTGAACCCAACACCGTCCAGGAGTAAGTCATTCTGGACAAAAACAGCAGAACACTCCCATATTTCAGGCAAATTATATAATTAGTTGAAAGGTGATGTTCTCCCTTAGTAGAAACTAAACAAAGTTGATATTAAAAACCCCTTTAAACAAATTTGCAGGATATGCAAACAAATTGATAGTGAAAACAGCTAGAATGTTGCTACAATTGCTGCTAACTTGCCAAGAAAACATTCTTTCTCCAGATTTAGCAAACCAAACGGAAAAAAAAAAAATTATGTCTCTCACTCTCGTGACTTTCAGCTCTATGTATTATTGACTATATTCTGTTCCTGGTAACCCTAGGTCCAAATGTTTCTGTGTCGGCACTGTTGCATGGATGCTGTTAAAAATGTTTTCAATGCCCTCCTGTGAATATCACCACTGGTCCCTAGTGTTCAGTCCTAATCACTTGAACTCAAAACTCCACGCTGTCCTCTGTTATCCATGTGATAGATTTACCCTTTCCTCTTTCTCCATCTCCACTCTTCTTCTTTACCTTGTCCTGTGAACAAGTATGAAGTGCAACATAATGCTGAAGTTGTGTGGTTTGGTGGGCATGGCTTTGTTTATTTCACATTTACAGAGCGAGGGTTCAGTATAGGAATTTAGAGATTTACTTATAGTGTGTCCATGCTTTAAAAGATCAAGATGAACACTGCACTTAGAACTAATCTTGTTATTAAGGTGATTGTATGTATGTATGTATGTATGTATGTATGTATGTATGTATGTATGTATGTATGTGTGTGCATGCGTGTGTGTGTGCTGGAATCCAATGCATTTCTTAATGCTCTGTTTACAAGAATGCCACTTTCACATTCACAGCCACAGACCTCTGAGGCCTCACTTTCAATTTCATCAGCAGAAAATACCAGCTTTTGGCAGTCAGCTGTGTTTAGGTTCACAGGATAAAAAGGACAGGGAGCACAGTGGCAGACTGTAGAGGGTCATTTGTGGTCAGCAGTTTAAAATAGTAGCTGTTCATTGTCTAGAAGATGGATGGACGATGTTGTCAGAGTCTTATTAATAACATTTTCTTTACTGTTTGGAAAAGATATTGGGGTCAGAGGTGACTTTGTGGCAACTTATTTGTCCACATCTGTCCTTGTGTAACACATGAGGCCCACCCTTCCCCTATGGAGCATCCATTTCAAATTGCTCTCCCTCTCTTTAGCATCAGAGCAGAAATATCTCTCATTCGTCTGCTCTTTGACGCTAAAACCACTTTTGTTCTCAGGCTTACAAACATACTACTGCATAGAATAAAAAAAATGTGCAAAGACAAATTTTCTGGAGAAATCTCACTTTTTACCTTGTCCCTGTCCTTTTTATGAAAGGACTTAAGCTATTTCTGCTTCATAATAACAGCTGTACTTGAAATATTTGGAATGAAAGAAATAAGAAAGAATCAGAAACCTATTCACTACACAGTGTGCTTTGTAGGGGGTAAGGAATTTCACCTTGAGAACATCTTCATCAGTGGAGCTGCAGTCTGTGTAGTCTGATACATCTGTGACTACACCGTCCTCCTCCACAGCTACTATCCTCACTGGCATCGCCACCTTCTTTCCGGTCAGGACAGCTGTGTTCAGGATCTCTGAGTCCTACGGAGGGACATGATGAGTGAGACACAATTCTAACATAAAGATTGTGACCTGTCAGCATCATACCAATGCATATGTAAGGGAGAAGAGGCCAAAGTGCAACTCAGTTACTCAACAATCCTGCACCCTTCAAAGGCTTCACCTACTATGGGAAGTCAACAATCGGAGCAGGGTTACAGCTGGGTGATGACCAGGTCACTACATGAAAGTGTTTTGTGCGCTGGCATATCAGTTCAAACAAAAGACACAGACCCGGTTTCTTTTCTGCATATAAACAGGACAGCCTGTTTCATAGTGCTCGGTGATTTATTAAATGGGGCAGCTTTGGCAGGTAAAGCTGTCAGGGCAAATAGAGGGAGATGTTCACTTATTACAGGATTGTTGCCTTCCAGATCCACATGGATGTCAACTTTCCTTCAGCGAGATCATTTCAATTGTTCATGATGGCGAGACCAGCACTTGGCATTATAAGTGGCTTCAGTTCATATGTATGTATTTGCTGTATAAACGAGATGTAGGTTATAATTACTATATGCAGTAAATGCATTTACTATGGAGCAGGTGTGTGTGTACCTGGTATTCCTCATGTTGTGGGGACCTAACTCTGTTTACACAGTCACATTATGGGACTTGTCTTCCTCATGGGGACAAAAATTGGGCACTAGTGGTTATCATTAAGATTAGAGTAAGTCTCTGTATGTCCTCTGAATCTTGGAAACCAGTGTTTTGTGTGTGTGTATAAAACTGACAAGCATGCATGGACAATCAAAGCATGTAAACGAAGTGGACAGATATGTGTCCTAAGCTGTAAAAACAGTTGAAGTGGAAATGATTTAATACTGCGTGTGCACGTGCGTGTAGATTAGTATGAGAGCAGCAAAGCACAGTCTGGTCAAGCTGTGTGAGTGATCAGTTAAATCAAATTTAAAGAGACACTTGGTAGCAGATCAAGAAAATGAAGCAGATGGTGACGTGTTCCTGGACTCTAAAACTGCCCCAAATGAAATTTAAACAAGTAAACCTCATTTATTTTCAGCTGTCGTTGCAATTTTGTTAAAAAGAAATATTGATCTAAAGGTTGTGTCAGTGAGGCTTTCACAATTTTACAGTAGTATTCAGGGAGCAAAGACAAGAGTGATAAGCAAGGGTTAATGTTCTCTTCAATTCAATCTTCCCGGGTTTGGTCCTCAGCCTGAGGTCAGCTTCTAATCCACAAGAAGGTTGACCCATGTCAGGATACTGTAGTGTAACCTCATAACCTTAAGCTCTTCAGCACCATTAAGATGGAAATGAAGCAGGCATCAGTATGAAGTGTGGCTGTCCAAATATAAAAGATTATTAATTATTAATTATGAAGTTTTGTGGGAAAAAAAATAAATAAATAAATAGGACATATATAAGAATAAATTACACTAGATTATGACAAAATGGAAGCCTGGATATATGTGACGGGTTCCCTTTTTTTAGTCGTGAACAAAGTCACACAGTACATTTACATGAGATTGGGGGGAAAAAATTGTATTAGTTTGAATACACGCGGAATTTTAAAATACATGTAAACATGTTAGTCCGGCTGAAATTGTACTAATCAAATTTCTCAAAGTCGGGCAGACACATTTACATAATGTGATTGGGAGTCAAATTACTACTGTATGTATATGTTCAGTTGAACTCAAGCTGCGCGCTCACCTCAGCTCTCATCCTTGGCCTTGAGCTGGATATGAAAGAAGACAGTGGTACACAGAAGAAGAAGACGACGAAGACAACAGCAGGAAAAGCATGGCGGACTCCAGACTAACTTTTATGGACTAATGAGGAGACCGATTTAATGCTTTAATTGACTGATTGCTTGACATGCTATCAACTAACCGCCAGCCAAAGATGTCATTTATGACATACATGACTAATATGTCGACCAAGAAATGCCTAATACTAACAAACTAAATGGAAACATATTGCCACCTAATGTCAGTTGTCACAAATCAGTTCACTGCTATTGATTATATACTGGGACAAGGACAGTGGTCCAATTATAGAACGTAGCTTGACTTAACTGTGCAGGGAAATATACTGACTGTACCAGGTGACAAATAAATCAGACTCAATATTGTAATTTAGAGTGATGCTTGCCTAATGTTCTGTATTTAGTGGCGGGGATTATTGTGTGAATTAATTATTGAGGTAGCATACGAAAGAGGCCTGCAGCACCAAAATAGAACCACATGAAGCAGCTGTTTGCAGGTGATGACCACATATTGCACGCTAGAAACGAGCAGAACAACAGAGGAGGGAGACATCAGCTAGTTGACAGTCAGCAACACAAGGTCACACTCTGCCCAAAATAGAACCCATTTGCTAAACAGTCCAAAGCATATCCAGCCATCTGCATATGCAAACCAGACAGGAATGGATCACAGCAAAGTGCATTTTATGATATTTCCATGCATCGATGCTCAAAGGATGCAGTCTGAGTGTTATTGGAAAAGCTGCTGTAAGTAACACAAGTAAATGCCAGGTTTAATAATGATTACATGTGCCATGGAAACTGTCGCTTACTGTAACTCACCATTACAAGAGGAGCCAAGCCAACAAAGTCTCTCTGAGCGGTGTAGATTTTCATGGCACCTTCAGTCTTGGTAACATTTTTGGATTCGGAAGGCAACTCAAGTTTCCATACAAACACCTGGCTGTCGAGAGGAACGCTTGACTCTTCAACCTCAAAATCCATCTGAAGCACCTCTAGTAGACTGCCGTCAAGCCTGGGACAGAAACAACAAGCAGGATTAATTCAACACATAATGCACACACAGTAGACTGTCAATATAAAGTACCTGGTTACACTGGTATTATTTGTAAACTGGCCCCCTTAGGTAATAATTGGAAATATTTCTTGGAGAGCAATGTGAGCCCAGTGGTTGCGGCAACACCCAATTGCTCTTTTTATGTTGTAGAGGACCTTGCATCTGTTGGCACTTTCATTAACCACACAAACAAAAAAAGCTGATTTGAATTTCTCTCTGTTGGCCCTGTGCTGGAAATGTTGTTAAGTTTAAGAAGAATAAAAGTTGTTCTGGGGAAAGTTGCACGCTGCATGAACAAAAAGAAGTATAAGCCTCTGTAACTTATAATGGCCTTTCATCAACGCCAGGTAGAATAGAGTGCCCTAACCATAGATTCAATATTCTCTCATGACCCAGGCTAGTATCCTTGTTTTTATTTCCTGGCATTGTTTTGAACAATAGAGGAGAAATGCAGGTGTATGAAACTCAGTGAGAATACACAATCAGTTCCCACATGGACATTATCAGATCTACTTTGTGTACATGTTATATATATCAGTGTCCGGCAAGTATATACACTCAGTAAGGCCTGTACACTGCATGGAAAATGAGCTCTGAAATGCTGCCACTGCACTGTATTAAAGCAAGAACAATATCAACGACAGGAGATATTGCAAATCACATTTTGTTAATCCTCGTATAAGTTCTAAACGTATTAATAAAGCATACATAATAGTCCGTCACTAAATCCCTGCCCTTGTCAGAGGCAAAACTAATATTTAGTTTAATTGAATAATCTTAGATTATTGCTGAGAGACCTGAGATTAAGAAATAATAATGATGGCATTGGGGTCAAGTATAAGAACAAGATTTGCATCACACATATAATCATACCTATATCTTCTTCAGTACGCACATAATAGAGATGCCACAATGTTATTTAAGCCCTCAGTCATTTCACATGACTTGTTCATGGACAACTGTCTGACTGTGAGTGACAGTATTTTAACATTAATGCCCAAAACTTGCTGCTGCGACAAGGGATTAGGAAAAAAACCCTACTGAGTTTTTGTATTCGCGCTTAGGGTCGCTGGCCACTGGAGACTGGTGTCCATATAATACTTGGATATGCAAATGAGCCTGTTTGGTTCCTCGTCTGCAATTGGACTGAGTGAGTGTTTTCCTCTCCCACAATGGGCATTATTCGTACAAGATTATAATTTGATAATAGGACACAAATAGGACAGTGACAACGTGGTTGAGGTCGCTGGCCACTGGAGACTGGTGTCCATATAATACTTGGATATGCAAATGAGCCTGTTTGGTTCCTCGTCTGCAATTGGACTGAGTGAGTGTTTTCCTCTCCCACAATGGGCATTATTCGTACAAGATTACAATTTGATAATAGGACACAAATAGGGCAGTGACAACGTGGTTGATGTATTATCTAGACATTAGCCAAGACTAATGAAAATGTATTGATAGTTTGTGTTATACTATGTGTCTTTCAAAAGTGAGAGCTTTGTTTTCAGGGTAGGAGTGTTACGGCCGCTGGCCACTAGGGGCTGGTGTCCATGTAATACTTCGATATGCAAATGAGTCTGTTTGGTTCCTCGCCTGCCATTGGACCGAGTGGGCGGAGTTGCAGGTGGACCGGACAGGGATTGGCGAGGCCACTGAACTTTCTGGCGTTCCACCCCAAACGGAAAGTGACAAGAAGTCGGCTCCCAGTCCACGCAGGGCGCGTCACAAGATGTCGGGTGTCAGACTGGTAATGTTAAAAAGGTTGGCCACAGGTTTTACTCAGGACTACTGACTTGGCACTCACACCATAGATATTTCCCACTGTTAGAAACCACTAGGTATAGTGATGCTGTTCCACTCTCGTATTTTGTAGTGATGTTACGAGATGTGCCGAGGCTTCAAAGCGTGTGTCGAGTAATGAAGGGGGCGTTTCCGCGAAGCGCGTATCGAGGCTTGCTTCATTTAGGGGAGGAGCCAAAAAATGATGACGTCCGCAGCCTCGCTGCCCGGCTGTACCACGTGATTGCTTCGGGAAGTGGTTGAGATTTTGCCGCGAGGTTTTACAGCTATATAGACCCCTCAGGCTCCATTCAAAATGTGGGTATTTGAAGGAGAGTTTGGAGAGTTTAGGGAGAGAGAGTAGGATAGGCGATAGGATGGAACCAGTGAGGAAGAGGAGGATTTCCCCTGTGTGGGAACACTTCGATCTGATATCTTCTAACAAGGTAAGCTAAAATAGGTTTGCTTATCAGGAACTATTTTTCACAGTTTCTTATTTTTATTCAAAGGTGAATAAAATAAGAAACTGTGTTCCAAGGAGCATGGAACGCCTCATCCATGCTAAGGCATTACCGTGCCTTTGCATGAGAATAAGGAGGAAACTAGAGCTTCATCTAGCCAATGTATAATTGTATAGACAATATTACAAACCCACTATCACAATTTTTCCGTGTTTATTTTTGTTTATTGTGCAAATAAAGGCAAGTAACACTGTATTCATTCTTTTTTTTAACCAGCCACCAGAAAACAGGAGCTGTATGAAGCCCTTGTCTCCATGATAGTGAAGGACACACAGCCCTTCAGTGTTGTGGAAGATGTTTAAAACCAAACTGTTGAGAAACTCTTGTTTCTGAATAAAAATTAATAAAATTTCTCCATTGTCCAAGTTACACAAGCATATAATCTATGCCCTTTTCCTAGTTCCACGAGCGATTTCACTTTGCTCTGTTACCATTTTGGTAAAATTTACACACACAGAATACATCCAAAAGTTTATTATACACATATGTGATATTATATGTACAGAAATTTTGGCCATACATTTATTTTGTAATTCATAGTCATTCCCAACAGACACAAAAATTCAATGCATCACATATTATGTGGTTTAGATACAGCTGCCTGTGATTATACACTTGGCCAGTAGGTGGTTTCCTGTGCACATGAAGCTTCGAGAAATGAACCCTTTCTTGACCCGATTGGCTCAAGTGGTTCAATGCCTGATGAGGCTTCATCTCACCATCACTAGTATTTTGTTATTTTCCTTCTCAGAACCAAAGTGTAGAGTTGCCTTAGGTTGGTTCTGACCCTTGTTTGTTTGACTGGCGTTGCTAGATTAACTCTTCCTTTTGAAGAGTCATTTTCTTTTGCTTTTTGTTTCGTTTGAACAGCATCTTCTGCCCGTTTTCCATTGTATGCCACTGCGTTGTTGTACCATTATTTTTATATCACTCCTTTGTAAAAATAAACATACACATTTTGTTTAAAACAAACTTACTTCCCTAATTACCCCTTAACAGCTGAGACCTAACACTCACAAAAGTGCTCAGAGTCTGAGAGAGTCAAAAGTCAGAGAGTTCAGCTCTGCAGGGGGTTCTGTCGGTTTTGTGACATTTTAGTGAGGATTAGCCAAAGTGACCGAGTTAATATATGTTAAACCAAGCCTAAATTGTGATTAAATTGTGGGGGAAAACAACATAATGAGGCCAAACCCATTATGACAAACACAGACCAGGTCAGTGTTGTTTCTGTGGCGTCGGTGTTACAGAACCCTTGTTTAGCCTTAAGAACTTTAAATCTATTCACATTACAGTGAGTATATTAAAGCAAGCTTCAGTGCTACTCTTTATTTCATTAATTTTACTTATTCATTCTTACAAGGGTTTCTAAGAGCTGCTCTGCAAACAAATCAAATGAACCATAACAACATAAATTATATTCCACTCATCCATGTTAGCAGGTGGCAGTCAGATTTAGAAATACTTAGATGATCAGCAGGGGAACTAGGCTTTTTTTAACAGTAGTGTCAACCAAGAATAGAAATGTGTACATACCAAGATAATTCTAGCAGCTAGAAATAGAAATATTAAATTCAAATTTGTAAATAAATATCTGCATTACAATATACTATCTACTGAGGGGAGACAAAAAAAGCTGAAGAAGAAAATGTGAAATACAATACATAAAACACTGACACTGTATATACAACACATGATTAATTATAATAAATGCTAGTGTAAACGCTTTGACAAATAATTGTAGGCCTGAGCTACTGACCAACAATCTCATGACAAAATTATGATTTTGTGGAACTTTGCGTGATTTCCCTGACCTTTGACCTTTTCTTTAGTGCTGTTCATGTTAATCATCACATTTGACATAAGCTGCTAATTAGAGAACTGGTATATAAACTGGTATATACTGTAGTCCCATTACACAAGGGAACGTACTGGTAGAAGCTCAAAGAGGTAAATTTGAACCTGCTTTGCTTGAACCAGTTTTGTTAAGAATTGAAATGTTATTGTATGTTTTACAGTGGCTTACTTACTGGCTTTCAGCTTGAAGACAATGTTAAAATGTCTGGGAATGCCTGAGCATGCACAGCCTAGCACAGAGGATAAATTAGAAAAATAAAAGGAGTATTTTTTTAATTATTGATTTTTTTTTTACATAACAGTCTCATTTTTAAGAACAAGAGATCAAGTGAAAAAAAAGTCACTTATTATTTCACTCGTAACAACAGACGTTTAAATGTTCACATGATCATTTCCTACGCAAAAACCAAAATAGACACCCAAAGGTAGAACTCAGTGGCATACTTGCCTTTTTCCAGGTATAGGAGCTTTTCTCTGACAAATAACAGAGATGGTTCCATCTGCACCCGTATCCAGAGTGATGTCCCACAATAAAGAGTTACTGGGTGTCGCTGTTCGAAAGGTCACCCCTCTCTTAACAGTCGCTCTGTGAAAAGTCAAAAAAAGAGAGAAAAGTCAAGAATGCAATGAAAAGTAAAAATGTCATACTGTCACAGCAAAAGTTTATAACGTATATATGATATAAATGAAATAACTGAACACATTCCAACCATTTTTCTAAACCTCACTTTTCATGCTCTTTTGAATTTTATTGTGGCAGAGCGTTTGATCATATTAGGTCATGTATTACTCATAGTTAAATAAAAACAGAATAATATAAAGACTATATTTCAAGACAAAACATCAATAAAGAGGCAAAAAAAATGTCATCAGTCATTGATTTACTACCACCTACACACAAACACCCTCAACACCTTGGCATTTGAACAGTCGAATAAATATTATTCTTTCTGTTTGTTATGATTCGTGCTCATTATCTTAACTCTACTAAGTGATCATTAGTTTCCTTGCTATCTAATTGTAAATAGTAAGCACGTGAAGATGTTCCCGCTGGGCTTTTTCCCAGCATAAGCAGCTTGCAGTAGGTCAAGTGTTAATGAGATATTCTGGCAGTAGAATTGCAATGAACTCGGGCCACTAGAGGCTCATTCTGTAGAAATGCCAACAAGTTCAAATCGTCAGCTGCAGCAGAACATGTAAATCATCTGTCACGTGTATTGTCTCCTCTTTTGTATACAGTACTCAAAGCTCCAATGTATCGCTCCGAAAACATTCATCTGCATGCAAAGCTGTGTGCTTTATCTCTAAATCTATGAGATTAAAACAAAGTCCCTTAAGAGTCTCTGAGGAGGTGTAATCTATAATAGGAGCAACAGCAATCTGACAACATACAATTCTTCCCTGAGTTGAAGTTTGCACATAAAAAAGGCTTTTAGAGAAGAAACACACACACACACACTTGGGATGAGTGTAAACCCTTATTTGTGACAACGTGAAAACATCCATGTAATCACAAAGAAAAGTCTCAAGTGTCCACAGATGCTAATGATGATGCATTTACGACTTCTTTTACAAGAGCGATGGATTTGCCTTGTCCTGTGGCAACTGTAACACCTTTAAGTCAATGACCATCTGGGAAATGTGATGACTGAGTAGTGTCTCAAAAAAAAAAAAAAAAGTGGTTATAAGCGTGTAGCCAGACTGTTGAGTTTCATTCCACCATGGATGTGGGTTGATATGATTAACTCAGGTTAAGCCAGGAAGCAGAAAGATACAGTGTGGTGATGTCATCTGGTGCTGTGGCTGTTTGCACACAACTGAATGTCAGAGTGTCCATTCCAGTGAGAACCTTAAAGTTTATGTCTGTAAAGATTCTCAGTCACCCAGGTCATAGTCTTCTTCTGTAGTAGTTGTTTTGGACGAAGGACAAAGGAGCAGAAACACATCAGGGGAGCACTTAAAACTTGGGGTTACCCAAACTGGGCCTTCATCAAATAAGAACATCCAACAAAGAAGACAGCAATAGATGAAACAACAGTGTTATTACACAATGCCACATCTCATTACCACGTTGTTATTACACGTTTTCGCATCTCATTACCACGTTGTTATTACACAGTTATTACACAGTTATTACACGTTTTCGCATCTCATTACCAAGTTGTTATTACACAGTTATTACACAGTTATTACACAGTTATTACACAGTTATTACACGTTTTCGCATCTCATTACCACATTGTTATTACACAGTCATTACACGTTTTCGCATCTCATTACCAAGTTGTTATTACACAGTTATTACACAGTTATTACACAGTTATTACGCATGTTGTTATTACACAGTTATTACACGTTTTCGCATCTCATTACCACATTGTTATTACACAGTTATTACACGTTTTTGCATCTCATTACCACGTTGTTATTACACAGTTATTACACGTTTTTGCATCTCATTACCACATTGTTATTATACGTTTTCGCATCTCATTACCACGTTGTTATTACACAGTTATTACACGTTTTCGCATCTCATTACCACGTTGTTATTACACGTTTTCGACACAGTTATTACACGTTTTCGCATCTCATTACCACGTTGTTATTACACAGTTATTACACGTTTTCGCATCTCATTACCACGTTGTTATTACACACAAAAGAAGAAACAAAAAACAGAGACAGAAGCAAATATTTATTTTTATATTTAGTGGTTTATTGAAACATCACTTTTACAGTGTTTCAGTAAACATTTCTGCACCAAAATGATGTTAACTTTAGGTTTTAGACACTCAAATCTTCAGAACATGTTCTGGAGGAAACTGAAGTTTGTAAACCACTCACTCTCCCACACCAAATTCCATAGAGAAAATCAGTGATTTTACATCACAGCACACAGGAGCTGTTGACCCACTGCTGCCTCCATCAGTAAGTTCACATGTTTTGTCACACAGATAGGGTCAAGATAAACTGAAGAGTCTAAAATGGCTGTCTTGTCTATGTGAAGAATAAAGAGCAGAAAATTAGATTTTTACCTTAGTAACAAAGTGACCACACAAAGCAAAAGTAGACTGTGGGTGGGAGAGCGGGGGGATTCACACAACTAATGCAATTAGTAGGATAAAGTCAATCACATCATAAATTCCTTCCACATAAAACACATTTCAGTCATAATAATATTGTGAATAAAAGCCCATAGTTTCACATATGTTATTTTTCGGGGTTTGGTTAAATAGTGAAATACATTACAAAAGGAGGCGAAGTGGTTTAGTCTTCACTCTTGGTTGACAGTGTTGGGGGATGGGTAATGCTGATTCCTGAGTGTCAAATAAACAAATGAATAAGAAGAGGTCAAAGCCATCAGGAGAAAAGAAGGAGAGGAGAAACAAGCAAAAGATAAAACGGTATTGAGCCATGTCATCTATTCTTCATGAATATGATCATGCATGTAATGAAATTAAATGATGTTAATTAGTATAGGCTGACTTGTATGTTTGTTTGACTCTTGCTGTACTGCTGGCTATAATAGTAGATGATGACAGCATCCATTTTTAGTCCAACTGACTAGCAAACATTATATATGTACAATTCTTGCACTGGAGGTGAGGTTCGCCCATGGCGTCATGAAAGCTAGGACCACCACTGGACAGAAGCCAACAACAACACATAGGGACAAAACACTCATTCTGGGCTCAATGAGCAAAGAGAAACACACATACTTTTAAAGCTTTCAAACTGGGATGAAAGATGGGGTGGGTCCAAAATGCTGCATCTTTCTTCTGCCTTTACATTTCCTTTGCAAATGCCAATCTGTGTATGCTTTAAATACAAATCATATGTAGTGTGAAAAAATGGAGGACAACTTAGATTTAGTTTAAGGAGACCCTCATTTTCAGTGATGCAGGTGGAACAAAGACACCGAGCAAACATCAGGCAAAACAGATATAAAACAAAAAAAAAAAAATTGCCAAATGAAACAAGAAAATGAAGTTTTACATCATGCAGCAGGAGGGTCCAAGAAATTGCTGCATCTATTTTCTTTGTCAGTCCACCCAACATTGCATTTTCTATTTTTGTATTGAATTGCAGTACTGGTGCAGACTGTAGAGAAGTATAAGTGCAGTGTGATGATTTGCTTACCATGAGAAAGACTTGAATCTGGTATAATGAGTGAGGTAAGCAGGATGGCATGCTCCAAACATTAATGAGCCAAGCCTGAGAGGACTGTAATCTAGTGATGGCTTCTGAGTCCCTGCTGCGATGAAGCCCCTCTGTGTATTGAGCTTTGGAGAAAGGTTTAGCTAATAAAAAGTGACACAAACAAGAAGACTTTTTTTTCATTCTCTCGTGCCCCTTGGGTGAAAAAATAAAAATCCCCAGTGACTGGAGAAGCTTTCACCTTCTGAGCAGCTGGGAACAAGAACTGGTGTCCGTGGCCTTGGTTAGCAGGCCCTGAGGAGGCAGCAGGCAGGGGGAGACACCGGGGCAGAAAGGATGGATGGCTGTGCAGACTGAAACTGACAGTGTGTGAGAACAGCGGCTCTCAGGTGCTGCACCTGCCATCCATCTCACTTCTGACCACGCACGGCGTAAGTGGCACTGTTGTTTCACCTTTTGCATGCTCTTCATTCACTCTCTCTCACACACAAACACACACACGTACGTAAAAATGCCACCGTGTATGCACACGGACGAAGAATAGGCACACCTCCACTGTCAAATACACATTAAAAGTGAACCCTTGCTCGAGATTGCAGAGTTTTGTTTAAAATGAGGAGACAAATTAAAAAAAGAATGAAGAAATAGAGCAATACGACTAAATACAGGCCGAGTCTGATCAAAGACCTACAAGTGAAGTTTGTTGATGCTTCTCATCACCAAGGCTGCAGTCAAAATGCTACATGGAGTTTGTAAGGACTTGCCTGATATAAGTGATGCTCCCATTGTCGGCTTGGTGGATGAAGCACTGAGGGGCTGCAGTGCCACCACTGAACTCAGGTGCAATGGGAAACAGATGCAGTTGTTAATTATGTAGTCAAATGTTTTGCTGTTTAGCCAGTCTGATGGCTAGCCATCAGCAATGTGCTTATCGTACTTATGGAGCTGTTTAGAGAGTCCGAGAGATGCTCATGCAGCATCCCTGCCAAATGGCAGTCACAACAGCACTAACTGTGGATGTAAACGTCCTAGTTGTCATGCAGACGAATGACTGGGCTCCCTGGATGTCGCACTCACTGACATGAATCCTGTTGATACAGAGGTTCAGGTTTATTTATGGCCATGATGCAGCCTCTAAATAAGATTCACAGGACTAGACAAACTGCCTTTGGGCCAAAACTAAAAGGAGAAAAGAGATCAACTGTACGATTGTAGCTACTCGTTAGTGGTAAATGCTACAGGAGTAATGTAACTGCTCGTCATGTGCGTAGTGTGATGACGGTAATTCAATATGACCTTTATCAAACTGTCACTGCAAATGACAGGCTCATTCTGCTGGAGTGGACAGGTGTGGTATGTTTCTCTCCTCAGTCGACCTCAGATTTGTAGGTCCCTTGACTCCACGTATACACATCAACAACAGGTTTATCATGCTGATGAGAGTATCACGCAAAGCTTAATAGGACACTCCGACAGTGATGAAGCGCACAGACAGCTGCTGAAGAGGGGAATGCATTGGGTTTGTTAATGGGCTAATTAACTGAGGGATGGTGACTCTATGCATTGGACAGCAGTGGATATACCATGTGTTTAAAGGTTTCAAAGAATAAATGGAATTTCCATTCACTCACCTCTCTACAAATACAAGTGTCCACTGCATTAGGTTAACTAAAGCTAAAGATTGCCAGCCAAGACAGTTGCTATGAGGGGAAAAGTCAAGTAAGACCGAGGAAAAGGAGGACATTAAATAAAAATATGAAAAATAAGGGAAGAAAGAGGAGACATGAATCAGAAACATGCTCGGCTGAGTAAATGAATCAAAGACGCAATGATTAAGAGTGACAGAAAGCAGAGAAGGTCATTAGGCTTTCTTTCCCAAATTCATTACATGAGCTAAACTCAAAAGACAGAAATAAAATGAAACCAATATCTAACTCTTTGAAACACTCAATTGCAATATAATGATTCTCAAACAGACTGTTAGAAAAAACACCTCCAGCTCTCTTTTTGTCCCTGACAAGACTGAAACTAATTAAACATGTAAATGTCTGACAAAATACTTTATATATTGAAATCTGAGGAAGAGGACAAGTGCATGCATGCACAACTGTCCACTTAATCAATATTTTGCTATTTCAGCAGTCAAGACTGTTGAAGTGAATGAGTGCAAGAACAGGTGAGGAGTTCCTTCCTCACCTGTTCGCCTCCAATGAAGCATGAACCATAAAGTCCTGGTGGATTGTATGGTTCCTGCTTCAGATACAGTACAAGTATTGATTGTGCATCGTAGTTCTGTGTGTTTTAATCTATGAGGACATACTGTGACTGTTGTTCAGGAACACATGGATTAGCTGTCTTTAAGGACTTTCTTGTGCCTCATCAGTTGCATGCTACTGGATATCACCCAAAAACACTGCTAACAGCAACAGCCACATAATTTATTAAATGATAGATTTAATGAAGTGATACCACATCCATTCATCACCCCATGTATCCCTCTATTTACACCAGTTATTTCCAGTTTTGGGGTAGAAATGTAGTGCATAACTTAAACATAAAAAATGTCCCTACTGTGAAATAAGTTCACACAATTCAGCTCCACACAAGTCTTTCTGCATTTCTCAGTATAGCAATGTTTATCTCTCAAGACAGCTGCTAGTAAAGTGAAAGAGCTGCAAACAGGTTGTAAACAAGAAACGTCCATGTAAAGTTTCAAAAGTGAACTCTACTGCTCAAATATCCTGGTCGTTCAGCAGTTTGACAGGATGAACACTTTTTGCCTCTGCACAAACACTCAATAATTCAGGTCTGATAGTATTGCTTGACAGAGCCTGATTTCAGATGAGGGATGCAGCATACAAATAATGTTACATTATTTCTGTTCATGAAGCCAAAACAGAGTAATAACACCATAAACAACAACAACAAAAAAACCACCAAACGTTGTTTTACATTTTAATGTAATTCATCCAGTTTATCTACTCAAAATAAAGAAAAATAAATAGGCGTCACAACAATTACATTAAATATTCATAAACAATAAAGTAATTTGCTTTTGTCACAACGGTTTGTCATCTTTAAAAAGAATGAAATGTTATGGTCCAAATTTGCACATCAACAAACCCCAACCAAATGAGCATTTGTTTGAAAAACACATTTGAGGCCTTATTTATTCACTGGCTGGGAGTAAAGTGGATAGTATCAGGGATAAAAAATAAAATAAGTCAGCCTTAAGTCAAGTTTGTGTAAATTTTTACTTGTTTGCTCTGTCTGCCAACAAAGGCATATCCAGCAACACAGTGACACGCTTCTTTTTGATCTCCTTCTGTATGATGATGGCAAGATAGTAAAGCTGTGGAGGATCACGGAAACCATCTGTGAAACTGTAAGTCTGAGACATAGATTTCATCTCCAGTTTTTAAAGTGCCAGTCTCTCATGTGGCTTCAGTTCACCTTGAATAGAGAAGTGACAAACTCGACATCTCAAGTGAAAACCCTTGAGACTGGATAAAGTCATTTGTCTTTCCTTTGTATTTCTTTTCATACAGGAGATAAGAAAACAGTTTGGTGAGGGATTCCTTTTTTAGAAATCTAATTTTAAGGAAAAATATTTACTCTGAAAGAAACATTTATGAAATTTGTTGCTACTGTCAGAGAGGCTTCCAATAATATATTATGTTTAGAATTGGCTTGGGTGCCGCCCCACGGAAAGAAGAATCAGACTTTCACTGATTTAAAAAAAAATCAATCACCTGCATCTTACATGTGCATTTCTGCTGGTTTTATTGACATGTATCAGTCATTCATAGAAACTGGGACACACATATGAGTTGCAGGAGATATTTTCCCCAAAAGAGTTTTTCTAGGCTTTTACTCAATATTTATTGAATCACGTGCAGCTTGAATTTGCGTGAAAATACTGCAGCATTTAGACCAGGATTTTGTTGGTCAAAGGTGCAGCGGCTTTTCTGCTGTCTCAAGACAGCACTGTTCCCGTTTTAAGACCAGCAAAGTGCATTTGCTACCTACACAAGGTGAAAACTACTGTATGTCGGTTAGAAACGAGCAAGACAATTGGTCTGTGGTGTGTGCTGCTTTTCAACGGGTGTCAGACTGAGCCCGGGGAGTGTTACTGAACATTTCCCTGCATTGAATTCAAACTGACTAATTAACTCTGACTGTACACTAAATCTGTAGAGCCCACTTAAGCCATGGCAGTGTTTCACTTCAGTTATTGCAATGCATCTTGACAGCATAGCCATTCTGATTGCAGGAAACTGTTAAACAAAATGCAATCTCACCTGAGAGTGAAGTTAGTCAGCTGAGCAGAAGTGGCCATGAGTATGTAGAACGTGGCAATGTCCGTTGTCTTCAGCGGCTTGGAGGATGTTCGTATGACAATAGCATTGCCAAGTTTGAGTCGAGAAAGGGTTGCCATTCCTTTAGGCACCTGCAGAAGACGCACGCTGCCAATCTTCTGCATGGAAGTGACAGGAACATACTCTGCCTGCTGCTGTGAGCTACTCCACCGATTTCCATCCAAAGATTTACATTTCCCCTTAACTTTAGGCTGAGCCTGATAGTACAGCTCCACAGGGTTTCCAGCAGATGGGTCCTGCCTCTCCCTGCTGGTGCCCTCTGACCCTGGGGAAAACCAGCTGGGTGCAGGAGCCAGCTCAGCTATACAGGTCCCCCTTTCACCTCCCATTGCACAGGAGGCCCTGACCTCCTGGGTCTGCCAGAAACCATACACTGTCACACACGGTAGCTCATCCACAGCTCCTTCCCCCCTGCCCCAATCCCTCCCTGCAACATAGAAAAGCACCTGCACTTTAGGCTTGGAGGAGAAAACTCGAGGTGTGAGGATGAAGGCGTGGATTTTCCAGTTAAAGGTGAAGACCTCGGAAGCATTGAAGAGCTGCACAGACTGGACTAGATCTAGAGGCACGAGCTGCTCTGTGGACATAGTACCATAACTGGCGTTGACAGCAGGCTGGCGGCTGGCTCTTATAATAACAAAGGGTTGCGTGTGACTTTGCATACTGGAGTTCCTCATAAAGTCCTGGCCAGCCTCCTTCAGGAAAAAGTAGTCAGCATCTCGCACGTCGTAACTGACTGGCAAGAAAACAGGGAAAGGCACTGGGCTCTTCCTGTCGGTCAGCTCCTTACTGCTCAGACCTGAAAGGTAAAAGAAGAAGATTACACCATGCTTCTTAAAAGTCCCCACAAAATTTGACATAAAACAAAAAAGAAGCAGGAAATTTTTAAAACATTATGTTATTTCAAGAACTAAAACGGTTTAAAAAGGTATCCAAGGCCAAATGATCAACTGAGTGTGGATTTAAAGTATTACATTAACATTGAACATTGCAGCTTAACCTTTCATTCCCTCTAACAGAGCACACAGGTGAAATAAAGTCATTACAAAAGGTGAAAGGAGAGTTTTGGTTTTGGAGGCAGTAACTTCTGCCTGTATATGGACAAGTATGACTTATACTCTGTGGCTTTGTGAAAGGAGAGTCCAAACTTTGCAGTGAAATGAGGGGAATTTATGTTTCACTTAAAAAAAAGCAAGGTTTACAACATTTATAAACATTTTTTCACTTTCTTGACTCTAACTCCCCCATAAATAAGATATCAAAAATTATATGAAACCTTTAAATTGAATAATAAAAAGGTTTAATGGTGTACTCCAATTTAAATCTTAATATGTCAATAAAATGTAATTCTTGAGCCCCAGATTTTTACACATTATTAAAACCCAAATTAAAAAGTCCTTAAACTGTAACTAAACCACTTATTTTCAGGTGAAAATAAGTGGTTTGGGCATCTAGTAATATTATTTGTTGATCCAGCTGCAAATATTGACAGATAAATATTGAAATTATACATGTTGTGTTAAAAATCAGCCTCTCTAGTCAACACCAGCTACTGTATTCAGATTTTGCTCCTCTGTTACAAGCTTTTGTCACCCTCTTGTCTAATTAGTGTGAGGCTCGTTGTCCCAGACCCTGCCCCATTTTATACGCCGGAGGTGTTGCTTTGTCATCTTTCTCTTTTTCCACTGTCTCTCTTTCCACTTCCTACTTTCTCTCACTCAGCTCTAAGCCCATGTCTTGGCATTTTTCAAGAGGTCTAATTAAAGAATTTAAAGACTATTTGCTGCATGTGCGTCTGCTCTCCCCATAAAATAACCATATAATTGAATATAATCCAAGTATGTAAAAATGTCACTTAATAATGATATACATATAACTACCTCCATACAATTTACTTTTGAAAAAACAAATAGTTTTAGGTGCCTTAAATGTACGCTGTGTACTCTGTTTTATATTGCCTTTCATGTTGTTCCTTATTTCTCCTCCACTGCCTCAGTTTCATCTCTATCATGGATGATCTGCTTTCTCTATGTGGGCAGAAAAGGTGGGATCTGATACATCTGGCACAAAGTTGACACCAGCAATCAGAAACTGGGATTAACAAGGCGTTCAGATTTTCAGCAGGATGTGAACGCCTAACAGGTCCTTTATGAAAAAAGAGAATATGATGTATAATCATGCAATGTAAAAAAAAACCCGGATGGATGGATGGATGGATGGATGGATGGATGGATGGATGGATGGATGGATGGATGGATGGATGGATGGATGGATGGATGGATGGATGGATGAGATAGATAGATAGATAGATAGATAGATAGATAGATAGATAGATAGATAGATAGATAGATAGATAGATAGATGTGGCCCCTCCATTTTGATATAATTAAGACAGTTATTGCAGCTGACCTAGGTGTGCAGTGTTTACATGGTGGCTACTAGCCACAGAGCATCATATGTAGACCTCTATACCTTTTGAAAGATGTATATATGTATAATATTATTATAAAAGATGCCAGTCTCTCATGTTCATGGCTGTTTGATTTTGACAGGTCGTGTTTGCTTAACTCAAAGAACCAGTCATTATGCTCTGTCACTTTATGCAGCAATGTCTATACTGTAAGTGTCACAATCATAACCCAGCAAGATGTGGAGAAAGACAACAGCATTAATCTTCTGTTTCATCCATTCACTTGCAGAATACAGTATGAGTTGTTCTGAGTGGACGACACACCACATATGGCGGAGACTGAAGCCGGGAGCCGAGCTGTCCTGGCTTGGCTTATACAAGTGCATAGTGACAGATGTGCTATTTAATATGAGGGCTACAGCAGCAGCTCAGGCTGGAGTGAATATAAACTGGCTCACTGACTACATGAGGGAGAATGCACTGTAAGTGAAGAAAGTACTTCACTTACAGTACAAGCTCATCCTCTTACACTGTAGTTAGGTTTGATGGGTCATCTGTGCTCTTCTTGTAATTTCACATTCTTTTTATTTCGTAAACCCCCAGGAGACCATTGAGACACAGCATACATTTCACAGTCTACTGTATTCATAGATAAGGTGCCAGATGATTTTTTTTATGATTCATTGCAGTTTTAGAAGTGTGCCATTCTTCTTCTTTGCAGGTACATTGGGTAATGAACAGTGTAAGCAAAGTTCCACTCTCATCATGTCGAGAGTCGTTCCCTCCACTGATAAAACATGAGAGAAAGGCCACAGCAGACAGCACCAGCTGTTCCAGCCTTTCAAATCAATCATTTTGAAGAGTCTGGGCTTCTCTTCCTTCTTGGCTCAGTCTGAAAGCATCAGTGTCATGCATATGTCCTAACCACCTTTAAAAGCCACTTCTACGAAGACTGCTCTCCTGCAGACTAACAGGTTCACCGCCTTGCTTTGTTGCTTCATTTTTTTCCCTCTTCTAGGAGGCCATTAACATATACTGTGAATAAAATCTTTGTTCATCTCTCTCTATCTGGATGGAAATGCTCCAGATCAGATTTCCCAGTTGTTTTTTAACACTACCTTTCAGTCACATTTGACTAATATTAGAAATTATTATAGAAGGATTTTTTTTACAACTTTTCTTACTCTATTACTAATCTTCTCTGTATTTAACTTACTAAAAATTTATTTAAGATGTTCCCCATCACCTATTTTAATAGAAATGGATCTCTAGCAAAGCTATTAAGGCTCCTGTCAGCTAACTTTTTTCACTGTGTGTTTGTCTTTTTCCTTATTTGCAATCAATCATTGTATTATTCTATTAAAATGCACAAAGCTTGAGCAACCTCTATGAATTCTAATGTGCAGTAATGATTTCTGCCATATGTGCAAAACAGATGCAGTGACTCAACCTCCAACATCATCTCAGACGACAACAATGGATTTGCTTGCATTTTAATCTGTAATGGTTAAAAGATGTGCTAGTGTCTCAGAGTGTTTATTTGATGCTGTCTTTTTAGTGAATATTTCCCACAAGTGAAGGAAAGCACTAATATAAACACTAAAACATGGCAAAATGCTAACGACACAAAATATACTCCTGTAGCCAACATAATTGTCTTTGTCTCAAGGAAGGCTGAAAACAGTTACTTGATTAATCGACTATTTTGAGAATCGATTCAGTCTGAGTGATTTTTTTCAGCTTCTTATATTAATATTATCTAGTTTTTTCTTTGTTCCATATAAGAAAGAAATCTTTCTGTCATAAAGGTTAATCAAACTGATTTGTGGAGAAAACAAGACATTTCCATGTTTGCAAAACACTGATCAACATTTTCTGACATTTTATGGACTAAACAGTTACCCCATTAATTGAAAAATAATCTTTAAATAATCGTTATTTATCAGTGTTGTGATTTATTTTCCCAGGGCATCTGGTGAAACTCTGATTCAAAAAGTTTCTGGACACGTTTGTTAGAAATTCAAAGTATTGTGTATCTTGGTCCCCCCTTATGTTAGAAAAGGATGCAAATATCTTAGTCCAGGTACTGTACACATAACTATTTTAAATGTATCCCCTCACATTGGTTAAAAATGGTTACAGTGAGTGCAACTGTTACATTTAACCAAAAATCTGTATTGAAAACCTTGCACTCGAAGAGTTTTTAAGTTCTGTGCTTATGAATCTGAATTAGGTGCTGACAACAGTAGAGCTGCAAAACTGGCCTGGCTATGTTCTCTACAAAGTGTCGCTGACTATACTTATCAGTACAATCCCACAGTGTGCTTGAGGTGGTGTTTTAAACAAACAAAGGCGAGATTGTGAAGCACAGATCATGTACTGTAGCTGTGGGGCTGTGCAGTGAGAGGATGGAGGGGATAAGGAGAGAGATTTGAGGGAGGCTTAAGCTTGTGCAGTGATTGCTCGGGATTTCTGTGTCCAATGAGACTCTTAATGCTGCTTTAAAAAAAAATCTTTTTTTATCACAATTTCTCAATTTTTGTCATCTTATCAGCTTGCGTGCATTCCCTGGAAATAGCCATCTATGACGCCGATATAGGATTTACAGTAAATGCCTGTGTGATGTGCTTTTCCCCTCCTTTTCCCATTAGAAAAGTTGGAAATTTGGATTGTGTCATCCATGAGGGAAAGCTATATAATTCACAATGAGAAACAAAGTACTGAGCAACAGTATGAAGGCTCAAGTTGTAATGTGGACCCATCAAGTATTTTAATCTGCACCACTTTCATCCCAAATGTTTAATAATCCACACACCCTTTGCAGCAAGATAGAGGTTCATGTCACAATGTAACACTGTATCACGGTGGAGCAACATCTAACTTGGGGACTTTCATACATTATTTAGATAGACAGCTGTGTTGCTGCTGGCATGGCACTACTAAACTCCATATATGCACACCATAGACTGTCCACTCATTGGTATTCAACTGTTGTCATAAAACAATGTAGACACAATGGTGCACGCTAAAACAGTGGTTTGGCATGAAATGCATGTAAACGTGTATTTTAGATTGTGAAATTAACAAACTCGCATACCTTGTGTGAGAGCGGCTGAGATTGTTGCACAGACTATCGATAATATCCCCCAGCGCTGGCAGTAAACGCTCATTGTGGCACCCGGCGCGGCTCGTTGTTCCAGGCAACTTCCCAGGTTTGCTCCGTCAGGTTGGCTCTAGTTTCAGCAGCGTATGAAGCGGCTCGTCTCATCCATCTCTGGAAATTCGCACACTCCTGTGAGAGCAAGCAGTGACACAGAACTCGCATCAAGATGAGCTCATCAGCAGGTCCCCGTCTGTGCGTAAAAGTTGTGCGCAAAGATTCTGGAGACTTTGTGTACGAGCAGAAGGTGTGGATATTATTGGGTCCGAGGGTGCGACGCAAGGGACGTCCGCCTTCGTCAATATTTCCTGTCCAAGAAAAGAATCTCAGCAACTCCAGACCCAGTCTACCTCGTCGGTCGACGCGTCTGGAACTCTGCGGTGCTAAACGACAGTTAGCAGCGTCACTGATCACTCACTCACTCACTGTCTTGTGCGTCAGCTCGTCATCTGTCACGGTCCATCCGCTCAGGAAGCTACGTCCACGTGTTGGATTAACTCTGAGCTCTTGAATGTATAATGTCACGAGAAAAGTTCAAAGGCGACGGATTTAGCCTCTACTGATTTTTGCTCACTTAATCAGTTAATGTAGGGGTCAGTTTATGTTCACTGTGCCAACTTCATGTAGATCTAAACCGAACCCTACACACTTTTAGCTCACTACTCCCAAACCCACATCAAAGCACTCACAAAATCTGGAAGAGACGCATTACCGGGATCCGGAGTTTCTTTGGACGCTGAAGGCTGATTTCTTTACATCAAAAAAATAGAATTAAATGGGTAATTTCAGCGGTAAAAATAAACTTATTTTATTACTATTATTTTTGTTTGTAAATAGGAGGTATCGTTCAACCATGTGGAAAAAAATAACATAAATCTGGATATTTGTACGTGATTACATCCCTGTTTCTTTACAATGACATTCAAAATTGATTTTTATTTATTTAAAAAAATATATAATTTTACTATCCACCTTAATAAATTCCAATTGTATGTAGATTGAAATGGTCACTGACTGGTTGAGAGCATCAAGTGGATTATCAGTGCCCTCTGATGGGTAAGTGTGGTCTGTAAACCATATGTTAAGTGCTGTAACACTTGAGCATCACTGTCTCCTCTTGCATGTTCTTGGAAAAAGGAGCAGATTCAGTAATCGGAAACAGACCACAGCTCATCTGTAGAACCTAGTTACTTGTTTGCAGATGTGTAGCAGTAACCCTAAACCTACAGGGGCTTTTTGTGGACAATTTAAAAGGATTAAACAACATATCAACACACAGTTTGTGGCCAGACCTTAGAGTGACTGAAGACAGTAGGGAAGTTGCCACAATCGTCTGCTGTGAGCCTTTTTTGAGCTCCTCCCTGGCACTGCAGCACTGTGATAAGAAGAAGCAGCAGCAGCAGCAGCAGCAGCAGCAGCATCTGTGTGTTGGGGTTGTTCCAGTGTGCTGTAGAACTGCCCTAGGATTATTTAGATCCTTTCCTCTTCACCTGCTCCACACACATGGAAAATCAGCAAGTGCAGTATGTATTGCAAAAGGCAAATGGAGACGATATGATATTAATACGTACAGTATATGTCATATACGACATATCACTGTTTGTGTACAAGGACAAATAATTCATGAGACCCAGCAGATGATTTATATACAAACAGTTGGTGTAGTGGTTAACACTCTTGCCTTTGCAGCAAGAGGTCTCCCTTGTGCAAGGAGTTTGCAGAAGGGAGTGTGTGTGTGTGTGTGTGTGTGTGGGTTTTCACCGGGTACTCCGGCTTCCTCCCACAGTCCAAAAACCTGCAGATTTGGGGATTAGGCCAATTGGACACAATAAATTGCCCATAGGTGTGAATGTGGGAGTGAATGGTTGTTTGTCTCTATGTGGCCCTGTGATGGACTGATGACCTGTCCAGGGTGTACCCTGCCTCTCGCCCTATGTCAGCTGGAGTTAGACACCAGTGCCCCCCGCGACCCTCAATGAAGGATAAAGTGGTAGAAAATGAGTAAGTGAGTTTTGACCCAAACAATTCTTCTTCTTCTTCTTCAGTGTGTAGAATTTGCATCATTTGAAGTTGCATGTTGTAGCTGAATATCCCTCACCTCACACTTCTGTTTCCAAGCATGTGGGAGAACTATAGCTTTCAGTTGTCATTAAAACTCAAACGGTGCTTAATGCAAATTAATGCATTAAAAGCAATTATTGCATTCAGGGGACTGTGTTAAAATAATAATAATAATTATTATTGTAATTATTTTATACTCCCTTTCTGCCCAATGGAGAAAAAAAAAATCACACCCAAACCTAACAGACTGGACCTTTAAAATAGCAGAGTCATGGTTTCAGCAAGGAAGCAGTCACTTGATGTAGCATATATATTCAACCATGTTGTTTATGTTCTATTGGGAATAAAATATGGGTTTGGGAGATTTGCAAATTTTATTTACATTTTACACGATGGCCAAATTCAAAACTTTTTGGAATTGGGGTTGTACATGCAGATGCAGATACTTGAACACAAACTGTCCATGGCAGCTGGAATGTGTGTGAATGATGTGTGATTGCATATAGGTGAGCTGTTTGATTTTGTGTGACAGGTAAAATTGTAGTGTTAAACAATTTGAATGGTCATCAGGACTACAAAAGGACCACTTAAGTGCAAACAAATACAGTTTATTTATTAATGAGTTACTTGAGCATCCCTGGGAAGACTGACAAACAGCACTGTGGTGGTGTTGCTGTGTGGAGCAGGTCTGATCTTGTTAATGAATCACAAAGCTATTTTCATCCAAACAGTCTGGAAGGTTGTGTTCACAGCAGCTTCTGGTTTTTTGATGGGTTTCAAATTATTTGTGTTGCCATTTCACAGCACATAAATCAACACATCTGGGAAACGTAGTGTCTTGATCCACTGAAGGTGTTTAATTACTGTAACTCACACAAACCATGGTATCATGTTGCCTTTCCGCACTTACTAATTATATAACTTTACACTTTTTTTGAAGGGGTAAAAATAAAGATTCATGCTTTATCAAGTGTCAAATTAAGTTGGCACAAATCAAGTTATGACAGGAATAATTTCTTATTTTCTGCCCAAAAAATATTTTTAATAACAATTCTGTTCCTTTTTGTGTCTGTGTCTATAAATCAGTCAATTTCAAATAAAAAATAAATGTACTACTTAAAATGTATAGACTTTAAATATATTTTGTCTCAAGAATCATTGTTTGATAAATTCAGATTTTAGTTATTAAGTGCACAATTACAGAACTAAGATTTTAGCACAACTAGCATCACACAAATTAGGTTAACTTCTTGGTAAAATCAAGCAGGCATGGCCTGTTGTTTGACTGAGACCACATTCATTTTGCTGCTCAGTGGCTGTGATCAAACACAGGAATATGTTGCACAGCAAAATAAACGTGTCAAAAGAATAACAATAAAAATTCAGGCAAATCAAACTACACCAAGTGAAGCTTCAGATCACACAGAGTCTTCTCAAAACCATGAAAGTCACCGCATGCAATTACAGTCAGGGATGCTTCCATCTGCAGTGGGTTCTGTCTACGTGTTCTCCTCCAATAAACCTTCAAAGCTTATGCACTGTTCAAACTGCAATGAATAACAAGCCGTCTACTTAAAGTACCGAAGAACACCATTATATTCCACTTTGGATAGAACACTGATAGGCACATCTTTGATGTACTGGAGGCTTCCTCCTATTAAATGACAGAGAAAATGGCTTGTGTCACTAATAGGCAGGAGGCAACTGGATGCCTTGTCATAGCACATGTCTGTGTAGCATTTGCAGAAATGCCCTGCAAGCTGCTGCTGTGCAGCCATTAATATTAAATCTGTAAAACGTACATGGTACAAAGCAGACCTCAGCAAACAAGCTGAGATGGCTGAAACACATAGATGAGCTGTCTTTATTCCCCAATGCCCTAGAGACATACAGGTTGGCTCTGCATGAAACAAGCATGTGTTAATCTTAAAATACCAGTAAATCTGATAATTGAATGACTTTGTTAGGAAATATAGAGTCTAAAAGTTTGGGGAGCAATTTGGAAATATTTCATGCAGGAATAGACATGGAAACAGAGATGAATGTTCTGCCCATGGTTGAGTGCAAATACTGATGCCTACAACTTAGCATCACTGTTTTTTCCCCCCAAACCATTGCAGACGAAGTTCTCCCCACATCTTCCTAATCCAGCATAAACTGGGACATGAGAGACAGCTCTCCATGTTTTGGATGAGTACCCCCAGGCAACCAAAGAGAAGTTTTTTCAGCCTAATCTGTCGTGTATGACTTTTTCCCCCTCTGCCTCCGTACTCATATAATCTGCTGTTTTTGTGTCACTTTAAGTCCAGAGTATGGGGTTAAAGCGGGAGACTGTTTGATGGGAACTGTCATCTCTGTTCCATCGTCGGGTTCTGCCTGTCGCTAATCCCTGAGGTAATCCCAGGACCACATCAGGGAACTCAGACACATTAAAGCAGAGAGAGAGAGAGCAGGGCTTCACAACCTCCCGCACAGCCAATTCATGCTGTAGACACACACAGCATCAACAATCACTTTACATAGAAACTGTCTCCATTTTGTGCTTGATTGAGAATTGAAAATTGAGAATACAAATTGCATTTTGAGTGGAATGGAGTCATTTGACACACAGACACAAGACATTTGTTAACATTAATGATATGAAACAATAATGGGATCTTGACACCTGGAGATTTGTTTTCTTCTGAAACTATATATATATATATATATATATATATATATAATCACTTCGTCTAAAATCTTATGGTACATGGAGAATCCACATGTTATAATAATATACTGATTTTGTTTCAATTCAAATAAAAAGCAAACTCAGTGAAGCTGTATTTATGACTTAGTGAAGCGGAGAAAGGCTCATAGTGATCTCATTATATTTCATATTCATTTATCATTGCTTTGACATTTTGAACCGACATCTATGGACCCAACATAATTTTGTGATGTTGTTTTTCACACCAACATGAGATTTGAATCTGTGATTATGTGTGAACATTAAAAACTTTGTATTGAATTAGTTGCAGACATTCATGTCCCCCTCTGGATGAACTGATGATTACTGAAATGATCCCCTGACATTGTAATCTATCCCCCCTTCAGTGGTTTGTCCAAAAAAAGTTGAAGTATCAGTAAAATATCAGCAAGACTAATGACATTCAGCCTGTTGAAATGCAACTTGGTAAGTCTCCCTATTTAGTATTTACTGTATAAAAATGGGTTCAAACACAATCACAAATAGACTTTTGTCCCATAAATTACAACTGTCGTATCAGTCATTATGACAATACCATCCATTATTTGCTCTTATGGAGGCTCACAAGAGTGATAGCAGTTGACACTTTAAACGATTAAAATGTCATAATTTTAATGGTTAATAATGTATCAGCATAAATATTGTTGCTGGGACCACGTTAGCTGGCAAAACTGCAGTATTTTGCACAAACCGCTGAATTTTTCTTTACAAATAAATACCAAGGCAAGTCTTGGTAAATCTAAGAATCATCCACTACTTTCTCTTTTTTGCACAAACTGTGTAAAGGTTAAGTGGCTAAATGGATAAAAGACTTCTGTTTTCATGGCAGCATCAATGGCTCCATATAGTGGATTAAATCTGTACTACAATGCAGTTTGGGTGACAGCACTTGAGGTCAGACAAGGAGAAGAGACAGATTCTTTTTTCTGCTGCTGGCAAGCGCAGAAGCCTTGACCCAAATGTAATATGTTTGCTAAAAGGACATGTACAAACTCAGTATGAGGAGACTGTTGGCTGCAAACCTAAACAGTGAAAGAGAACCAAGAACAGATGATAAAGTGATGTCTAGCCCTGTCTGTAATCGGACAAGTAAACTAAAGGACAAAGATGACAGGTTATTTAAGTGCAAGGACAGTTAAGTACAATGTAAGCAAGCAGCAATATTAATCCACTTGGAGAGTGGCCCATAAATGCTACCCAAGGTACCTATGAGGCCGTTGAGGTTGATGGAGGGGTCAGGTTGAGTGAATTGTGACAACCCATTGGTTGCACATTAGGGTCACAAGGTGGACCCTGCTGGAATCAGATTGTCAAGGATGAGAGGAGCCAGGGGCAACGTTCAATAAAACATGAGAGCAATCTTCTCTCCGGGAGTAAAAGTGGTCGGTGGTTGAGCGTCAGGCAGCCCAAACAGATTTCCCCTGTGAGCCAAATTCACTGCAGCGGCTCATTCACCACAGCTGGTCGTCCACGCTCAACAGCCGTTGCTTGAAATAGAGCAGAAATTGGTCCAACCATCGCACAGGATCTGACCTCTGACAAAACTTATCTTACACCAGAAAATGTGTATATAGAGCTAAAATGATAGTGTCTGTCTGCTCCAGCTACTCTTTCTGCCTCATTAGTTGCTGATATTGGATAGGTTATCTCAGCTTGCAGCACGTTCTAAGGTTGCAGACAGCTCGCCTTATCCCGTGAATGTTGCAGTGGAAAGGTTACAATTTTGTGAGAATATCACACCTAAAATTTCTTTTTGAATGCTGTGATTAAAAGTGCAAACACCTTTTCCCTGGGCGTCTCCTGTGCACCAGTGAAGGTGGGTCAGTGATGGCTACATCCTGAGTCTCTTCCATCTGCTTAGACTGCCTGCTACAGAGCATGAAATGAGGAAAGAAATGATAAGATTCTTCCTCATGCTCCAGGGAACATAGTCAGCCATGATGGAGGGAATCGTAACAGGCAGGAATCTCAGCGTTATGTGGTAAGTATGTTTTCACCAAAACTATGTCATGCATGACAACCATGACAGCCCATGATCTCTGTTTGAACATGGCCACTTGGAATCAGGAATTTTTTTCAAGCTTGATTATGTGTATTATTTTGCTGCAGCTTGTCTCTGTATACATTTGTACTTCGTGTTTTAGTTTTAGTTCAAACTGCATTCCTGCAAATGAGCAGAAACAGCTACTCAGGTACCACAGTGGTTGGTAGCACAGAAATTAAAAAGTCTTCCTCATCAGCGTATTTAAAGAAGCTCTGCAGAACCAGAGGGACTCCACATCTCAATCCCAATTTCCCCCTTTTCTGATACACCGCCAACTTCTAGGAATTACCTGATGAACTGTGATCAAGTGCAAAGGATTAGGGGAATTTTCCTTTCCAAAAGTCAGACTTCTTTTTCAGGGTGATTTAGGAAAAGGCCAATAAGTGGATGTCAGAGCTCAACTTTAATTTATGTATTTTTCTTTCCGCACAAATTCACAACAGCATGACATGAAGGCTGAGCAGTTAGTCAGCCATGATATTAGATTTTTTTTTTTCTTTGTGTGGATGATGGTGTGCACTTGAGGACAGACAGCATGTCAATCTAACACCAGGTGAATGGACATATGGCATAGTATATATGATCATGTTATGTCATACAAATGGTCAGGTAAAAGGAAGAAATGTCTGGTCAGTCAGATGGAGGTGCAGCAGTGCTGCCATCTAGTGCTTCAATCCTTTACCTCGCTGCATCTCCACTACATTGTGTGTGTATGTATGTGTGTTCTGTCCATTTAACTTTCACTCAGTTATCTGTACGCCAGTGTATCTAGCCATGCAATTTACATACAGTTAGGTATTTTTTAATTTCTCAAATATTACTCTGAGTAATTATTCACCAATATTGTTTTTGGGGGGTGAAACACAAAAACACGTACAGATATTGTCTGCATATGAAATACTGTATATGTACATATAAAGTAAATAGATAAATGCAGTTATGACATACTGTATGGCCATATGTTTCTACATGAACATAATATTTCTAACATAAACAAATTTTACTCTGGGTATTTCATATCACTATGTAAGTGGCATTTATTGAAATATCAATGCAGATTTAGTGACTTGTATGTCATACATTATTACAATCGTGCTATATAAATGTTAGATATTATATATTACTTTTTTGTATATGAATAATTTGCATAAATCGTCAAAGCTTATAAAGCACCGAATGATTAAGTGGAAAAACATTACCTTTTTTATTTGTGGGTGAATCAGTCATTTAAATAAATCTACTACTGATTAGTGCAGCTGGTCATGAGATATGCTAGTCTCATAATCCATGTTTTCATTTTAGATCCAAGCATACAATCTCATTTGAAAAATGTTAATTATTATTGTTTTGTTGAATTACAATGAAATCAGCAGTACATCTGAACAGCAACAACAACCAACAGAGCTTAAAAGAAGACATAGAATGGTCTTTCTGAACCAGAAATCGAGATTACTGATGTCTACTGAGATAAACTAAATAATATTTATGGTCAAAAACCTCATAGTCTCTTCAGATTAAGCCAGTTTATTGCTCATCTCTGACAGCATTTGAACAGGCGTTCTGTTTCAGAGCTAATGCCCGCCCCCCAGAACACTGAGTCTCTTGTGATTGGCCAGCTACGAGTGGACTCACTGCTGCGCAGTGCTTCGCCCCCGAACCGCAGGAGCGTCAGTTTGAGTGCATGCGTGGTTTAATTTACATGTAAAATAAACCATTAATAAGTTGTTCCCTATGCACACCGTTTCTCACAGCTCATGCAGCGGTTCGCTTTTAAAACAGCAAGCCGAGACAAACAGAAAGCACACGCGCGAGCACACACGATCTCTGCCTGCCGCACAGTAGTTAGCGTATGTGCTAACCCGAGACACTCGCAAGCCGACACAAAAATACACACATTTCCACACACGTCGTGCAACAGTGTGTTTGTAAACAGTGTCGTGGAGCTGAGACAAACACTCACTCTCACTCACTCATTTTCTACTGCTACTGAGACAATCAGAAAAGGCGAACACACACACTGCCGTTCAAATGAGGCTGCAATTAGCCGTCATTAGCTATTACTATTCAAGACAAGAAGCAGTCAAGCTCACAAAGACATTATTACTTCATTTGGAAATACTTGCATTGCCTTCAGGAAATCCATTAGGGATTGTTGGAGCTGCTTCCTGCTGATGAGTCCCACTTTGTATTGCCCAAAGTTTGTATAACTATTCACTTCAAAGTGACTGCTACAAACAAACAGCATTTTAGGAAGCTTAGCAGGGATCTTACTATCAAAAATGAAAGATGTCCACTCTGCTATTTTTTCCTCATTAGAAGGGAGTCTATGAAGCGTCTGGTGTTATTTTTGACAACTAGCAACAGAGCAACAATGAACTGAACCTTTCTTCTGAGACATGTTGCTCTCAACAGATACAACAGTTGTAATGGCGGCAGTGATTCAGCTTCTTCTTCCGGTCAAATGTTCACGCCCATGATTGGGAGTAGCTGATGAGGGAAGGTTCATTTCACGTCAAATGTACTAGTTACATAACTAAACTGGACTTTTCAAAACCACTTGCTTCAGCACAGATAAACAGAGAAGCCCCTTTTTCTTCTGTAATATATGAAGTGGACGAAGCCATGTTTTGTCAGTCTCTACACCAACACAGTGACAACATAAAACAGCTACAGTGCCATCTATGGACCAAACTGAGTATAACACTTCTGGTACTCCAATACACTACACTTCCCTTTCTCAGTGTGTTTCTCAGAGTGTTTTTTTATATATATGCACAATATCGGCATATATATAATATATATCGACAGTTATGAAAAACAGGCAATACTGTCTTTAACATGTTCAACAAGCAGGCACTGCAAAACTACTAATACTATAGTCCTGATCAGACTAAATTAACCAACCAAAATGCCATCTGATTTTACTGATCAAATTCACTAATAAGTCTGCACATTTTCTTGCACATCAGAAGAGCAACTGACCTTAACACAACAATATGAATTTTAATTTTAACAAATATATCTGTATCTTAAAGTCATGACTGAAGTATAAAAGATTATACTCAGTACACAACAACTCAATGTGTAACACTTAACAAACCTGTGTGGGTTTTTTTTCCTTTTTTTCTCACATTTCTAGCCTATACAGTCTTTAAGTTATCCCACTTCTGACACCATGTAATATATGAAGTGGACGAAGCCATGCTTTGTCAGTCTACTGTGTATTTTTATTCTATAGTCTCTACACCAACACAGTAACAACATAACACAGTTATAGTGCCATCTGTGGACCAAACTGAGTATAACACTTCTGGTACTCCAATAGTGGCTGAAGTATTTATTGTGACACTTTAGTGATGTTTGGATACGGGAGGGACACGGGGACAGACCAAAAAACATCAGAAATTTGATTTTCCACTGAATGTCCTCTTTAATATGATGGACACGACAACAGCTGCATAAACTGTTTTACTGATACTGAAATTGTCCATATCCAAACAATGCTTTTCATTATCCAAAATCTCTTCACGTCTCTTGAGCACCCAATGGACAGAATTCCAGACTTACTGTAGATCAAAGTAAAGGAAATTAGTTTGTCATTTCAGATGATACAGATGATACCTTGGACTTTGTTATTGCTCTGCTCTTGTCCACAGAGAGCTGTTGCACTATGGCTCTGCCTGGTGACTGACTGAGCATGCAGGCCACTTATCGCTCTAGGAGCAATAAATGCAGAGGTGCAGTCTGGACCACACACAGTGTCATCTTTCAGCAGCCACACAGGCAAAACGAAGCAAGAGAAGAGACCTACAGGAGTGAGTTTTAGAGCCAGCCCTTGTCACTTTATCTCTTCCTCACTCCAGTGCTCATGCTGTGATACTTCCTGTATAGTCAAGAACCAGTGGGACACACAAAGTACGACTACTACACCACTGTGTGCATACAGCATTTGTTGTAATGAGAATCAGAATCAGAATCAGTCTCCTCCTCTTATATAGCATCATCTATGCATTGTCAATGCTTTTTATTATTTTGACCTTTTTTTTCTTTCTGTATTATTTGCTTTTAATTTTTCATATAATCTCTGTTTGTCCTCACTCACCTTGCCATCATCTAATTGCACAATTTAAAAATGTCAGTTCTGACATAAGAACATACTGACAGTTATCTAAAAATGAAAAATATCCACTCCAGAAAAATGGGTCATAGTTTGATCTCAGAGGTTCCACTTGAAATTCCTGGGTTTGAGCTAATGTATGAGGAACCCTGGTCATTAGAGCTGCAACGTGATGCTAAAATAACTAAATATGCTAAAATACTCTTACCATAAGTGTCTTCATGTCCAGCTCAGTCAGCTGTTCAGCCTGCTCTGTGTGTGTGTGTGACATCTGATTTAGTTTGATTTATTCCCACACAGAGCATGGACCCGGCCAGGTCAGTTTGGTTTCGGTAGATAATGAACTGTCTGATTAATAGAGAGGAGTCCGGCCAGGTTCTGGAGTCCATCCCCTCTCTATCAGAGCCCCATCTATGGTCGATTAATCCTATGCAACAAGCAGAGGTTCTAGCAGGGATGTTTGTACATCTCTCTCTCTGTTAGTGTGTTATGTCTTTGGTGGGACTAGTTTAACTATGGGAGCTTAAAGATCAAGGACTTGAATGAGGACATGATTGAAGACATTTTGGGAAAATTAGCACATTATTGTCCTGACAGCATGAATTATGGTTATCTTAAAATGAATGTAGGGCAAACTGGTTATGGTTATGCGTAAAGTTAATGGTAAGGATTTGGATGGGCTGTTTAAATGAACGAGGTCAATGAAAGTCCTTAAAATGAATATTACTAAGGCATGAAGAATATTACATTGTATGCATCTACATTTTCTCAGAAGAACTGAGTCCACACACTCTTGGCACAAAACAGTGTGTTCAGGTGTTATTGCTCCATGATGTCTATTAAATGACTTTATGAAAGGGGCCAGGCCGACAGAGGTGAACCCAAAAGTATGACACAGTGACATTGGACAGTTCAGTAAGAGCTCATTTTACTTGAATAAGATAGACAGGGTCAAAACCAGGAAGACAGAACAGGGGAACAGAACCAGAATCAGCAAGCAGGAATCCAGGGGTCAGAGACAAACATAACAGGTCAGATCAGGCAGGCAGAACAAAGAATGCGGGAAAGCTTGGCAGGAGAACGCAAGACAATCTGACAGAGTGGAGGTGGAAGTGGTTGGTATATGTACGGCGGAGGTGTGGGGCAGAGGCGTGGATCACAGGTGGAGGGAATGAAGAGTGTGATGTCATGAGTCTGGTTTTGTTACACCTTACAGGAGTCACTGACCGCACCTCTACAGTGCAGACCCTGTTAAGCAGCCCGCATTAGCCCGAAATGTTAGTTTCATTTTGATTTTCAAACTACGTTATCAAAAAGGAAATATTCCTATAATTGCTTATAAATAACAATTACATAATCTGATATTTGCAGGTAAATGACATTATGCAGGTAGTTCAATTCAGTCCAACTGGTGCATGCTCTTTCTCGCTCTCTCTTTCTGTTTTTCTTTCTCTATCTGCTGCCTGACTGCATTGGTTGAAATTTAACCAACTTTTGGCCTGTCACATCTTCAAGGCTCAGTGTGGTCAGAGAGCCGCTTGATGTCTGAGCCAGCCCACCTCATAACCATGTTTTCAGAATGTCAGATCAGGATTAGGGTCAGCTATATCAGATGTCAGAGGAGGTATATCTCTCCATCTCTCTTTCTTTTCTTTTCTCTACTTTTATGGTCCACCAGAAAATGTTTCATCTTGTGTTGTCCTTCTCTTCTCCACCGGAGATGAGTGACACATCAGAGACATCCTTCAACTAATCCTATCCTCTATGCTCTGTGAAAGTAAGTAAGGCTAGCCTCTAGCCCTTTCACACTTTATTTGTTGTCATTTGAAATCATACTTAATGTCAGATGGGAGATGGGAGTCCCTTTTAAATTTCACTCACTCACTGATGTGTCTCTCAGAAACAGGAGGAACTTTAACATCAAAGCGAGACAAGAATTCCTCCAGTCAAACTGTTGGTTATTGTTGGATTTGCTCCAGGAAAAACATGATGAATGCAGTGGCAGCATGCCTTTTAAGCCAGCATTGTTTTTTGGTTGCAGAGTTTTGAAAGCTTCCCACGCTGCTGTCATGACACAACACAGGACTCCAGAGGATGACATAAGCACGGCATATCAAATTTCCTCCTCTGTAGAGTCCTGATTAATTTATTTACTTTTGCTAAGACTGACTTAAATGCCACTTAGGTTGTACCACTGTATATGCTCATTTTTTCCAGCAGGTGGTGCCAGCAAGATGGTAATCCTCCAGCCACATGCTCCAAAGAGGTTCCAAACTGTGAATGAACAAGGTTGTGTTCCATGTGCTTTACCTGACCTCCCATTCCCCTCTGCTGCACACACCTTGTCAGCAGGTTGGCCCTTATCGCTCCCTGACTGAAGTGAGCCATTGAGTGCACACTTGACCTTGTCATTATCTTGTACCTGCCTTTGTTTCCACTCTCCTTTCTCCCTTTTGTTTGTTTCCTGACTTTCCCTTTCTATACTGTTTGAACAAAGATAAGAACAGAGTCTATTTACTGCCCCCCCCCCCTTTACTGCAACACACCCTCTCTTCTTTCTTGCCCTGTCCTTTGTTATAGAAAAAAAGCCTTGTATTTAGGCCCCGACCACAACGTCTATGTTGTTTGAGTTGTAATATTCAGCAACCACTAAATGTTCTTTCTTTCATAAACCAAACAGAGCACATGATCATGCTTTATCATAAATACAAAGCTTTTTTTACTCACGGATGGCTGCTCTTCCTGTTAAACACTTTAAACATATCATATACAATAAAGGAATACAGACATGAAAAGGGAAGTTAGGAGGAGGTGGAATAATTAAGAGCAATATTAAGATATTGATGCACTGTCTTCCTCTTTTATGAGACTCTAGTTTCATATATGGAGCAGCAAATGTTGCATTTATTTTTTTGTCTTATTACATTTTAAACAGTAGTCTTTTAAAATTAAACTGATTCAGGAAAACTGCAGTGTGGTTTTGGAGCTCATTCTCAATGTGACCAAGGAATGCAGTTGAGTTTCAAAGTCACTTTTGGCATTAGAATAAGCATATGCTACTCATAAACCAAGCCCTAATATATCTGTCCATCAAAAAGCTCACTGACAGCATAAGGAGAGATGGTGCTTGCCTTTGATTCTAATACTAAGAGCATAATTTATGTACAATGTTTGAATGGCTTTTTGAGTAAGAATAGATTAAAGGAAGTTTCATGTGTGAGGAGCCAAGAAAATGCCTTCAATGTACGTTTTTTAAAAACTCCTGGGACTGCAAGAGGGTTGACGAACAAGGGCGGGTGCAAATGGTGATTAGATCCATTATTTTATTGTGCTAACAAAACAGTGTGCCAATCACGGCCACCCCATGAGTTTTCTTCTCTTCTTCTGTAAATATGAAAGACCTTGTCCTGACAGTGCCTTGAAACGTGGCAGCAGCAGGCCTCATACCAGGCCATGGCGTCTCCCTGAGACACTTCCCCTCCGTACATCAAACCGTGGCTGACAAAAGAAGCTCTAGGTGGCATAATGAAGCACATCGCTTCTTTCAACCGTGTGTGAAGTGTGACATTCTCTGTCATCTTGTGTCATGTGTTGACACCGCCGCCTGTGTTTGAGGAGAGTTGACCGGACAGTCCCAACAGACTCCACCCCCGTCCCTCACTCCTTAGACACTAGCCACTGAACGAAGCATCAAAGCCCTGCAAGTTCATCTGAGTCAACAGTCATGGATGTGTTCACACACTTACTAGACACACAACTCACACAAAGAGAGAGGAAAGACACTTTTAGTACAGAATCCCTCTCTCTTGCAGTTTCCTTAAGATATTTAATTGTCTCATTTACATCCAGAGGAAGGCCTGCAGACTAAAATGCAAACTGATGACTCAATTTGCATGACTTTTTCTGACTCTGGAGTCAAAAAAAGCACTGACACAGAGGGCCACATGTGGTTTTAGGTATGGTTCATGAATGGCTCATACACATGTGTAAAAGATACCAGAAGATGCAGCCTTCTTTGAGACTGATTCTCACGTAGCTTTAGAGGCAAAACTGACTATTTTTGGTGGACTAAGACAAACTAAGATGGTGGGGGCTCACAGAAAAATGCTGCTCTAATTCGCCAGTATCCCATGTACAGTATTACTCCCATCCACTGCCTGGCAGATAAGATCCCTTGGAGAGATCAAAACTATGCAACCTTGTACTGTGCCTCTCATAAGACCATAGTGCTAGAGCCAAAAGTAAAAGTGAGGTCCAGTAAGCTATGAGATGCTTATTAAGGCCTCACATAGAGAGATTTTCAGAAAGATAATGTAAATCTGAACTGTGAAAGTAAAATTCAGCATGTCACAACACAACCAAAAAAAAAAAACAAAAAACAAAAAAGACCAGTTTCTGATCCCTGGAAGTTTTCACAAAGCTTTATTCACATTCACCCACCATTCATCCCAATTCATGGCATAATATAATTGGACAGGTGGATTGATAATCTAATATGGCTTAGTTTTTTCCATCCTATTCCTCTCACTTTTCAAATAGTTTACTTGCAGCCTGAGGGTGTGAGCCATCCTGTTTTCTATGGCCACCAAAATACCTCAGAGCATGCAGTGCCTAGCTCTCTGCCAGAGAGGGAGGCGAGTATTGTTTTCATGACAGAGATCAATGGGTGGGTGAATGTGCTTTAATTCTGCAGGAGCTCCTCTCCCAGGCTAATAAATGCAAGCCTCCCTGCTGACTGGGCTGTCATGCTGAGCCCAGCGGGGGTCAGTCTTTTTGTGTTCCTGTGCCCAAATTATGGAACCATCAATACGCTCCCTGGAACCAGTCAATAGAAGCCCGCTTTGTGGCCGAGAGGAGACCAACTTCAAGGCTGATCCAAAAAAGAGAGAAAAAAAATCCTAATCTCCGACACATTTAAGGAATCGGATCAGAATCAGAACATACAGATGTATTTTACGTTCAAACGTTTAGAATAGTTGCTTGTGCAGCAGATATCGGGTGTGTCTCAGCACAGAGTTACATCCAGCCAAACCTGTTTGAACACTTTGTCAATAATTATTTACGTGTTGCAAATTCTTCAGCGGTGGGTTTATGGAGCCAGAGCCAATGACAGTTTATACAATGAATGCAATATTCATGCCATTTGCAATACCATTGCAAATTGTTTCACAGATATTTTAATCTATAATCATGTAAGCTCAACCAAAAGAATCTCATTGATTTGCCTTTAAAATCTCCAAAACAACACATTTTAACAGCTTATTGGATTCCTCTTGCCTGAACCAGTGGTTGTGAAAACCTTCCTTTGACAATGCATTGGCAGGGAAAACTGTTGTCATGCACAAGTGTGTTTCCATACCGCCTCACTGCTGCTTGTAGCATCAAGTGAATTATTAAGTATTCAGTATCAAAAAGCTTGTAAAGCTCCATCCTCCTCAAAATATTTCAAACTTTTTTCTTTCCCTCCTTCCTTCCCCCTTTCTCTTCCCTTTTTGATTTTTGTTGGTTTCTCAAACATCAAGTTGTCTCTGGATTTTCAAAAGGGTTAAAAAATAAGAGTTTCCCTAGCTTGCAAGCGCATTCAAAGGCCGCGTTCTTCAGATGTGCCACCTTGCAGCGTGGTGGTGGCTGTGCAGGAACAGGATCATTCAGATATGCTAATGGATCAGCGGGGTTGCTCCAAGCGTGGCTTACCCTGCTTTAAAGACAGCTGCCTTCTCCCTTTCTTTTCATGCCCTACTCACAGCCTGTCTCTCTCTTTCCCACTCTAAATTGATAGCAGGTTGAAATTTAATAACTATTATATTTGCACTAATTAGACAGATAGAGCAATTAGGCGGGTGCGCGTAAGTCCACTTTGTGAAATACGTTACATAAAGAGAGTTCAGAGGATGGGTTTGAGCAGCCTGTGAACACAGCTGAGGTTAGAGTCGGCACAGTGCAATGATATCATGGTCAATGCAGAGAGGTGCAAATAATAGAGCTAGTGCACACTGGCCCTCCCCTTGGCAAAGTGGCCCTCTGTGTCAGTGCTTGTGTATGAGTCGTTGGCTCTCCCGCTGAAGCCCCAGTCCCACACTCTCCTGGGCTATCTATTCTCTCCAGCCAGAGTCATGCTGCGCAGGAATCCTGGGTGATTGGGTTTCTTTCAAGGGCCTTATAGTCAGTCATAAATCGGAGGGGATCCTGCCTGGCCCCTCGCTCTCGCCCCAACCCTGGCTCCAGCTGGCAGGGGACGATTGTTGGAGAACCGAGGTCATTGCAGGGTCGCTCTCTATGGCGCTTCTTAACTCCCCTTGCCTATTTTTTCAACCCCTCCTCTTCACTGTTTCCCCCCCTTTTCTGTCTGTCCCCTAACTGGGGTTGCTAGGGCTTGGTATTTGCTTTTTAAGACCATGTTGTAATTACAGAGGAGCTCTACTCCCCTTGCTGCCTCTTGTTCCCTCTACTCTTTTTTTTATCACTGCCGATTGGTGGTAGGAAGCCACACTGGGGCAATCTCACCCTTTACATCATGCTTTTGTGTCTCCTCTTCTCTGGACACACACAGAACTGATTCAGTCCAGTCTCATAACCTTTACACACGGAAGACCAGGGTGGCTGCCTCGCACCATTCAGACAGCAGCAGTGAGATCAGATGTGGAAGTCTTCAAATAAATGGGAACAGGTTTCTCAGTGATGAAACAACACGGGCTTTTATTGGTGGATGTAATATTTGTATGAATACAAAGTAGCTCCGATTCAGAGGGAACAATTGTAACTGGAAATCAACAAAATCAAGTAGCCACAGGCTCAGACCGTGGTCTTTTACTGCATGACTGTTTGGGGTTTTGGGATGATAACTTTGTGTTTCTTGATATCGGCTAACACATGTGTTTTGTCAGACAAAGACAACTCTGGACTCTCCATTACTTAACTCACATAGTGTATTCACTCTTATTGAACTGCACTCCACAAACCCCATTTCCAGAAAACTTGGTAAAAATGCAAAAAAAAAAAAAAAAAAAAAAGATAAAGAAAAATCACTTGAACCTTTATTTAACAAACAGAGGCACAAAGTAATGATTTTCAGTGTTGTCTATTAAAAATTGAATTTGTATTTGTGAAACACATTTAGAAATGGATGCCTGCAACACATTAAAAAGGAGAGCAGAGTCTATAAATAAAAATTATTACTATTATTATTATTAGTAGTAGTAGTAGTAGTAGTAGTATTAGTAGTAGTAGTAGTATATAGTAATTATAACATTTTCCTATTCTCTGTACAGCTAGGGTGTCCATCCTTACAGTGTTACACTTCTTGTGTATATTGCATTTAATATGGTATAGCCTTCATATTCAATATTACAAAAGTTGTAATGTGGCTAAAGCTGTAACACAAACATCGTATCTTTCCATCTGTTTCAGAGGATCCACAATGCAGGGAACATCAGACAGCAGCGACATGTCTTTTCTATGGTAATGCTTCCTCTGCCAACATCTGGGACCATAAACCAAGATGAGAACGCGACAATGAAAACAATACTACTGTGACAACAGTCATTGGGTAATAAAAGAAGGTGGAGTGGTCTTAAACCATAAGTTGGCCAGGTTGGTGGTGGTGTGGAGTGAATTATGTAGTGTCAGGTTTTTTTTATCCTGATTTGTTTTAATTCCTATTAAATGAAAATTATAAAGTGTAAATTGCAAAACAACTTTGGAACAAAACTGAAGACAAACATTTAAGTGTGTCCTGGGCCCATGGGTCAAAAGCCTTCACCGCAGTGGCTCACCATAAATATACTGTATATTGTATAGGTATAACCCAATAAAGCAAAAGCTGGAACTAAAGTATTATATCCACATCACAAATCCTTTAAAGCGAGCAAAATATTTGATGCTGTGCAGAGGCTTGCCGCTCCCCTAACACACATCAAAGCCATCTGAACCAAAATATCACAAAAATGTGTACAGTGTGCATTGTTCCCTATGAAATGGGATAGAGGCTTGGAACGGCCATTGTTCTATTTCGGTTTGCTTCAATCTCCACTGTTGCATCCTGAGTCACTGCTTTGCTGTTTTGATTTCTGGCAAACAGTATCAGCACCAGGGACTCCACTTCCTCCTACAAGACAGATGGGAACAAAACCAGTATGATTACTTCAAATAAACAGGATGCCATTAATTGTGTGTCCCAACAATTGATGTGTGTCCCCTGGTATTCAATGAGAACTTGATTAATCATTTTAGTGGTTTGAGTTGTTGCCGATGAAAAAAGATGAATTGTCTGGCAAAAGATAAATCACTGGTGGAAGTCCAAATTACTCTGCAGAGGCCAGGCTATTTCATGACTATACAGTTAATCAGTTTATATTGTAGCTCTATGATATGTGCATGCATGGACTTTGAGAAAACCTAATTCCATATGATATTTTTAATATGGTTAATAACAAAATGCAGCCTTGAAACTTAAAATCAACTGCATGATATATAATAATAATAATCTGATATGAATTTTTGTGCGATATGAACTTTAAATTCCATCATAAGCCCCTGTACGCCTGTAAACAGTACACATGGAACTTCAGCAACTTCACACTCATCTATTTCAATATTGAAGCTACAAAGTTGGACAGATGGCATCAAAAAAGTAGAGGTGGATATCATAATTTGTGTGCCCATTAAAATGTAGTGCAAATGTTAATCACATATGTTTTTAAAAAAAAAAAAAAAAAAGAAAAGAAATGACAGAAGAAATTTGCTTCTCCATCTGTAATTCTGTTTTTTGACTAATTATTGAGAGCTGTGGTGCATCAAGATAAAAAGCAAGGAAACACTTTCAACAAAACAGTAAATAATGACCCCAAAAGATGAAACACAGTGGGAAAAACATGACAGCAATATGGCACTAATTATTTGTGGTGTTCAATAATTCACCCTTTGAAGACATACGGACACTTCTTATTGGTGCATACTCATTTGTTGCTTCCGTGTGGATGTTTAAGTGTAAATCAATTACATTTTTACTGTTTCCATTTCCTTTCCAATTTTTAATAGACAAGGTGGAAATGAATCTGGATGTATGAATGAAACAATGAATAACTGTTCACTCAACTCAGTCGCCAGGAATGTGTACATTTCTGCAAACCACAGAGCTCATGTTCCCGAAACAAGACACGGTTACATTTTACATGTCTACAGATGTGTGTGATAGCGTTATAATCACTTGTAGCACTTTGAAATGGAGAAATGAAACATCCTCATTGTAGAGTTCGTCATCTTCTCCATGAAAGTGTATACCACATCAAACTTTACTGATCACTTTACTAATGCTATGAAACCATTTGCCAAAAGTAACGTTCAGACATTTTATTCTATACAGAATGTTAAATTGTAGCAATTCTCAAGTGAAATTATAAACAGACAGTAAAGTCAAGATAATAAAAAAATATCCTAATACAGATGTCTTCAATAGCAACATTTTGGTTGGTCAGACAATTTTTTTTTATTTTTTAAAACATTATTCCCCCCCGCACATGTCCTTAAACACCCATTAACATGAATCCAAAAAATTGTAGCAAATAAATAAATGGAAGCAGAAGGTGTTATCAGTCGTCCACAGAGGACGTCAGGATTCACTGTCCCTACTACATGTATTCTTAAAATAAAAACATGGCTCAGTAGATAACAGGTATGTTTATGCACTCGTTTTCATTTCCACATTTATGTTTAAATTGCTGCATTCAACAGTTCACTTCATGCACTCATACATACAGACATATCAGACATATCAGATGTCAAACTATCAACAGACATAAACACACCTGCAGAACGCAGAGCCACTTCTTTCGTTTGTTTTAGGGTTTTCTTGTCTCTGTTGATCTGAGGAGTTCCTCCAGGTGATAGCAGGTCTGTTTGCTTTGACATCATCACAGTGGCGGGTTAACAGCTCCACTGTGGTCAGATGATCACAAGGGCTCGACCATCTGGATAAAAGGGGTTTCACCTAAAGGTGCTAATGGAAACGTCCTGAATCTGAAACAACAAGCCGCTCAGTTGAGGCAAGAGGGCAAGAGGTGAGAGGGTGAGGAAGAAACAGAGACTGGAAGCTTGTTTTTCCAGACACAGAGTGTGTTGTGGTGGTGACACTGTCCTGTTCTTTAGGGTGAGAGCTAGTTGTGTTGCAGAGGATGAGGGGCCACACAGCAGAGCCAGGCTGGTGTTGTCTTTCACTGCTGACCTGTCTGAGCTACAGTGAGCCGTCTGTTGTTTTGCCTGTTTAGATGGCAGTATGTTGACTCTGAACTCTGCAGACTGTCAACAGCACACCCAAGACAGCACCTAAAGCACGCACGGTTTGTTTACCCTCCACTTGTTCTTCCTCTCAAGAAAATGCAGGCATACATTTTCTCCACATCTGCACTGACAACAAAAATGGTAAAACCATGGAAAGGATTACAGCTTTCATACAAAGTTCACAGGGAACATTGTCCGTTTCTGTCTTGTGGGAAACAACTTTTGAAAGAAACGTTTTTGAAAGAAAAAAGTTCATTCTGCAGCAATACAAACTCCAATTACAATGTCCATTCCAGTTATTTTCTAAAGTGTGTTTAGACTAAGCAAAACAAAATTCACAGTTAATATCAACAGTCAAATGTGGCTAAACCTTGAGCTAAAAGTAAGGGATGTAATATACTTTACTCACTTTTTGCCAAGAGGGAAAACATGTCCCTCAAGTATTTGTATGGTAAATATGGGAAGGGTTTCTATAGCTTAGTTTTGGATAAAAGGGAAGCACTGGTAGAATCAGTTTGCCCTTTAGCTATATACTTTAGCTATATATAACAGCTCTTTAGAAGTGTAACCTTAGTTACTGCATAATTTTTTTTTTAAATTATTATCTGGGGTGACAGATGAACATGTGATGTTGAGAGGAATAAAATCTGCTCCGTCTTCTCCTGTGGGTCTTGACAATAAAGTAAATGAGGTCAGATGGGTGAAGTCTTATTTGCGATGTTTGGACAAATTATGAAAAGGGAACATTCACCTTTATTCAATTTTTTTTCTTCCATGGCACCAATGATTGTTCGTAGTTTTAAACTAAATTATTCTGACACTGAAGGACAGACAAAGAACTGTCCTAAGCTTTAGGCAAGTAATGCTTTTCATTCCGAGCTTAAGAGCTTGGACCTGGCCTGGAACTCCCAAACCCAATCTGCACCAGTCGATTGCACGTCCAAACAAAAGCCATCTTTGAACATGCTGCGTGCTTTCTTCGCTTTGCTTCGGTTTGATTAGTTGCGTCTCTTATCACAACTGTTAAAAGAGCCACCACCAATTAAACTCTTCTAAAACCTTGACAAGAAGCAGCGATGGTCTTGTCTGTGACAGCTACTGAATCTGATAAAAGCATGTTTATATTTGCTTATGTGGTAGATAGAGATACTGTATCATAGGTAAAACAGCTATTCCACAGAAACACATGCATCAAAAAGATATAAACAGAATGGGCTTGCATGTCAAACAGAACCAAATTTGACTGAATGAAATATAATTTTGACATTATTATTATTTTTTTTTCTCTCAGGAAAAACTGATAATGACTCACTCTGTGTTGAGTCTGGTATCAGTTAGTTCAAAAAATTAATTATTGTGTAAATCCAACTTAAACTGGACTTTTAAAATACATATAAACTCGTTAGTCCAACCGAACTAAAAAGTCAAACTGACTGACAGACAATGCACTTGGGATTCAAACTACTACTGCACTACAAGTGAATATCCCTTTATCCCAGAAATAATAGAAGAGACCAGAACACAGAAGAAGAACATGACAATTCAGACAAGTACATGTGTTAGACTGATATGGAGATATTGGAGACCTTTTTTGCTCTGTCAGCCTAAATTTGATATTTTTACGGTCATGGATGGCAGAAATAATCTGAAAGGCGCTCAACATGCAAACAAATAGCTGCAAGCTAAACCGCAAACCGCTGAATACTAACAAGCTGAAAGGGAGCATATTGTTCTGTCAGAGATTTCTTCCTGTATATTGTTCTTTCTTTCTCTCCACTGCTGCCGAGTACTTGCTCACTGTGTGAACTAATGAGTTTCTCTTCTCTCTATAATATTGTAGAGGTTTCTGCCTTACTATGTACAGTGCTTTGAGATTGTAATTCGGTGCTATACAAATAAAATTGATTTCAGATGAATTAAATTAAATCTCTCTCTAGCATATTAGAGGTGGACACACAAGTAGACACCCATAGCTCGACTTACCTGAAACATTCTATGTCGGACACCACCAAAGTGTAAATTCAAACTGCTATTAAACTTTAATGTAAGAAGAAAGGTCAAATATCCCTTTAGAGTGCACATCAAATGCCTTTGGACTATAATGCTTTTAACCTTGAGAGGCAACACCATCACAGGCTGAATTTCCCCGTCCAAAGTGGACCGCAGGTATGATCATGCTGCAGCGTCTGTTGCTGAGAATATGAATGACAGGTTATGTAGTGCTGTTTTGATATCTGAGCCTGAGGAATGCCTTCAGATACAGTGATCCTTTGTCTGAGACGGAAGCCTCACGGATGAGGTAAGACTGCTTACAGCTATGAAACGATATCTGAAACTAATTTAAAGATATTTTCCTCAGCTTGATTCATGTTCCTCTCAGCTCATCCAGGTGTTGCACCTCACAACAGAGGGATGAATAGAGCAGAGCAGATGTGAATGCTAACTTGATCAATATCTGGGAGATACAGGTGATAAAGAGGGTTTTTCTTTTGTTAGTTGATAAAACTTTATTTATTGACTGGCAGACATTTCCAATTTCTTGACAAGCACATACTGTGGAGAAAGACTGATGTGCAAAACTCTAAAAGGCATTGGTCCATGGTATCTGCACTGCAGACACTAATTGTTTCAGCTTGTCTTCATACCTGTTCAGGTTTCACTCTGAGGCTTGTCAGTCCCTCCCATGACTTTAAATGCAATGCTGAATCCTTCACCTGAACCTTCATTCATTCCTTCACACCTTGCTGACAACCTGCAGTGCAGGTCAATCATTTACCCATAATTACTTGGATTTGTGCTCACCATAACAAAGAAAAGAATTTTGTTTACTGTTGTGTTATTACTGGAACATCAAGTTCCTGGGCTCTCTAATTAAAGCTGACATCTTTCAAGTTTGCAGTTATCTCCTGTGCAGCACTGAGGAAACTTCATCTGTGCCACATTCTTTGCGCTTGCACCAAACATTAAAGCAAAATTTAAAAAGAAAATGGCCAAGGAATTGTCTGTGAAGAATGCTCTTCAGTCTTGTAGCAAATTTAAATAAGCTTCAGAGTGACAAACTTCACATGTGTTTCTTTTTAAAAAAGAGACCCATGCTCCAGATGAGAAGATGATGACAAATCTTGGCTCTACACAGCGTCTTCTGTCCAAAGAATCACAGCAAATAACAGCACAAAACAATGCCGTTCCCACACTCACTCCTCATGCCACTTTCATGCTTGTCATTAGATGTTCCTCATTATCCCTTCTAGGGTCGTAGAGCAAAGTGAAAACATATTTGGATAGGAATGAAGTTCACCCAGTGGCTTAGATCTCAAGCGCTGTGAAATCTGTTTATTGCTGATCATTATTAGTTTTTCTGTCTGTACCAATCGTCATTATCCTTTCTCCCTGCAACAGCTTCAGAATCTCCATTGCTGTTGCTGAGCACAGCACAGCCAGCATCAGTACTGCAGAGTGCAAGCAAAGGAGGAAATCAATAGAGAAAATATTGCTGCAGGCTCACACATTTTTATCTTGCTTTGAACGAATCCGCTTTAATTTTGCTTTGATCTCAATTTGCTGCTTTTGGGATAGCTTCGCTGCACATGAACCAGGAGGAAAAGCTTCCACCGAGGCTTTCTTACAAAAGACCCTTTCAACTAAGGCCTTTATTTTGCCAATATGTGTCAGTGTCCATTATGGATTTACAAGGAATAAAGATACACAGAATCAAAACAAGTTATACTACAGGACTCAGACACAGTGGTGCACAAGTCATGCAGACAGTTCACCAAGTGCACTCTATCTATTCTAGTCAGGGAAGGTTCACAGCCAAGCAGAGCAAATGTTGGACAGTGTTAGCGAGGGTCCACAATAAAGAGATCCTTAGTGTTGCTGTCAGAAACGGCCTAGTGCTGCTGTAGGGATAACAGGTTGACATCATGCACAGCTGGCGCTGTTCTCACTGCTCTGCGAACCACACCATGCACTCTTCTTTCCCTCACATCATTAGAGCTGACAAACCAAAAGGTTATAGCATCACCTAAGGACTGCACTTCCCCTCATCTTTTTCCAAACCAGTGCATTCTTAGGAGGAGAGTTGTTTGGAAATTTGTTTCTCTTTTATAAAGCAGAGACAAAGGATAGAATAAATGACTGGGCAGAGAAAAGACCAGCGCCTTGCTGGGGAGAAAGGGAAGGGTCTAATCTAATTTGGTTAGAGGAGGATGTGTGCTGTGTGGGTGCGTGCACACGAGTGTGTGTCTATGTCTGTGTGTGTGTGCACAAATGCATGGCTGTGGTGCACAGTGTGAGGGGACTGTGGGAATGGGACAGGAGGGCTGCACAATTGAATGGAGCCTCCAGAGCCAGAAGCAGTGGGGAGTCTTCTCAGACGCGCTGATACCACACCGGCCACTCAAAGAGGGATTAGGCCAGAGAAGCCCTTCCTGATTAGCAATTCACACTCAAGTGCCCGCACAAGGACCTCGGGTAATAATATTACCATCAGTGTCCCTCACCGATCCAGGCAATCAAATGCTTACTCCCCTTTTTTGACTTTTACTATCCCTTCTTCATCCAGAGTATTCAATAATCACACTCCTGTTTCAAAGAACTTTGCAGAAAAGTTGACCCACCCACTCAAACCAAAATACTTTTTTGGAAGCTAGTGACTGGAACTGTTTTGGTTTCACTGCTTCGTCTCAAGCTGCTGAACTCACCTTTCCCCTACACCACGTTTTCTTCCCCTCCTCCTTCTCCTCCTCCTGCTGCTTTAAACGTCCACCACATGAAAGCGAATGATGTAAGCACACCCCGCTAAACTAATATTGCTGTTTTAAAACAGCCTTTACCCAGATGTTCCTGGGCTTCATAACAAATAAAATTAATTTCAACACTGTTTATGGCAGATGGGCTCACAGCTTTCCTCATCACATAAAGCACTATCCCTATAATTATTCTAATCTAGTCTGTAAACACTTAAAAAGGTCACAGCGAGTCTTTTGATCAACCACAGTTCATAATAAATGAGGTTAAAGGGTTAACCTTCAACTGATGGGAGTCTACAGAAGCAGTGAAACAAAACATATTTCACCAATGTGAAAAGGAGTGAATGAAATTAATCCTCATTAATAAGTTGCTTTATTGAACTATTTACACCACATGAGGGAAGAATACTGCAGGCTTTGATGCTGACACGGACCTTAAATTATTAATTGTCTGATTCATTTGCATTTCCTCAAAATGACTGACCCTTTATTGACACTGGAGCTCTTTTAAAGCATTTTAAGGTATATATGTTAAACAAAATCATCTTTGTGAAGCACTGCAAAAGAAGTCTGTTAACCTGAAACTGAACTGAAACCTGAGTCATCTTTTCTGTCCATGTACATGTGTTACAATACAGCTGTCCCTTCACTTTTTTTGGGAAATTGGCACCAACCTCTTCACAAACAGATGAGTGGCAATAAGAGGGAAATTGTTGATAAATAGGATCATCCTGAGCTAAATGCTGAACTCATGCAATCAGGAGGGAGAACAGGATCCTCGGACAATGGGCAGGGCATGCGGACAAATAGTCTCACCTCCAACTGAGTGTGTTGTTTCTTCTCATTGTGCCCTGTGAAAGAGAAGAGGAGGGCCTTGGATAAGAAGATTATAGCCCGACCCCACCCGTACGTTTAATCAACATGCCCTTTCATCGCCTGCAACAATGCTAAACATGTCTAAAATGTCCCCCCATTTTTCCTATAGCATACCTCACATGTTGGAACAGCAAGCCACTCACCGAACCACTGCAATTAAGTGAAATACTACTTTTATTCTTACTGATACAGTCACCATAGGAAGATCATAATTCCAATCAAATAAGTAACAGCATCTATTTGAGAAATGTCACCGTTATACTGAAGATGTTTTCTTTTTTTGTGGGGGGGGGGGGAGACCCGTTTAATTTCAAGCACTGCAAAAAGACAAAAATTATTGGCCTCAGTTCATTTTTACTGATAAAAATTCCCTTAAGAGCCCAAGGAGCTTTGTTTCCTCACCCTTCACTTCTTTCATCCATGGTTAAATATGTAAATAAAATGTCTAAAGTCATTCTTCAAAGGGGAACAAAAGAAAAAAGGGGGCTGGGGGAAAAGACAGCCATAAAATTCTTCCAATTCTCCATAACATTAGCAAGAGGGGGCCAGCTTCCAGCCAGAGCCTAGCAGCAGGGGAGCGAGCTCGCTCCATAGAATCACACATCTCAAATCCCACACACAAAAAATAAAATATCTTTTCAGCTTCAGTCATCAAAGCCCCCAACCCCAACCCCCAACCCACTTTATTAGTTACAGAATTATCTCACAGTTGCTGATTTTTCAGAGATGGAGCTGCACTGCCTTTTTTGTCACACTGTTGTGGTTGCAGAGATGAGATAAAGTGTTTGTGTGTGCATATTTTGCACATATGTGAGTAGGAATGAGCTTTGGGTGGGAGAGTGGATGTGGAAAAGAGGGTGGGAGGCAGAAAAAAAGAACAACATAAAAGAAACAGTAGTAGCCACTGAGGCTATGGATGATAAAGAGTGAAGAGGCCTGATTCCTCTGCTTTTCTTCTCCTTTTCAGAGAGATATCATCATGATCAGCAAAACAATCATGAAAGAGAAGCAGGCAGGAGAGAAGACAGGAGCGCCAACAGAACAAACGTGATGAATTACCGCAAACTAGTGTGCATACTGAGTCTTCTTATTAGACTGTGTAACAATAGTATCTTGTCAGTCTCATTACACCAAAGGCAGCAGTAATAAGGGCAGTTATTTGCTTTAAAAGGTGCCAGACAGGCTTTCCTCAAAGATGGATGATCAGTAAATGGAGAGCAGAAGTGGCCCCGGCTCAGTCGATGCACTAATATTACTTTATTCTTCTTCACATTAAAGCTGTCATCTCTTTTTGTCGTCTCTTCCACACATCGGCTACATAATAAAAGTGTAAGTAGAGTGGGAGGGACAGAGCTGGCTTGTCAGCTGTTGTCCTTGTCTTTGTCAGGGGTCAGACCATAGAAAATGCATGCTGCTATTGAATCTTTGACAAAGGGAAATGGTTTGCATGCCACTGTGAATTTCCCACCAAAATTATACAGTATTTATGAATATCTTTCTCCTATAGGTTGTATTCTGAGCAGACCTTCAAGCACTAATAGCTGGGTGAATGAAACCCAAGCTACATATGAGGAGCATATTGGGTTTGTAAGTGTATTCATACCCTATATGTATGCTGCTGCTCCACACACACTGAGCTCTAACAGCTGAAAAGCCCCCACTAAGATATGCAGTGCTTAAACCGTTTATGCACACTGGTGCCAGGTTTCTCATCTTGCCCAGACACATTTTAGAAATACCTCTAAAAGCACTTTAGTGACTCTTGTAAAAATGTAAAAGCATGTGCAGTTTACTTGTGATCTGTATTTTAGCCTTGATAAAGACCATGACTTGGGCTGGAGTATAAATCTCACTGCCACAAACCTTTTTACAACGTAACGTGAGCGAGGTCTGTAGAATCTCTCATGCACACACACACATACATAAAAAGCCTCATAACCTACTCTTCTTGTAGATTAACACGCTATGTTTCTCCATGAACATATGATATAAATCCAAGATGGGGTCCTTACTTGCTGTAAAAGCAGTGCATCATCAGTGCACATTGATGCCATTTATTACAGCACTCTACGTGTTGACATGTTGAATTGAGTTTATTGAATAACAGCCCCGTTGACTTCAGCTGCACTGAGTTTCACTTTAACAGGCTGGTAAAAGCTTATCTATCCTCTCAGGTTCTAACCGGGATCACAAAGGAGCTGGAGCCTGGCCAATTCCAGAGACCAGATAAATTCTAACACATACAGTATGGATGTTGTTAGCATTTGGACACAAAAACTTAGTGTCGTTGGGAGTGTGAACCCTGATGAACACAAGGAGCGCATTATGCAAATGTTCAGTTTTACCAGCCGTCACCAAGTCTCTGTGCAAGTCTAACAAACTAAGGAAAAATTCCTTCCAGATGATATAACTCCATGAGAATGAATGTTGTTGCATTATGTGATCGATCAATTAATGCCTATAATGTGATATATATATATATATATATATGTATGTATCTAATATGAAATATGATTTACACAGTCCTATATTTGCAAAAATGTACAAAGGTATTTAGTAACAATAAAACAACGTTGCCCATCACATAAGGACAGTGTGCACATCTCTACTTTCTCTGTCTCTTATTATTACAGTTTGTAAGGTTGGGTTTAAGTCATCTTTGTCATTAAGAACGTACAAAATTAAAAAAAAATGCTAAATGTGGCAAATGGTGAACAAATGTCACTGTGAGAAAAGCTGTTGCGTCTGAATTACATGATGCAAGCCTATTCATGACAAAAGAAGCATGTAACACTTACATAAAACATTTTACCCTTCCTTACATGTTTGCTGGATTATGTCCCTCAATGAAAAAGGCAGGAAATGACTGCAAGGTGTTGTTGAATTTGGCCCAGAGAATATTTGGCCAGAACACACAGATTCCCACACTGCTAAATTATAAACAGATTCTAAATTGAGAAACGCTTTTATCAACATCCTCTACATCCTACATATGTTCCCCATGAGTGGTTTGCTCTGGTTTTGCTTCTTGGGAAGTTTCATCCAGACTGATAAATTGAATATAGCCTTTGTTTTTGACTTGTATCACATATGTGAACATTATTATGACTTTATTGAATTCAAAGATGGGGTAAACACATGCATATTTTCTCACAAATCCAGTCACAGTATGTAAATGTGCAAGTGCATAACAAACAACATATCAAAATCAAAAACATAACAGAAATACCCCTAAAAACATAATTAATTAAGCAAACTATGAAAAAAAGCACACAGATAAGTTCACATCAGCTCCACACTGACAAGCTGCAGAATTTAAATTCTCCTCACACTTTAATGCATCAATAAATGTCTCCCCTTGTGCACAAAGGGCCATTCTGTATTATTAAGCTACATTTTAACAATATGCCCCTGCACATTATTATAGATGAATCATTTTCATACTTCCCCTAAAGTATTCCGCAGTTTTGCTCATAAAGGACCTAAACTTCTCCACCACGGGTTAATAAGTTGCTGAGTGTCTAGAGAACAGCTCATTGTATATTCATGTATCAGTGGGGACAATATAAACATTTATGCTGCAAGCATGCAATTAAAAATAAATAAATTATAAAGTTTACATGGTATTCAAAAAGAACATAGGAAAGAACAGAAAACTTGTGTCACTCATCATCACTTTTGTTGAAGTGTGTCTGTGTGTGTGTGTGTGTGTGTGTCTGGTATTCCTGATGTTGAGGAGACCTAAATCTAGGTTAGGGTCAGGTTAGGATTAGGCCATTTGTAATTATGGTTAAGGTTAGACTAAGTCTCCAGGAAATTGATATACGTCACTGCAATGTCCTCTATTGGAAACCAGTTTAATGTGATACTCTATTGTATTATGTGCCACATTTTTGGGATTCTCTCTCCAAAATGTCGGTTGTAAGTGAAAGTCTGTGTCTGGGCACAAACAGAGAGGAAAGTTTGCTGCGAGCCTTTGAAACCTCTGTAGTGAACAAGCTGTTCCGCACGATTTGAAAATAATCCGCGTGTCAGTGTCATCTTTCTTATGTAAAGTAGCTGTCTTTGAAGGCGGATCTTTTGGCAGGTTAGACCGGGAGGGACCGAGGCTCCGACCAGCAGCTCAGACGAGCGCAGCGACTGGAGGCATCAGCTGCCTGTGTGGACGCAGAGAGCAGAATCCCACGTTTATGGGACACATTAAGGGAAATCACTGGGGATATTTATTCCGTTTATTTTGCGGACTGGTCCATCGTTTCGGGCGCCGGTTGAGGAAACATCCGCGCGTTCTGGACCAAGCCATTTTTGTTGTTTTCCCAAGTTGCTGCTTAGGACTGAAATCGCAGCGCTGCGCTGGGAAAAGTGGAAAGATTCGCGAGAACGCAGAGAGCGTGTCTTCGGGAAACAAGTGAGGAACACACTTCTGTTTTTTTGTTTTCATCACACCGAACTGAGACGCATGGTGATCCGCGAAGTGAGCGCATGAAACCATGGAGCCGGGCGCACGCTGCTTCCAGCGAGGATACATCCATGGACCGCCGCGGGAAATATGTGCTTATTAAACTCCTCACTAAAATGAGAACGCGATCACTCTACAGATAGTTGAGTGAGTTTTAATCGCATTGATCACACAAAAGTCGCGTTGGAACCATCACTTTTTTGATGAAAGAAACATGCCTGTTGCAGGAATGAACATTCTGCCTGTTGTTTGGTTTAATGGAGAGAGAAGAGGAGTGTGTCCATCTGTTAGAATGAGCCTCATCTGTGTGCTGCTGGTCCTGTGCAGCAGCAGCTGCTGCTCAGCTATCAGCTCAATAGACCCAGACTGGTCAGGGGAAGGGAGATGTCAACACATCAATATCCCCCAGTGTAAAGACATTGGCTACAACATGACTCGCATGCCGAATCTCATGGGCCACGATGACCAAAAAGAGGCAGCGATAAAGCTGCAGGAATTTGCCACACTGATACAGTATGGGTGTCACAGTCATCTGAAATTTTTCCTGTGTTCGCTGTATGCGCCCATGTGCACAGAGCAAGTGTCCAACCCCATCCCAGCATGCCGAGTAATGTGTGAGCAGGTTAAGTTAAAATGTTCGCCCATCTTGGAGCAGTTTCACTTCCCCTGGCCTGACTCTCTGGACTGCTCCCGGCTGCCGACCAAAAATGACCCCAACAACCTCTGCATGGAGGCCCCCACCAACGGCTCAGATGAGCCTCCCAAAGTCTCCCACACCCAGCCTCCAGATTTCCGGCCACAGCGGCCTCTGAGTGGTCATGAGCTGCACCTTAAGGACAGTGGCAGCAGGCAAACGTGCAGCAACCCCGGCAAGTTCCACTTTGTGGAGAAGAGTGAGTCCTGTGCCCCTAAATGTTACCCTAAAGTGGATGTTTACTGGAGTCAGGGAGACAAGCAGTTCTCTCTGGTGTGGATGGCCATCTGGTCAATTCTCTGCTTTGTCTCCAGTGCCTTCACTGTGCTCACTTTCCTCATAGACCCACAGCGATTCAAATACCCAGAGAGACCCATCATTTTCCTCTCCATGTCCTACTGTGTTTACTCTTTGGGCTACCTCATACGACTCTTTGTTGGAGCCGACAGAATCGCCTGTGACAGAGACAATGGGGTCCAGTATGTCATCCAGGAGGGTCTGGAGAGCACTGGCTGCACTATTGTGTTCCTCATCCTGTATTATTTTGGTATGGCCAGCTCCCTCTGGTGGGTTATCTTGACCCTCACGTGGTTCCTGGCTGCAGGCAAGAAGTGGGGTCACGAAGCCATCGAGGCCAACAGCAGCTACTTCCACCTGGCAGCGTGGGCCATCCCCGCTGTTAAGACCATCATGATCCTGGTGATGCGGAAGGTGGCAGGGGATGAGCTGACAGGTGTCTGCTACGTGGGCAGTATGGATGTCAAAGCTCTCACTGGCTTTGTGCTCATTCCTCTTTCCTGTTATCTTATTATTGGCACTTCTTTCCTGTTGTCTGGCTTTGTTGCCCTCTTCCACATTCGCAAGATAATGAAAACAGAGGGAGAGAATACAGACAAGCTAGAAAAGCTGATGGTTCGCATCGGCGTCTTCTCTGTGCTCTACACTGTCCCAGCCACCTGTGTTATTGCTTGCTATTTCTATGAGAGGCTCAACATGGACTACTGGCACATCCTGGCAGTGGAGCGCAAGTGTGTGGACAACAGTGGATCAGAGGCCGCCGAGTGTGTCATGAAGACTTCCATTCCTGCTGTTGAGATCTTCATGGTGAAGATCTTTATGCTGCTCGTGGTGGGCATCACGAGTGGCATGTGGATCTGGACCTCAAAGACACTGCAGTCGTGGCAGAACGTGTTTAGCAGGAAGCTAAAGAAGAGGACGAGGAGAAAGGCCTCCAGTGTGTTTACCAGCAGCAGACCTTACATCAAACCCCACCCATCTCTCAAAGGGCACAGTACTAAGTATGAGCCCGCACGGCCTCCTCCAACTTGTGTATGAGCTGGCTCTCTTTGCATAAACCCAAAAATACTTGTAAAGCTCTTATCTAAATGAAACTGTGTTCAAAGTGTCATTAAAATAATCAAGGTTCAAGTTTTATTTATGCAAAATGTATTGAAAATAATGCATTGTGGGTTTTTTCCCCTTGTATGTATCTTGAGCCATCTTGTGCAACAAGAGCTGCCTTTGTTCGAGAAAAAAATCTGCTACTCCTGGATTCACTTATTCTATTGAGGAACTTAGTAGAGAGAAAAAAAAATGTTTTGTTCCCAAGACAAAAAGAGTGGAATAAACCATTTGGATGTGTCATGGGGCAACTTGAATAATGTGCAATAGATGTTTTCCTTACAGGCAAAAAGAGACACTTGTATTGTTAATGACAAACTGCAGAGAATACAAGGACCCTGTAAACAATAGAGGCACATGGTCAAAGACATGAGTGTTGGGTTTGGAGGCTTTTGCTTTGAAATCAGTGCATTGTCACATGTGTTTGAACTGAAGTGAGAGCAGCTCGGCCAACGCCATGAATTAATTAAGCACTCATTAGTGAAAAGTTATTTGTACACACAGTTGAGTTTCCCATTATGTTTCTTTTTTTTTTGGTTGTTTTAAAGCACAAGAGGACATTTGTATATATTTCTAAAAAAAAAAACTGAGATTTTATAGAAAAATTAATAAAACGTTCTAGTTTTACACGAGTCGTAATTGTGTACTGCAGCTTTATTCTCTTTTACAGTGGGTCGTCATCCTCATACAGCAACAACTATCTCCGCCATTATGTGCTGACATTGTTCAGCATAAATACTGATGCAAGTATAGTGAATTTGATGGTATGTTGAATCTCTCAGCATAGTTGATGAAAACACAGTAATAAGTGACAGCTTTACTGAGTAGTTCACATAATGAATTTTGCTGTTGCAGTGTACATCGATGTAACATTAAATCGAGTTACTGGGCTGCTGAATGTGAATGTTTGTGGCCTAAAATAATCAGATCTGCCATAATATTAAAACCACTTACAGATTATAATTTAAAGGATCATCAGTGCATATTTTCTGCTATGGAAGAAAACGCACTTCTTCAGTATTTTACCTTGCTTTGCAAAGACATGTCAACAAGAAGCAAATACAGTCCTCCCTCTATTCTTGTTTTAAATCATTCACAAGAAACAGTAAGACATTTTGTCCATTTCTCTGTGGCTGATAAAATTAAAGAAAGATAGAACACAGCCATGGTCTTCCACTGCTGTTTGTTTATAAAAAAAAAAAAAGTACAATAAAGTGTTGTTTTTTTTTTTTATTTGATATGTTGTACTGTACAGGCTATAACTAATGTAAGTGGTGATGGTGTGAAAATGTAAAATTAGGTGATCAAAATGTCCAGTACTTAAGCTGTGGTTAACATTTAAGCTTTAATAACCTCCTCTATTTAAATCCCTGCTTTTAGAAGCAAAATAGCTGAGAATATAAAGTGATTATACAACTTTTACTTCCATCTCTTCCTCTCTTCCGTGTCTGTTTCCCTGCTCTGATGCTTGCTTCACCATCAATGAAGGAGTCCTACAATAATCCAGCTCTCATTCAGGACAGGATTAGACTGTTTGAAGGGTTTGACATTGAAAAGAGGATTGCTGCAAATCTAAATACAGAATATCTGTCGTTGCTTCTGTTTTTATGAGCAGGACATGGTGACATTTGTAAAGACACATCTGGCCTGGATTTGAAGTAGCTCTGTTGACTGAAGCAGTTTTCTAAAGCATGAGCAAACTGAATGCATTGTGTGGTATCCTGAGATTTTTGGCGTTAAATGATCCTTACCCTGTTAACAATTTGAAGGTGCACTCTCCGCGAGTCGCAAGTCTGGTCTTGAATCTGTGCAACGGCAATTGACTTTTGTCTTGACAGTGGTGTCGGAGCAGCAGAAAAATGTGAACAGAAAGTCTCTGGCTGCATGTTTGACAACATGAAACATCTAGCATGTAGAAATGTTAATAGACTTCCAGAGGTGAATTAGTAAAGCTTGAGGTCATATTTTTGGATATGCGACAAAAGATTCAGTTTTTCCACCTGTAAATCCTTTTGGGGGGGGAGTTTTAAAGCTATGGCAGAGAGTCCTCTCTGGTCTAATAATGTTTCAAAAGTGTAGAAATACTTTATCCTCGAGGGTATTCAAGTTCCAGCGTCAACCCAACCTGTTTTAACAGTCAAAAGCACATGACTCACAACCTCTATGTGGCTGAATCAAAGTCAGCCAGTGTCTATTGATACTCTGAGTTGCGAAAAAGGTGTGAGTGCTTCTGAGAGCTTCAACGGAGGCCACCTGGATAACAGCCCCTGAGGTGTAAGAGAAGGCTGTAAATATAAATGACAGTTACCACCCCCCTCCAGGCCGTCTTCAGCCAAGCAGACTTCACTTCTCTTCTTTTCCTCTCTTCAAAGGGAAAATCCTGCTCAGAGCAAGGGCAAAGGCGTTTTTAAAAATCACACTCGACTGTATGCATTTCTGGATTTAGGGTTTTAAAGGTATAGATCTTATTTCAGGCTATAAAGTCAGGTATGTCTCTCAGGAGGGTTAAACACATGATGATTGCATGTTGTCTAAGTCAGCCGCGTGATTAAGACTGATGAATCTCAGACTTACAGACCTCTAAACTCCACCAGGACCAGTGTCATCACTCCACACACTCATCAATTCCTCTATGCCACGGTAGCAGTGCCCGCATTTGGCTTGTTTTGTACTGACAGTGAGAAGCTTCTACTTGTGATCCGGGGTTGTTGAAATGGCATCTGACCTTTATAATTATACTTGAATTTTATTTAATCTGACTGACTGACCAAATGTCCAGGTTCAGCTTGTCACACTCAGTAAAAGTGAGGTGATTTGAAGTGTCTTTGTGGAACAGAGCATTCTTACAAACATACTGTTGAAATAACAGAACAATTACGTCTACATGTTTAGGAGGAAAGGGTAAAAAAATATCATCGGTTAAACATTAAAGCAATGCTCCTGTATAAGTAACTGACCACCTTGTTTAAGTATTGTGGAGGAGCCGTGTACCTTTACTTTGTCTGCTACTTTTGGGAGCAGTCATAAAATTCTCTGACACAGTAACATAAATCAAGTTGCCGGGATGACTGGCAGGTATGGCAGCTCCTCTTTGATCAGGCTTTGTGAAGACGCCCCATGTCCTCATCCTCAGCTGCTCCTGCAGCACCTGTTTACCAGTTCAGGCCTGTCTGTTTGGAACGCACTGCCTGGCCTCTCAATGTCACAGACTCATACATGACATACACAGCATACACACAAAGGAATTCAGCCTGTGCTGAGTGGCAGCTTGGTTTCTTGTGTCTCCTCCTAATATGCCAAAACACACAGAATCTTGCCATTTGTTTCTCCCGTAATATGCAGCTGTGCTAAATGTAAATCCCTTTTGCAGAAGTCTGACTCTTTTGGTGGTGCCAGAGAACAAGAAATGAATAGCTGTTGCATCATGACAAATGAAACTGCTTTGTTTTCTTGCTAAAGAAAACATTTCTGATGGAAAAAGAAAGACCAAAGTGTAATCAAAGACTGCACTGAGAGCATCATCAGTTATTTTTGTAGTACATCAATTCAGAGTAGTGTGAATGATGGTTGAATAAAGCATGGGTGGGCTTGATCAATGTAGCAAAGAATCTGGGCCAATGTAAAAAGTACAGTATATATGCCCAATCTGCTGGAACAAGCCACCCTATTAGCTCACACACATACAGTACAAACATGACAGTCTGCTGTGTAGGCAGTTGTTCCCAGCTACTGCTGAAGGTGAGAGTAATTAGGGGAAAAAATGGTTACAATGAGCTCTGTCACAGCAAGGCAAGGGCATGGCTTTCCCTTCAAATGCATAATGAACTTTGCTCACTGGCCCTCTGCTGATCAAACACGTGTTTGATAGTAGCTTTGGGATGAAAGAGGACTGAATATGTTTATTTGCATGTGGAGAAGTGAGTGACTTTGACATGGAGATCAGTCAGATTAGTGTTAACTGACAGAGACCTGTGCAAACACAGACACTCCCACTTCACACAAGCAGGGCAGAGACACACTTCCTCACAGGACTAGTTAGGCTTAATACATCAGAAAGACCAGATCATGGCAACTGCTGCCACTTTTCACACATTGTGTTCTTTGTGTGCCGTCTCCTCCCTGAAGCCTGACCTTCTTTTTCTTCTCAAGTTTTGGCTTGTATTTGGAGTGTGAGCATGTTCACTGATAACTGGCAAACAACGCGAGAGACGAGAATGCCAATAACTGGAGGCTATTCTGCAAAGTTTTTTTTTTTTTTGCTGAGAATTAATTTAGAAATTCCTTCAGAGTCAGATTTAGAACTACAGCCACTTTGCACATGAGTGCTAACTGTGATGCTGGCCAACTGAAACACTCTGGGTGTTCAGCAGTGCTGTTCTTAAATGTTAAACATGCATTCTTGAACAACAGTGACGGCTTTACTTGGTCTCTTTACCCTCACACGTTTACACAAACACTCTCATTCGTGATGCTCTTTAAACTGTTCATGAGTTACATCACAAAGACATAGTCCTTATATTTAATTATGTGTGTGTGCGTGTGTGTGTGTGTGTGTGTGAGAGAGAGCATGCACACATGTGTGTTGGGGGAAGGTTTTTACATGGAAGTATTTTTTGGAGACTTTATGAAGGCAGTGACAGGTTGGATGGTAGAGTAAAGAGAGCAACCTCAACAGGAAACTGTCTACATGTGTATATACAGGTGTGTTTGTGTTTGTGTGTGTGTGTTTACTGACAGTGTAGGAGATACAGAGGGATAGACAGAGGAAGAGGGATGATGATGATGGCTCTGGCAGGGCTCATGAATACCGCCAAGAGAAAATGCCGGTGGTTCAAAGACACTCTCAGCAAACCCAACAAAGTAAGATGGCACAGAGGGAGAGATCGTGAGACGAAACTACACAATCATCTGTCACATAAACTTCAGTAAAACATCCTGGCCCTTCTGGCAGAATATAGTGTTTGCAAACATTTCACTGATTTTTGAATACGCCAAATGTAACGGACAGAGACAAGGTGAAATTCATGTGTAAATATGAACACTACAATGACCAACTGGTACAGGTTGAGGCCATGCAAATTATTATTAAGCATAAATACTTATTAGTTAAACATTTTAATAAAAACAAACACAGTATGTTGTACACATCATACACTTAGTCATAGTTTCACAAATGTGTTATTTAGCATAATTTTTTAACTTCATCAAATCAAATTGAATAGAAACAGATGAATAAATGATACAGCCAAACACACACACCAACATACAGTACATTTGAACATTTTCATGCACAGATCCCTTAAAAGCATGCATTAAAACCTCATGTGTTGACAGCATTAAATGTAGCAACTACAGTGGGATAAAACCCCACCAAATGCTCCGGTGAACAGTAGAGTATAATACAATGTATAATTAGTATTACTGGCATGCTCAAGTGTGAGTTGCACAGTATTTTACTGTTGTCATAGATGTAGATGTTGTAGTTAGATAATACAAATTAGTTTAAATTAGTTTTTTTTTTTTTTTTTTACATTTAGTAGATTTAACTTTTTCTGTCAGTAGGATCAATACAGCTCTGGACACTGTTGCAGGCTGAAGCAGTTTAGCTTCCCAATACGACTTAAAAGGGCAGTAAAAGGAGTATTTTGCTAACTTTTGGACATCAAGCAAACTACTTCCCCCTTTCCTACTCTTAATCATATTTTATATTTCCATACCATCCCCCACAGACCCATCATGTGCCATGAGAGTGAATGTGAAATAATTCCTTGCATCTTATGTACTCTGTGATATTCCTCCACTAAAAGCAACACACTTTAGGAAAGAGAAGAATTTAAATTCTTGTTTTTGAAACACAATGTAAAACACTTGAACTTGAACACTAAAACTATTGCTATCTGCTAGTTTTAGTCACATGGTGGACATAATCTTTACAGTCTTTCTTTCTTTCTTTCTTTCTTTCTTTCTTTCTTTCTTTCTTTCTTTCTTTCTTTCTTTCTTTCTTTCTTTCTTTCTTTCTTCTTGGGGCATCAAGTTAATAAGAATGGGCACACAGAACACATAACATGTGTTGGGCTACAGCAGCCCAAGCCAATGATCCATTTTGCTCCCATCATGCTTCATGCAGTGACTGGACTGGAAGCAATTTGGAAACAGTACCATGGAACAGCAGAGGAGATGATCAAGGACTTTATTGTTAGGTTTTGAGACTGTATCTGATTCCAGTGCACGTGTTGCTTTGACTAATCAAGCTCTAACATGGCAAAAGAATCTCGGTTTCCTGGACACTGGTGGCGACCCAGATTGTCTGGTCCTGATAATAGTAATGAGAGTGATACTAGCAGAGGGGGTCAGGGCCTGCTTATCTGGCCTGAGTGGAAAACAGGGCTTAAAAAAGCACTTAAAGGACCACTCTGTGATTGTAGTGTGACAGTCCGGTTGAAATTTTGTTGCCTCACTGCTGCATTTGTTCATGTAACTGCCTGTGAAAATTTCTTTATACACTGTCAAGTATTTCTTAAGCATTTGATGTACAATCTGTAACTTGTCAACACTTGAATGAAATGCAACTGTAATTTTTCTTACAATAAGTTGGGTACATTTCCAAAAATATCTACCCCATTCTATTAGTCTTTAAGAAAAGGTGTGATTTGCTATAGAGACCAAAGGCATTCTCATGCACTTTGTGGTAAAGAGTGTTCCACTAAAGCATGTAAATTATGTAGATACAGTAGATTAGTTACAGCACAGAGCCTGTACTGTATGTTTATGGATGCTTAAAGCACAGTGCATCTTCAATGACTGACATTGAAATAAAGAACTAAATTTAGGTTGCTGTTTGATCATTGCTTCAGGTCACGGACAACTCTTTGAGCCAACATGGCTGAACTCATAAAACAAAATAAAGACAAGCATCTGTTCTTCAAAGGAATAAAAAGAATCAGAGCTACAGACAACAAAATGTTCTTTCAAGCATGAAACACATGACTCCATTTAGAGGGGGATTGAAATGTTGGGTGGAATGCTAGTCTGGTCAAAGGAGCCAAGGGTTTGATTATGGTTGAAATGTCAATATAATAATTGAACATATCAGTTAATACTTTAATAGTGATTGCTATCAAATGTATTTATTGGAGCAACCCTGGCTGAATATTTATCCTCACACATTTGATCCCCTTTGTCCAAAAAAACAAATACACTCACTAATAATAACGATTCCTGCAAGGGGAAAATATAATTGGTATTCAATATCATTTCTGTGATGTGACTGTATAAATCTAGATTTTTATCAGTGTGGATCTGCAGTATTGTAAACATGGTAATTCCATTATTCATTTTGGCAGTCTTGTTTTGGAGTCTGCACCTTTTCCAGCATTATGTCATTTTTGCACTATTCAAACAATCTAGAGTAAAATGTTCAGTTGCTCAGGTATTTAGGAATTAGAAATAGGCTGAGAATCACTTCTTAAGAGGAAAGCTATTTGAAAGAACCAATTTTAAACTGGAAGCAGGAACAAATGCGTGCTGATTAAGTGTTGTTTAACCCTGTGGAATCAGTCTTCCTGGTTTTGAATGCAGCAAGAGGCTGGAAGCAGGTCAGAAGAGGTCAGAGAGGACAGCCAGAGCTTCTTATGTTAGTCAGACACTTTTGAGGACCACTGCAAGGGGCACCGAATCAGTTCATTGATATTCAAGGATTTGACCCGCTGACAACAGGAATGTCACTGAGGTTAAGACAGCCGTGCCTCTCCGTATTGTGCAGGGCCAAAAAGCCAGGGGGGGACCCTGCACCCACACCCCCACACACACACCCCATGTGCATGGTTGTCATGGTGAGCAAATCAGTCCGGCAGCACTATGTCACATTCATGCAGGCACATTTGCTTTTTTCTTCCTGTCTTTCTTTTCTTTCTCTGACTTTCTACCAAGCTGTTGCCAAAGGGTTTTCTGTCAATTGACAACACCAGGCATTGTCGCTTGACAATGCCTGGTGTGTCTTGGACATCCTAATACATATACAGTGCAAAGAAGAAAATCCAAATGCTTCTTTTGCCCAAAACACATGACATCAGATGTGTCATGTGTCTTCTGTTCGCCTTCTGCTGGTGCTGTGGGATCCCAGTGAGTGTTTCTGGACATGTTAGGTCAGGTTGTGAATATGTGATGCAGGTCACCCAGTCCAAATCACCAAAAATCATTTTTCATTCTACACTTGTGAAGTGAAGGACTATTTGACCGGTAAAAGAACTGCACAGCTGCTCACCAATCTACCAAACTTCAGTCCAGTATCATAAGTTTTCATTTTAACTATTTTAAAAAGTCAATTATATTCCAACCATTTCAGGTGGGGACAAGCAACATTTATCCTGTCCAACTGCTGAACAACCATGTTTTTTAAAAAGCAGAATTCACTCCTAAAAATGTTTGTGGGTGTTTCCTTGTTTTCAGTCATACTTCAGCCTGTTCACAGCCATCTCACTTTACTAGCTCAATGTTGCTGTTTCCTCCATCTTGTATTGACCTAAAATAAACCACTTACTGTGTGCAACCTGGGAGTGCCACCAGGCAAGATGGAAGCACTTCTATACTGGGAAATACAGTCACATGGAGCTGATAGTATTGCATGACAGAGCCTGTTTTCAGATAAAGGATGCAGCATACAAATAATATTACCAATATAATAATTTCTGACCAAATATCAACAACAATAAGGTTTTAGGTTTGCATATTAACAAGGCCTTCTTCTAGACAGCTTCAATGCTCAACACTGGGGCTCTTGCTGTGTTTCATGCATTTGAAGCTGCTCTCTAATAACACATGAAATTAACAAATGTTTAGGTTGGAGTGGGATGATTTGTTGGAGCAGGTGGAGCACTTGGTCAGGCATTGAGCCTCCCAGAACTGGGCCTGGTGCTAACCGGCACTGGCCTGACAGGTTGTCTCATAACATCTGATAGTGAGACATTAGAGCAGGGGTGCCCATATTCTTCCCTATAATGGGCCAAAATTTAATTCTATGGGTAGGCTGTGGGCCAAAAACAAATGTTCACGTTATTTCACGTTACATTTTATTGAAATGTGTCATATTTTTTTATATAAGGTTATCATTAAACTCAAATGTAAATGTTTAAAGTTTAAATTTAACACTATTATTTTTACAGTACCTTAATTAATTTCGTAAAATGACAGATACATATGGCTTATTTTTAGAGTTAGAAACATATTTGAAAGGAACGTAACCTTTCAGACTATGTGACTAAAAGTGCTTTGGTAGATCGAGCAAGTTGAAAACAGTTGGATGTGGTCCAACATGAGCAACAAGTAGGATTGTACTTAATGCTAAATATAGAATTAAATTAACTATAAAATGAGCTTAAAATGTGAATTAAGCAATAACACTGTGCTTTTTATGCAATTTGAAAGCAGTTGGATGGTCCAATTTGTGAAACCAGAGGGAATTTACTTAAGACAGAATATGAAATTAGATCGAATCATGAGTAGGGAATTGGACAATGTGAACTGAGGCAATTGTTTGGTTTGGTAATGACGACGAATGTTGTACTGTATTAAAACTGCCACTACAAACAAGGCACACTGCTGAGGGATAGATTTCAGTAATAATTTTGCCAGCTGCTCCTCAATCATTTCATGAGCCTGCTGACAGGCAGAGCCAGGGACTCAACAGCGCCGCCCTTGTCCCTCCATACAGAACTGTGGTCAGAACGTGAACTGCAGCTAACCCATGGGAGCCATGGGTTAGAAAAGTCAGGCATGCCAAAAAAGGAACCCTGGCCCTGAGTTGGGCACCCCTGCACTAGAATGTCCAATCTGCTCTAAGGAAGTCATGCTGCTCAGGAGGCATACTGATTTTTATTTATTTACTTTTCTTATAGATTTGATTATCGCAGAATCTCTGGGCAGCCAACCATCATCACCATCAGCTCCTGGTGCAGAAGCTTGACAGAGGTGCATGCCAGCTGAACTGACGTCATATGCATTTTTAGTATGCTTCTACACTTGTGTAAAAAAGAAAATATTAGTAATTAACACAACAAAAGCGCAACAATAAGAGCAAAATTCATTCAACATAAATTCATTTGATCGACTCACAGAGCATGCACTTTTCATAAATGTTCTTTCCTCTAATGTAAAACAACTGACTGCTGTTTGGTCTCTGCAGTGTCTTGTTGTCACACGAATATGTTCCTATAGATCCAGTGTCAAGGAGACAAGACTGAGGGGAAAATTGCCACTGTATTTAGCAGTAAAGCTGGCGAGCTGCTCCTCTCAGGTGATGGGACATGTCTGTGCCTTACCCTCCCTGAACCTCACGGCTACTGTGGTTGGCACTGTAATAACAGAGGTGAGGTATAAATCACAGAGCAAAAGGTAAGGGGGGGGGGGGTGAGACAGAGAAAGTAAAGAGAGAGAGACGAGTACAGCCTCGGGGCAGGAGGAGGCCCTGACACTCAGAAACATACTATTCCCTCCTAAATGCTCTCCTATCAGTCACTTCATTCTCTCTCTTGCTCTCATGCACGCACACACACAGCCAAACACAAACACGCGTGTCTCAGGGTCCTAACACGGGCCACTGATTAATCAATAAGCAGTAAGTACCATACTGCAGAAAATGTTTGCAGCTGCTTGAGTGCACAGATGTTATCTTTTTCCAGCTCAGTCTGAAAGTACTTTTAGAGTTTCTATTCGTATATATAGATATAGAGATTTATTCATATTTAACTTTGAGTTTAAAATGTTTTCTCAGGGCTTCTCCCAATTTTGCATTCCAGTTTATTGTTTTTTTTCCCTTGTTTACATAGAATGTTTCCAATATTACCCAAGCTTGTGATCAACAAAAGGGGTACATTTATGCACCCACAGTGGCTGCATAAATAGTATATTATTCAACTTTGGGGTTAAGTGTCTTCTCTATGAACACATTTGCACATAGACTACAGAAGTAGAGGTCAGTCCCTCTGATCTTCCGGTTCTGTTACTGTTCCACGCAGCCCACCCCATGGAAACTTAAGAATATACTCTCATAAAGATTTTGAGTTAGAAGTCCTGAGAAAAGAAATATAGGATATGTACCATATCATTGTGATACTGCAAAATCATCGGTGTCAAATGCAAACCCCACAAGTCCAAAACTACTACTATTAACTTTTTAGAAAAGGAAGATATGGGTGTGCTTTTTAAATAATAAAAAGTCACATGCATTACCAGAGCTTTTGATTTCAGCTTTGAATTTCATTTTTAAATTTACAAAGCCCATTGACAGTCAACTATATATAGATTAATATATATTGTGATTTGGTGCTACACAAATAAAATTAAATTGAATTAATAAACAAGCAAAAATCTCCATCTGGGAGCAATGTAGACAGCATGGTAATTTAATTATTAATGTCATTCTTCACCCTAAATATGAAGGCTGAGCCTGCATTTGCAATACAAAAAATCAAGTTAAGTAATAATGCAACTTAATCACAGCCGTCATTAGACTGGCGTCATTCTGTCCCGGTGCACATGAGTCACAATGTCTTCAGCCACTAGAGGAAGGTGTCAATAAAACATAGGCATATGTTGTTTCGGCTCACACAACATTACCTCCGTGAGGGAAAACAAACTTTTTTATATACTGTGTGTGTGTATATATTCACGTTTGTTTAAAAGACAGCTGATGCATCAGCTTCATTGTATTCACATGGGTAGAATTACTGCTATGCTCAACCATTCAAATACAAAGGAGGTTTTTGATCTTTGAGTCTTCATTATGATATTCCGGACAGAAGACTGAAGAGCTTTAAAAAGATGAGGGGAAAAGAATAGTGTTGAGGAGGCTTATGGAACTTATGAGCCTGCAGTGATCATGTTTAAAAAGGCTATATTGGCGATTGTATTTTTTTTTTATCTTTCTAATTATGGTATATACAACATGTAGTCAACTGTTACAGAATATATGTTTTCTGATTGGCTTCACAAAACCCCCATGTTCAGCGAGCAGATCTAACAGCCTGTCACTGCAAAACCCACTGAGTCAGAATCACTTCATCCTCTCAGCTGAGAAACAGAGAGAAAGTGGGAATCTGCAGCCTGCTGAATGAGATACTGTAGATGGAAACACACATATCTCTGCCACAGCTGGCAATGTGTTTCTTCCCTATCAGACAAAAGGGACAAGGTCCGGCTCGTCGAGTTAAATCAATCTTTTAGCATTTCAATCCAAACATCAAATTACTTCCACGGATCAATTTAAATCATTACCAAAATGCTTTCAACAAGTTTCAAGGACAATGGTTTTTATTTTATAAATATAAACAAAGGGAAAATATCAACCACATTAATCTTTCATTAAGCTCACTGGATAAAAAAGAATAACTTAAAGAATCATTTGTTACCGTCACTGCGAGTGCACAACACACGCACACACGCACGCACACACGCACCACAACCCAACATCAAAGACTTCTCAAAGAAACAGAGTGGGAGAGAGTTAAATGAATTTGGCTGAGAACCAGCTTGTGGTTAGGTTTTAATTTCGACTCATAATAGCATTGAGGAGGAAATGGAAACCTTCTCTGTGGTGGTTTTTGTGGCATCAGGGCCTTTTCAGCAAACACTCACATGAACAATGCACCGCTGCTGATAAAAAAAAAGTGCATTTGATTCAGACTGGATGTTTACAGCTCATCATCAGCCTGCACAAGTCTTTGTGTCACTGTAAGATCAGAGACTTCTCGTGGCAACAGAAGAGAGGTGACTCCATTTGAAATGCATACAATGCACAACTGCAGTGGAGCTGGGAGGAGTGGTTGGCATAGAATCCCACTTTATACTTTGGGTGGGGCATCCTGGCATTGCAATAATTTAGCTGCTTTTCAATGGATGTTCACAGAAGTAAAAATTAAAAATGTATATGCCACATGTTTGGAAAAATATCTTCCCATTTAACTTCCATTGTTTTGCTGCTGATGAGGCTTTGGTCCCGTACACAGTATGTTCTAACCGACACTGAACGACAGATAGACCAGTGTTTATGTGTGGGGAAAAAACACAATGCTGCTCCTTCTGACATCCTGTTGTCATTGGGTCTCTCACTGTCATCTTAAATCTTTTAAAAGATGCCAACTACATTATTAACATGCAGTAGATTAAGGCTACAATGTAGCACTACAATGCTGCCACACTGAAGACCTGATTTGCAATAGGAAGGAAATAAATCAGTCCCAACATGTTTTCCTGACCTGCATCTCCTTGCTGAGGAACATCACAGTCCAAATACAGTGACACAATAATTTCAGTCCGCAGTACACACACACAAGCAAAGACGCCTCGGATTGACTTCTGAGACCCAGCATATTACAAGCACCCTGTTACATGAGTTAGTCATGGCTCATACTGAATTAAACATGGGAAGGAGGCTTCCTTTTTATCTGCAGCCAAAATGTTCTAAATCTGACCAGTGCAACAGATACTTGCCCACTTCAAATCCTGCCTTTGATAATGAAAGCGTAGCAGCTTCAAATGAACCAGTTTGTCCTCATTTTGTAACGTATTTCAGTCATAAACACGAGTTGATGTTTGCAGCATGAAAACTAAATTATGCAAAAGGACTCTCTCCTGCCTTGTTTCCTTTGGAGAAAATGCTTTGGGTTCTCTGTCTCGTATCTGTATTTAGTCTGGACAGGTAGATTTAATCAACCAGCCACAGGGTGACAGTTTTCCTTCAAGCCTTCTCTGATAAGTACAATAATAATTACAGTGGACATGTACAGACAAGCTTGTTTGATGATATTTATAATACTTTGTTCAGCTCAGAGATGTGTTCTGGTTGTGAGGAACTCATCTTTGCTGGTGTGCAGTTGTGATATTTTGGGACAAACAGGGATGAAAGCTCAGGGTCATGTGACTAATGAGATACGGAGGCAGTGAGAATGATGGTTTTAATTACTGCCCAGGACTGGTCTAAAGGGGGCGGTTGCTGAAGAGCATGCTGAGTGTCCTAGGTTGGGAGTTCAGACCAACGCCAGTCATGCTGTGCCTGATTCCCTTTGATGCTCACTCCCCTCTGCTTTATTCCCACATTGTGCATATTAGAGTCTTTGCCACCGATGCTTCACTGCACCTTTGTTCAAACTAGTTCTTTGGACAAAGAGAGGAATAACCACTTAGACTTCAGCCGCAAAACACAAGAAGTTCCAGTGATGTATAAAGTGACTTAATCTTCGTTGGTAATTGAAGCTGTGGCATTCCCAACACATGAGGGGATGGATTGTGAGTTTGTGGAGGAGGACTGTGTGGTATTTATTTTTAAAGAATCAAAGTGAACACATGTAAAAAAAAAAAACCCACAAAAAAAGTACTAAATGTTGCAGTTGATGATGTGATGATAACATTGACTGAGAACTGTACGGTGGTTTCAGCAGCAGCGGGCTGTGAATCCACCGTCTCCTCGTCTCATCCCAGCAGGAGGGTGTTGCTATGTGCCTGCTCTCTGTTCTTCTGCAGCCCAGCTGTGGACCAACCCTTGTTGACTTTTCAGAGATCACATGGCATCTTCACTGAGGCTGGCTCAGAGGGAGCTCTGACTCCGCAGGACTCTGCTATGGTCAGCACAGGCCTCCCACTACGCACCCTCCTCCTCCTCCTCCTCCTTCTCCTTCGTCTTCTGCTACTGCCTTTGGACTGGTGTTTGAACACACCAAGCACATTCAGTGACACAACAACTTAAAAACAAGCCTTGCTGTTGCTTCCACTTAGCAAACTGGCAGAGAATTCAGTGGACAAATCCAGCCTTTTTATCTGTGTGTACACAAATAATCTTTAAAAAGTCAAGGCTAATGATTTTTTTTTAATAAATCAAAAGAACAGGAAATAGTATTTGCCAAAAACTGTAAAAACAAAATGAAACTTGAATGGGACATGTCCTTGGCACTCTTCCTGCTTGCAGAAAGTGTGGATAAGGGATTGAAAAAATGGTTTTGTATTTTGAAAGGCACAATGATGATTTCTTTGAACACAGAAGGTTTGTTATGTTCAGTATATAGACATGCAAGCATAGTGTGTGTCGATTATTTTGCTGTTGGCCCCTGACACCTGGCTTTTGCTAGATACTTTGCTGGCCAGATTTTGTGTCCACATTGGAAACTTGAAGGAAACTGAGTGGTGGAGTTATTCGCTGTAGAAAAATGACACTCAACCACCACATTGAGTGTAATAAAAGGAATGTGTTAGCCTTCATATCAGGAAACCTTGTGCAGAACGATTATAGTATGCATTTAATTTAGTTTTGAATGTGTTTTAGATTTGATTGAGATTAGGACACTAACATGCTGCATGTCGGGACTGACTGCTAATTCTGCATAAATCCATGGCATAGCATGTTTGTGTGTGAAAGAGAGATGAGACCCTTGCATCTTTTTTCTGTTTAAGGGAGGGAACACACTGGTGCAGAGCAGATTAGGTTCTACAGCAGTCAAGAAAATAATTATTTTCAAAACCCGCTTACTGATATCACTGCATGGTAGATCCTTATTATTCAGACCCCCGCTCTGATACTGCAATCAAGGGTACAAGCTTCTTGGTGTCTGAAGCTTGATGGCCTTTTATCCAGGTTTGTTTTTCATGTTTCAAACAGGAGGTGGGTTTACATGATTAGGATTATCACACAGATACCAAGTAACATAGAACCATGTTGGTGATGATGACAGCAGTCTTGGCTGTGATGAAAATAATGGAATACTGAAGTGTGTGCATGTTGTATGTCAAAGTGCAGCCAGTTTGATACAGTGACTGTGGTGCATGGTTAATTTTATCAGTTTTGAGCTGTTGTATCTTATGAAGTATGAATTAGTGTTAGCATGGAATCCATGCGGCTGGTGGCTGCAGGGTGAGCTTGAAGACTAAAGTGCATTCATCAGTGTCTCTGGCAGTGTGCATCTTTCTCATCCTCACACTGCTCAGCTTGCAGCTCCCTCACCAGCCATGCTATCATCTTTTTTCTTGCTTTTCTTTCCTTTATTTTTTACGAAATAGCATGGTTTTTAAATGTTTCTTCCTTTTTAGTCTATTTGTGTCAGATACACACTGATTCAGCATTTTGACAACTTAAAATATAATATACTGACATTGTATTAATAACTGTTTTAACAAACAAACACATCCTCTGTCAGAGGCTCTTAAGTGTGACTTTCTCTTTTATAATCTCATAATGAGGCCTGATGACACTGATGGCTGCCTTTCTCTTCATCTCTCTACTGCTTCCTTGCAGCAGGTAAACAGTGACTGAAGCAGGTCTTCCCAGACTGGTCCCTCAGGTCTGAATCTATAATTGCTCTTAGATCTTAGACATGAAAGACTTGCGTACATCTTTGTGAAAATGCCCTCTGAGGTGCCAAGTTCTGTTTTAAATTGATGTGGGGAAGAGTGGAAAAGTTTAAGAAGAAATAAAAGCTCACAGTGAGCTCATTCCTCATAAGGAGTCCATGACGACAGGGTGACAACAATGTCAAAATATTATTAATACATTTTGGAATAAAACATTTTTTCATTATGGACCTACAAAAAATTGATGAAAGAGGAATTGATCACCATCTGACACAATTAAGCACTTTTGTCTTATATGTATACATCATGATAAAAGGGTCCGACCTAAACAGTCACTCAATCAGCCATTTGGTTTTGTTTTATCCGTCACGCCCTCGAGATTTCTTCAGTATTTATCCTCAAAAAATGTTATTTTACCTTTACTTTGTTTTACTGCTGTTTAAACCTGGTAGATCTGTATCGTATATCATATCTGTGTGTAAGGCTAAAGGTGTTCTTTTTATTATCACTATTATTACTATTTCCATTATACACGGTTGCTGCTACCATGAGTACTATATACTGTTGTTACTATATTCTGTTGATTTCTACTATATACTTGATTACTACTATATACTGTTATTATGTACTGTTATTATCAGTGACATTACCACCATAACATCAGTATTATACCATCATCTTGCCACTGCCCCTTATTGTCACTGCCCCTAACTTGTTTTTCTAAATGCCCTTGTCCCACTCTGTATATATGTTATTTCTATTCTTACTCCTAGTTTACTCCACTCAAGTATTTTGTGCTATTGTATTTTCTATTCTATTGTATTAATACTGGACTACTGTGACAACTTAATTTCCCTTCTGGGATAAATAAATCTATCTATCTATCTATCTATCTATCTATCTATCTATCTATCTATCTATCTATCTATCTATCTATCTATCTATCTATCTATCTATCTATCTTTATGAGAGAATATTAAAAGTACAAAAACAAAAGTTATGAGAGTTACTATATAGTGATTTTTCACAGTTGTCAAGTGGCAGCAAAGAAGCAACTCAGGGAAGTCAAGTGTGAGTGCTGCTGCCATCTAGCGGCCGCAGTAGAGACTGTACTGATTTTACTGAAGCAGATGCAAAAGCACTACGTTAAACGGATCACTACGCTTACAAAAGTAGTTCTGTGGCATTTCTGATGAACTGTCCATAACGCGTTTACTGGGCGCGTCCAGATCGAAGTGTTGCATCTGTTATACACAGTAATCAAATATTCAAACTGGGCTTCATTAAAAAAAAAGTGGGAAATTGTAGATGCGCATTAATTTTCTCGGTAAAGTGGCTTTGACACGACAAACGCAATTGGCTGCTGTTTCTTTCACCGCCATCACACCTGTGGGAAAGTTGAAATCTTGGACAACTGAAGACAGAGACCATAAGCTTTTTCGAAGGTGGGTAGCTCCGTTAAAATTAACATTAATCAATGACGATTCTTTATTAAATTCACATAAAATGGAACTATATAACATAATAGCCCCACAACCGAGGGTCCTACCTCTGCTAATTGATGTCAATTGATTCAATGTCAGTCGGACAAACTATTACAGTGTTGTAGCCCATGGCTACAAAAGGTCACGTGTTTTAACTTAACACACCACACACCAAACAAATAATCTTTCAGTAAAGGATGAAAAATTTGTTATTTTAGTAGCATTTGTTACCATGGTAAGGCCTTAGTTGGTGGTGCCCGTCCTTCACTTAAGTACCAGGCGCCATTTTGTCTGCAAGAAAACCATCATTCTTTATAAGTTAGGAATGTTTATACAATTTGTGACTTATAATCAGTGTATTCAGTTGTAATAGTTTAAGTAGAAATGCTGTCCTGTCTTTAAATATAGTCTGTTGTGTTTTCGTTGTTTGTAACTGCATTGTCTAATGTCTTTGCATCTAGCTTTTATATTTGAGACTGTCCCAAGATGACTGGTCGAGCGCGAGCAAGATCCAGGGGCAGGGCACGTGGTCAAGAGATCGCGGTACCTGGAGCCGTAAGACCAGTCTTTACTGAAATCTAAGCTGGTGATTGGATATATTAAAGCAGAATGTGAACTTATGTCAGAATGTAAAGTGTTAAGAAGGGGTGGGAGTGTCTGCCACCTTTGTCAGCTATGGATGTGCCTGTGACACTTATTATGCCATGGATGATGGTTTGACTATAGGACTGTTTAATTAAAGTGTAAATTTCCTCTCTTATTCCACTATTGTAGTTGTGTATTTTAATTAGTGCGAATGTTCCTTCAAAGACAGGGTTATTATTTATTTCATGGTTCTAACCTTATTTATTGTGCAATACAGGGTATCTGTGGGGATTTAAAAAGTTCAATATAAAATAATCTGAATTAATAGTCCTTAAAAAGTCTTATACAGTTTTGCCAGGCTTTATAAAAAATGTTGTTGATGTTAATTTTATTTAGTTATAAAGTTAGGTTCCTCTTATTCCATTTTGGGAAAAATGTTTCACTGTATGTTACATTCAATGTTTCCCCTAGGTTTGCAGCCTTGGGAGGATGGGGCTTGTCCGTAAATTACATCATAGTGTTGCAATCAGAATAAATGGTGTTGATGACTTTGAGGATTCACAACTAACAACAGCATAATGGGAACAAGTTTTGCTCAACAAACATTTAACAGGGCGACAGGTGTATGTTAATCAATCTTCATTATAGTTTTCACTGACATTCACACTCAGCTGAGGGGGGCAGGTGCCATTGGGGGGCAGGGCACCCCCTAATATAATGGAAGGGGAAACACTGACATTGTAATATACCAATGGAACATCATTATCGATGCACACCCAACACAAGCCAGTCTGGCCACAGAGGATGGGATTAGCTTGCGAATTCAACGATTTTTGGAGAGGGGGAGCATTGGAGTCCGGCTCCAGCCCGACCCATTCTGCAAGTCCTCCAGTTAGTGACACGCACACACACACAGCCAAGGTGCTCGCTGTACAGTTTTTCTGAAACATATTACTTCTAAACCAGCATCTTGTCATGTGCAATGACTGTAATGCAACATTGCACTTGTTACTCAGAGTTCTGTGTAGTTATATTAATTTATAAATCAAATTAATTTGCAAGCAATTCTGAAACTCTTATTTTCCTTAATATGCTTCATACTATTTGACAGTACAAACCACAGGTCCTAAAATGTATTCACAATGATTGAATTGCTGAAACCTGTAGATACCCTGCAATATGTGCTTTTGTAGTAAGAGTTAAATGTATATTAGACAATTTGACAGACAATAAATGCATATATTTAGTGGACTGCAAATAAAGACTCAAATTAAGTCAGTAACACTTATGTGTTGGAGAGGTAGCCTTTATTAGAATATTTGTTTTCGCCTTTTTTTCATTTTAAAAGAAGCTTAAAACCAAAATATGGTGACATGATTTGCTCAATTACACAAACCCTAAAAATCGATAAACGAGACCAAACTTATTTAAATTTCAAAGTAACAAGCTGCCTCTGTATTTCTATAATTATTTTCTCTCCCTGTAGAGCCAGGCTCGAGAGACTGCACCATCACCTGCACCTTCTGCTGAAGCGGGAGAAATAGTTGGTCGAGGGAGGCAGAAAGGTGCCCCGGGGCCATTTGCTGCAGAAGGTACAGTCAAACAGTTTGAAAAGCAAGTAAATGTTAAGCGCAAATTTCCATGGTAGATAGTGAACCCTGAACCTAAATAAGAAGATATAGTAATGCTGTATGGTATACTGATTCATACCAAAATCCAGTATGAATTATTTTTATTGTATGCATTTTTCATTTAGCGCAAAACAGAACATGGTGCAGCAAAACAGTGTTCAGCGGGGGACCCTTTTTACCACAGTACCACACATGCTAAGGGCTTAGCTGAAGAAGTAACTGTGGTAGTAACAGCAGCAATGAGCCAAAAGATGTATGCACTTATGTGCACACATAGTTGCACCGCTGCCTCTTTCTTGCACAAAACGAGCAGACACCCAACTGTGACTCTCTTGCTGGAGCACTCACTCAAGCTCATGCATAAAAAAATACTGTTGTATGCAATGAAACCATGAATGTCATAACCCCCAGCATTAGGATATAGTAAAGCAGGAGAGTCCTCCGCCACTAAGGCACTTCACTTTCCCATAGTGTCAATACACTGCCCAATCTTGCCCCAAAGGATGACAGTTGTTTTTAAAAAAAATTGTAAATCTGGATTCTTGGCCAGATCACCTCCAAAATGTAATGTTCTCGTACTTAGGCCATAACCTACATTCCCAGAAAATGTTATCCAGATATAACTTTTACTTGCTGAGGTAATAAAGTATGTATACACTGAAATAATGTTTGTAATCAACCTGCACTACCTTATGTTGTATAATACTCTACTCTCAAACAGTGTAATGCATTTTTTTTGCACCATAATGACTGAATAAGGGTTTTTACATGCTTAATTTCTTTTCATTAGCTGTTGTACAGATATCAGCTGGGTTTCAGCAGGTGAAACTTGGAGAAAGAGGTGGACGCCATCGGGACTTTCATGATGTTGGGGTCAACACCCGGCAGGCTATGGAGCATGTGAAGGAATCAAAATCTGGTCTGTCATCCCTTGCTAATAATGTTCAGAAGCACTTTTGACAATTTCCTAACTGGAGAGATCCGTCAGTTAGTCAGTCACTTATTAGAATTGTGTGTACTACCTCAGGAACAAGTGGGAGGCCCATTCACCTGTCAGCCAACTTCTTTCGGATCATGTCACGCCCACAGTGGATTCTGTATCAGTATCATGTGGACTTCAATCCACCAATGGAGTCTCGTCGTGTGAGATCTGCCCTCCTCTTCCAGCATGAGGAAACTCTTGGCTCAGCGCGGAGCTTTGATGGAGCTCTGCTCTTTCTGCCTCACAGATTGCACAATAAGGTACACTAAAATTTAGTAAAAAAAAAAAAAGTTTACTACTAAAACATATGTTAAAGGCATATGTTAATAGTAATGATAGTGATAAAGCGATGAAAGTTTTCTGCCTTGTGCTCAAATGTCTGACCTTGTGTTCAGGAGACAGTGCTTCACAGCGAAACAAGGAATGGGGAAAAGGTTCAGATAATTGTCACACTAACAAATGAACTTCCACCTACATCACCAGTGTGTATTCAGTTATACAACATCATCTTCAGAAGGTGAGTTTCCCTTTCAAGATAGATACTTCACAGTATCTACTCATCATCACAGTAAGACTAAAATCAGAAATTTAATTGTTGATGCGTCCTCCAGTATCTTTATCTACTTGTGACTAGTAAACTGTGGTGGCTGCATGATATATAATTGTATTACAACTAATAATAAAAGCTAAGTTATGCATACACTTTGTCACTGTGTTTTGAAAAATCAGAACACCCAAGCAATTCATTAAGGATACTATTTCACGTCTGCAGGATCTTGAGGATTCTCAACATGCAGCAGATTGGACGCAACTACTACAATCCCAAAGATTCCCTCAACATCCCACAGCACAGGTTTTTTTTTTTTCTGTAATACAAAACCACATACAACAGCTGTTCCCTATTTAACTTAGAGATTGTCCGCAGCATACTAGCACCTTAAATCACAACTGTCATCTAATACACAATGAAACTTCTTTCCATATGTTATACGAGTGCTGTATTAATTCATCATACATTTTATGATCATTTCAACTTAATCACTGAAAATTACAATTATTAATTTAATCTCTTACAGCCCGCCTGCAAAACCTTCATGGCTCATCATGGGCAGCAGCCCACTTATGAATCACTTAACAAAGATTTATTTTTAAACATTCACAGCAGAAAAAGTAATTCAGCACCTTGAACAGGCATTCACCTTGGGCTTTAATATAAGCTTATATTAAAGCCCAAGCCCAACAAATAATAAGCTGATTATTTGTGCTTTTTCTGTGTGTACAGTCATGCAAGGTATCTAATGCTAGGCCCATTATTATAAGTGCTAATGGGCAACATTTATCTATAAGAGAGTCTTTTATCTCAGGCTGACCATCTGGCCAGGTTACTGCACCACCATCCTGGCATACGAGTCATCAATCATGATGTGCACTGACGTGAGTCATAAAGTACTACGCAGTGAGACAGTCCTTGACTTTATGATCAACCTGAGGCAGCAGTGTGGAAGTCAGCGCTTCCCAGAGATCTGCACCAAGGAGCTTGTTGGACTCATAGTCCTCACAAAGTAGGATCTGCATTTTATGATATCCTTCATCTTTGTAAATACAGGGCTAATCACCCCAACAATTAGAATGCACCTCATTGTAAACCTAGCCACATAACTTAAATATCTGTGTCTCACTTTTTTTTTCAGGTACAACAACAAAACATACAGGATTGATGACATAGCATGGGATCATACCCCCAACAACACATTCAAGAGGGGAGACAAAGACATTTCCTTCAAGAACTACTACAAGACTGTAAGTGTTATTTACTCTACACAAATATAGCTGGAAAAATAAAACCTCAACATGATAATTTTTGACATGCACAAAGTAGAATCTGCACTTGATGAGTTGTAATGCCATACTTGTTGCCCTATCTCAATCAAATGTTACAGCTATACAAGTACAGTTGTGTAGTTTTAAAGATTTGATTAAGAGTGCAATGTATGGGATTACATTCAGAAATGTAAACTGTAAACACATTCACAATTTAACTGCCCACCTAAGTTAAAATTACCCACCGATCAAGCAGAAATGGCACATACAGATTTGTGTGCTTGGATAACGTGATTCAGTGAATGTAGAATATTAACATTAGACGAAATATCTGGGATTATTAAACGAAAGTGAAACTCAAGGTGATGTTGCTAAAAAATAGATTAACACATTCTCCTTGCTACTTGTTGTTGGGAATGAAAAAACACCATCACCGTAGCCCTCAGTGATAGTTATAAATGGTGGTTACTATTTTGTATCTTTTACTTCTGTTTTTAAAACATTTGTTTTCATTAACCCATCGATGAAATAAATGAAGTATAAAAAACATGGATCGTTAAAAATGCTAATTTATATGCTAATGCCTGTGCACATCATACCATTGTGCTGGAAATGTTTAATTTCTGGGAAAAATATAGCAGAGAAAGAAATAATTTGCACCTTCACCCTGGACATTTCCATCTGATGTTGAGTGAAGCTAATTTTAAACCTATGCATTGCGGAGTCATTTGATGTGAAAGTGAATGATGATTAAACTAGTGGGAATGGTGTATTGTGTTGAATATGCCAGAGTGCTATAAAATATAAATTTTTATATTTTGCTTCACAGCAATACAACCTGGACATCACTGATGGGAACCAGGTGCTGCTGGTCAGCCATGTGAAGAGGATGATGGGTCCTCCAGGAGCTGCCCCACCTGGTCCAGCCATGCTAATCCCAGAGCTGTGCTACCTTACAGGTTACTGCTTTCAGTGTCCCAGACTTGACTTTTTCATTGAAAATTTCATCCAAATTTTTCAATGCACTGCCTTCAGCATCACAATTTTAAGGGCAATGAGCTGCATAAACAAAATGATTTGTAAAGCATACTTAATTCAATAATTACTATTTTATAATTTTATATAATTTTTATATAATATTGAAAATATGAAACTGCTATACTATATAATGAGTACTACTGTAGTGTACTGTGGTATAGTGTGGTCTCCTGTAGCTTGTATAATGTGAGTTACCTAACCACCACCTGTGGGGCATGCACCTGGCCTGTATGTGCATACATGTGTGTGTGTGAGAGAATAAGCAGTGGGGCACACAAGTATGGGAAACTGGAAATTTTAGGTGAACAATTGTGGCCAAAAAAAAAAAATACGATTTTTGGTCGCAGTTGACTCTGAATTCAATTATCACGTCATTTTTCATTATTCCATTTGTAAAACAGTTGGAGTGGTATTAAATGTATATGTATGTAAATGTGATTTTTTTTTTACTCAGTGTTCAGTGTAGTTGAGTGCTGAAAGGCCCCCCAAAAATCAAATGTATTATTATAAACTAATTTTACCTTTTTTTGGAGGCAGTTAATTACAGCAAATTCTAGTTGGTTCAAATCCATGGTAAAATATAGTGACCATTTGTGATAAGTTTCATTAATGTGTATGACAGGGCTGACTGATAAGATGCGAGCTGACTTCACCATCATGAGGGATTTGAGCTCCCACACCAGACTGAATCCACAGGCCCGAGAGGGACGTCTCAACAGATTTGTCACTAATATACAGAAGTAAGTGATGATCATTGTCTGAGTTTAATGGGTTTTATCTGTTTAATAACTCCTATTAATACATGTTCACAGTAATGTGATTTTCAAGGAATGTTACTTCTTTTGTAGCTCCTATTTAACACTGAAAATGTGTAAATTGTTATTTGTCTCATGATCAGATTCAGTCATTTCTACATTTTCCTGTCAGGAAATTCATTTCAGCAGCTTTGTGTATTCACATGTTGGAAATATTTTTTCCTGTCAACATCTCGAGGCATCAAAATCCAAGACTTTCTAAATCCTGAAAAATATTTTGTAGGGATGCTGATGCACAGTTGGAGCTGGATAAGTGGGGACTCAGCTTTGATAAGCAACTCCTAAATCTGACTGGCAGAGTTCTCCCAGTGGAGAGGATTTTCCAGGGATCAAGATCGGTATACTATGCTTGTAGTTACATGAATCTGTCTTTTAATTTAATAAATTGGGAGAGTTATGTCATCCTAATTGAGATGGTAATTTTGTCACCTAGTATGAGTATGACCCTGTGTCAGCTGACTGGTCCAGAGAGATGCGTGGGATCCCTGTCATCAGCTCTCCTCCACTTAATAACTGGCTCCTGTTTTACACCCGTCGGAATGGCAGTGAAGCCCAGTCTCTCTTGCAGACCCTCGGCAAAGTGTCAGGTCCACTCGGTATCCGCATGCAAAGAGCAGTCATGTGAGTGCTAACTGGAAAATTTGTATTTATCTGCCTTCAGGGAAAAGATAATGTTAAAATATCTTAAGCTGTCCTTTTGTTCAGGATTGAGTACCAGGATCATCAAGAGTCCCTCTTTCGAGCTCTGCAGCAGAATGTTGGACCTGAAACACAGATGGTTAGTGACTGGATATATACAGAGGAGAGCAGATTCATTGGTCACATTCTCTATTTGTTACTGTGACACTCTTAATACACAAGTGTGTATGTAAGCATAGATATGCCATGTTCACAATGCAGTATGAGACGACCTGCTGTTTATCATGTGTCAGGTGGTGGTAATCCTCCCCAGCAACAGGAAGGACAAGTATGACAGTGTCAAGAAGTACCTCTGTGTGGACTGTCCCACTCCCAGCCAGTGTGTGTTGGGCCGTACCATCAGCAAACCTCAGGCACTCATGACAGTCGCTACCAAAATCGCCCTTCAACTGGCTTGTAAGATTGGAGGGGAACTGTGGAGTGTAGAAATCCCTGTAAGTAGTTATTTGCTTTTTTCACTATAAAGTAAACAAAAATTCTGCTTTGTAGGAAAGTAAGAAGGAATAAATTGAAGGGAAATTGATTTTTTTTAAGGGGAACACTTGGCAGGAAAAAAAAAAAACATTGTATGAAATACTGTTCTCACCTCTGCAGCTCAAACAACTGATGATTGTGGGCATTGACTGCTACCATGACATTGCTGCAGGGAAAAGGTCCATTGGGGCTCTTGTGGCCAGCCTCAACCAGAGCATGACCAGGTTGGTTTCTACAGCAGGGCCATGTAACTGACTCAATGAGCTTAGTACTGACATTTAACCCTATCTTAACCTGTTAAGTCCTAACCATATTGCCAGAGAAAAAAAAACACCTAAAAAGATACACCCAAAGTAAATGAACAATTGCTCCACAATATTAAGGTTCATATCCATGTTTTTGGTGTCTAGGGACCTCAGAGAATGTATTAAAATATTGTATCTGTTACTCTGCCTGAGTAAATTAGAGTAAACCAAAGGAGAAAAGTGAGAATTCTATCCTCGCCTGTTATTCTTTTTTGACAGAGGATATGCAGATGCCATTGATCCCCTTTAGCAACTCCTTGACTATAAGAGTGAAACCTCCACAAAGGCTTTAGTCAGAATACCACCAGATGGACAATCAGTTTGGCACAAAAATGTGCCAAACGGGTAATTTTCCTCTTTCAATGGAAATTTCTAGAAAAATAGAGCTCATGTGTCATGTGAATAAAGTGCAATATAAAAATAATCAAGAAAAACTAATTCACAGTGCAAACATGAACTCTGGTAAACATCCTGATTAAAAACAGGAATTGTGCAACAGAAGCAACTATTACAAGGTCAATAGGTGTTAAAAGAAAGACATTCAAATAACAACAATACTAAATCACATCAATATTAACACAGCAGAAAAACACATGAATTTAACTTTGAAGCAGTAAATAGATATGTACATACATACATACATATTCATCTCCAAATTTACAACAGAAGATGGGCCTGGAACCTCACTCTTGTTGGCTCTGAAAATTAGGACAATAATTATTATTTGAGACTAAAAACAATGAAACATCAGCAAAAACGTGTAAAAACAGTATTCAATATTAAATTGCCCTGCATTATACTATGTATATTGTGTTTACATGTATATACTGTAAAATGTAAAGTGTTTTTTTTTTTTTTTTTTTTTTTTTTTTTTTTTAAATGCAAAAATGATTAGCAACCAGTTCACAAGTTAAAATAAACACAAAAACTTACTCGTAAACTGGGTCCCAGCTCAGCGTAAACCTCGCCTCCTCTTCTTAGCCGGCATCATTACTGCTGAACAGAGTTGGAAGACTGAAAAAATCAACATCTGCCCGCCAGGGTCACCTCCATGTCCCTCTCTATGTGCTACGTTTTCGTCGCCGTACGTGGCCGCAAAACAACAAACCCAACTTGAAAAAGTTGTTGCTCCTTCATCTCCCTGTTGCTGCGCGTGAACACTGCTTTTAGTGCAGTGAAGTTGCTGTGTTTACACAACTTTAAAGTCAGCTGGGTATAGTAGTTCATAGACATTTGGTATCATTCGATTCAGTAGCTTCTCCCCATTCAAAGGACTACAAACGTGGCCACGCCACGTATGGATTTACAAAGATGTGAATGATTGTTTTTTTTATCTAGTCCCATATTCAAAATAATCCCAGGAAAAATTGAAATCATTTTTAAACATTCATTTTTGCACTAAAATACATGTTCTGGATTTTTTAACTATGACTAACGGTTGGAAAAAAAAAACCTTTATAGCGGATGAATACGACGGTAGTTTTTAAGCCCGTCGGCCTGAATTACATTTTGAGTTGGGTTGTATTTGACATTTAAAGCTCCATGGTTATTTTGGTGACTTTGTCTTTAACTTGCAAAACTTGATTGCCTTTGTTAAGGTGGTTCTCAAGGTGTGTGCTACAACACAAAGGTCAGGAGATCATGGACGGACTGAAGATGTCTTTGAGTGGTAAGTTGCTAAACATTTTCTAATAAACATTAATTCTCTGTCAGCAGAGAATAATAACTTCACATCTGTTTTATAGCTGCACTGAAAGACTACCTGAAGTTCAACAATTGCCTGCCATCACGCATCATTGTGTACCGAGATGGAGTTGGTGATGGCCAGCTGTCCAGCGTAGTTAACTATGAGGTTTCACAGATCATGGACTCCATCAAGTCCATGGGGCAGGACTACATGTGAGTTTTTCCATGTTCACTTTTCATTTGAAAATAGTTCCCTATTAAGTCTACAATGCGAATAATGTGACACCCAGAAAAGCAGCTATATAAACAAGTCATGTTGACTACCACGCAACTGATTTTGTTGCTGGTTTGCATGTACAGTAGTAAAGTGGGGAAATGTCACACACCCAAGTCAATTAAACAAAAGTTTTCTTTCTATCTGCTCATCGTAGGCCTAAGCTAAGTGTAGTGGTGGTGAAGAAGCGCATCAGCAGCAGGTTCTTTGCCTACATCAATGGAAAAGTGTCCAACCCTCCCCCAGGCACCATCATTGACACAGAGGTCACCCGTCCCGAGTGGTATGTTTCACAGCTGATTCTGTAACTTCTCACTTTATGTGTAGTGGTTAATTGTCACCACCTTTTTCAGGTATGACTTTTACATTGTGAGTCAGTCTGTCCGAATGGGAAGTGTGTCCCCAACCCACTACAATGTCGTGTATGACACCAGTGGACTGAAGCCTGATCACATGCAGCGGCTGACCTATAAGCTGTGCCACATGTACTACAACTGGCAGGTAGGCTGATGTTGACATCACTGCTCTAATGTATCTGTGTAAGTGTAGGGCAGAAGATATTTTGTGATCGTAACTTAAATTTCAGTGCAGATTTATAATATAATACTTTTCAACAACTGTATTTGGGCTTTAGGGAATCATCCGAGTGCCTGCTCCCTGCCAGTATGCCCACAAATTGGCTTTCCTTGTGGGTCAGAGCATCCACAGGGAGCCCAACATCCATCTGGATGACCTCCTCTTCTACCTGTAAGGACACAAAGATGAGCACTCTAAAGTTTATTATACTGAGTTATCTGTAATAAGTTTTGAAAATATCATTTTGTATTCATCTTTTCAGTTGAGTCAGGCAGTTGTGAGTGTAAAATTATGCATCTTAAAAGGTTTGCATTACATGTTTGGATCTAGTGTGAAGACAAAGCTACAGTGTGAAATGTGTTCAGAGCAATATTGGAAAATGAGGAAACTTTATTTACCTGTTTTCATTTATACAAGATGTATAAGAAGTATTCAACTGCAATTTTCTTTAATAAAATTCCAGCTTTGTTCATGAGACTAATTGATCAAAACTGTCTGTTTGAAATGGTTCAAATAAATATTTTTGTTGCAATCTCTTCCTCATAAAGTAAGCTCAGACACGCATTACAAAATATCAAATTTATTTAGACTTTATATATATATATATATTGTATATAAAAGATTGCACATGCACACCCACACGATAATTTGTAACCATCAATATAGGCTGATAATTCTTATCATAAAGCTAGCACACAACTGCAGACTTTGAAACAATATGGTCTTAAAGACACCATGAGGAAAGCTTGCACTGTTTGATTATAAAGTTAAATGTACAAAAAAGGCAGTTGAAAATCAAGTAGAAACATTTAAAAAGAATTTACAAATGGACCAAAGTACAAAACGAGCAACAGTCACTCAAAATGAATAAAAGCAATGTCTTGAGGACATGGTCCATACATAGGAAAAGATGTACATCAGGTTACCTTAGGTTAACATGGCTGTTTGGCTGGAAATTGTACAGAAGGTATCAGAATAGTTTGCATACATTCTTTTTTTTTTGGCAGTTTCAGTCCTCTAATGTCTAGAAAAAATAGGTTAGATTCTGAAATATGCGAGAAGATAAAATGTGAACCGACGTGAGGGGATGATGGCAGACAGGTTTCATTTCACACACACTGACAGACGTCTGCACATTCGTTTCGGGCAGCTTTGAAAATATATTGGCTCTCAATCATACATTCATCACTACTCTAAGTGTAGATAAATGAAATATATTGATATACAGTACTTGTGTCCTGCACCAGCAGAACTCGGGACATGAACCGGCATCATTGACTGGCTTGAGTATATGTATTTTAGATCAAATCGATTGTTGATAAGAGGGGTACAGGGGCAGTTTAGAGGTAGCCTTGTGTCTCACTGGTAACTACTGTCAAAGGAGTTAAACTTGTTTTTCTGAAGCCCGGAAGTGTTGCATGTTATGAATTAAATGCAGTACAGCGGGGCCTAATTTGCTGATATATAACAAATCTGTTTAATTCTCGTCATTATTTGCTTTGTAATCATTGTTTTAAATCACAGTGGCATTAACATAACTTTGCTCAGTTTGAGTTTTTGCACTAGTAGGTGGTTTACTTTTCAAGGAAGGAGAAAATGTTTTTTCCTAATGGGGCTAATTTTAAATTATGAACATTGTAAACAGTGTTTACACATGGTTATGTGTAACCATGTGTCTGGTCCTATAAATGTACCTGACATTGTATAAGCAAATACAGACACAACTTCTGATATGAAGCAACACCAACAGGTGACCAAAGGAAATTCAACATAAAACAGAAGGTGAGGCAATGGACCATCACGTGGTGGTAAAGAGTGCAGTCTAAAACGCCAGTTCATCATCTTCTGTAAGTGTTCCTTTGGACTGAGATCTGAGGACTGATGGCTGCAGCATGTTTCACCTCATCCTCATGCACATTTAGAGAGCCCTCATGTTTCTTCATTGCCTTCCTTCTTCTCTACCCATTTTGCAAATTTCTCAAATGTCTGGAAATGATGCATGTAGTAACGACTGTGCAATTATAAGGCAAATACATGAGGGTTGGATTTAATGGTCTTTTCCACCTAGGCTCAGTGGGAACACTGAGCCTAGTTTTGAGGGTGCCTGACATGGGAAGAAAATGTTATTCATATTTCTTCCTGAGCAGGTGTGTTGGAGTAAATTCCGCTGATTTTAATCTGCCACACTGTTAAACTACTGCATGCTCCAAGTTCCATACTAACTTTGTTAGTATGGAACTTGCTTTCATTTCGGCACAAGTATGGAAAGTAAGTATGGAAACCTCACCCAATGTTTTCAACTGGCTGTTTTAGACAAGCCTTGGGTCAAAGTCCTCAAAATCTATCTTCTCCTTCTGATTCATAACACACTCCCACCACTGCTTTCTGCAAACACAGACACTGGTCAGGCTCTAAATGTGTTGTCTTAAGTAACCAAGTGCAAAACAGAATAGCCATCAGCCAGAGACTTGGAGGTAAGATGCTGAGGATTACATCAGCTGACGCCATGATGTCTCAGGACCATTATGAGAAATGAGATGCTGGAAAGTATGTATTTGATACTGTTAACAAAATGCAAAAACCAATTATACCACAGATGATAGTCTCACTTTCAGGGAGTGTTTGACACTCTCCAAGCACGTCAAGAACTTATTTTATAGTGGCCAAGTCGTTGAAATAGTTTCTTCCCTTTGGAGAGAAGTCCCTTTCTTTTTGTGGAGCACATGTCCAGCGGGGCCCTGATGGGACTGACGGGCCCCTTAGTGGCAGGGCCTGAACCAGGGATGTGCAGATGCACTGTAGGAGAGGCTGCTCCTCTGGGTGGACCCGATTTTTCCAATGGAACCTAATGGGAGACCCGTAAGGGACAGTTGAGGATGTTAAAAAGCCGGCCGACACCTTGGTCACTACTCCCCTCCTCCTCTCAAGTCCTTTCTGTCTCAGCATGGCCACCATAGTTGTGAAGTTAACCTTCCTGGATGGAGACCTGCGCACTTAGCCGTCCCCCTCCCCCCCCCACCTCTCCCTTCCCCTCGCTTCATTGTCATGAATAAGCTACCACAACACAGACTGAAAGCATGGCATCGACTCAAAAGCACACCAATGCCCAACAATGACTATCAAAGGCAGGGTAGTTCCTCTGACAAAAACGGATACATTTGCATTTTGGGACAAGTGGGACATATTCATACCACATTCACCTCCTTTTCGCTTCAATAGATATTTACTGATACAACTGGGTTACAGAGATACCACGGGTCACTGTCCTCATCTGTAATCATGAGCTAAAAGGCTCCCTTAAATTGCACTTTGGTAAGAGATGGTTAAAATATTAAATTTATAAATTAGTATTTGTCTATACACAATATGCGTGAATATAATTTCCCAAATCACCAAATCAAAAAATGTTTATTTTGCTTGATTTTAAAGTGAAATTGAATCATTTGAGTCACTCAGAGGGATTTACTCTGTTAGCTTAATGCATTGTGTTAATTGTAAATGACATTGTAAATATCAATGTCATTACACATCACAAAACAATGTATACTCATTCAAAAGTAGCAAACCTACTGTACACGGGGATCCACAGCAGACTAGACATTAAAAACCAGCTGCACCTGGTACATGCACCACTCAGATACATAGGACCACACTAAAAAGTTGAATTATGCTCTATATACACGCTCCCTCTTGACCCAATGGTCTTTTAGAAATATGGCAACTGCTGTTTGATCCTATAAGTCAAAAGGTTGGGAACCCTGCTTGAGGAAGCTGTTAACTATAAATCAGGATTTAAATTAAATTACGAAAAGTGTGATGCCATAAATGCCTGTAGCAAAAAGAGGCACAGTCTCACTCTAAACTAACAAATACTTACATCTAATCTATAGATATGAAACAGATTAGAAAACCAAAACCATAATCTTGTTCTTTACATTATTCTTAACATACAAGTCTTTCATGTGGGTAGAGGCTCAAACCAAAACTTGAAGCTTTTCTTTGGGTTTTTGCATAGAATTTGTAAAGTTTCTGAGATTCTGTAGAGAGAGTGCACACGTCCTACTTCACTGAGAGACTCAAATGTCTCAATCATTCTGTGCAACAATGGCCTTTTAGCTTACCATGAGTTACAGCAGGCGACTTATTGCAGGAGACAGACATCGTCATGTACAACACTCAAGAGAAACAACTGAAGATACCATACTTCTTGTCTAATGCATTGGCTTGGGTTTCTGTTTACCAACAAGCAACAGCAATCATTATTTTGGGGGAACAGGGAAGATTCCTATAAACTATCTAATGACACAGCAGCAGTAAAGGAGTATCAAACAAAGTATACATGTTTCATACCAGAAACTAAGGGTACCCATGTCATGTACATTAGACGAGGGTACGTAAACTTGGTATCCTCAGTTGCTCACTTACGTGACGGTAACACAGCCTTTAAGGTGTGAAATGAACACTCTTCTTCTGTTTTGCCAAGCGGGTGAGGAAAAGAAATGAAAAAAAATATATATAAATGGTGATGACATTCCAATACAATTTGCACTATGACAATGGCAAATTAGGACACAGGAAAAAATATCTGATGACACCTATCAATATTTCAGTAATTGCATTATGTGTTTAACACAAAAAATAGCATCACATATTTACATTTTGTAAATAAATCTGAAATTATTCTCTGGGGGGCAACAGTTTAAGTGACCTTTGCGTGCTACTTTACAAGAAAGCAATTTACAAAACAAGGCGTTCAGGAGCTGATACAAAAGTTGTACTATGCTAGACTTATCTTTATATAAAATATTCCAAGAATTCATGCATCTGGACTATAGAACATGCTGAGCTACACACTATAGAGTTCATCTTTCAGTAAAACAAAACTATTTACTCTATTAGAAATATTTTGAGATCGAACACAGAATATATATTCATAAAGCATCTGTCAGAATGCTAAATATGCATGTGCAAAAAGTGTTAACCGCTGTTTTCAAGACATGACAGACCAAGTAAAAATTCACAGGAGCTCACCCCCCCCCCCCCCCCCCCTCCATTTTACTCTCACTGAGAATGCTTTATAAATACAGTGTTCTTGTATTATACAATGCAGAGCCCCCCCCCCCCACCCCTTCACAGCAGTAAACACAAAAAAGTACCTCTCAAGTATTAGTTTTAAAGATTTATTTTTCATAGATCTTAGACATCTATTTATGTACAGTGTAACGCTCCAAAGTCAGAAATCCCATTGTACTTTGATCAAAGTGACACACAAATGCACAGACACGAAACTGAAGGAGGTAGAAGGGAACTGAAAATAGTAAATGGATGACAGAGGGCTAGTACTGCGAAGGAGCATGTACCCTTTTGGTCTTTATCCGTGCTGGATTGTCCTGGGGGTATCGAGATGGTGTGTCAGTGAGAAAAACTTCTACATCGTCAGGCACTTCTTCTAGAAAGTTGGAGGGAACAAGTCCTTTGTGTCCATTGAGCTCTCCCTGTGGAGTGGACATTAACAGCGAGATGCAGTTTACAGGCAGCAACAGCATAGTTGAGCAATGGGAAGAAAGTCGTTTTCCTCCCTGCTGCCATTATTCTAACATTCATCCTACGTCAGTCAACAAAACCAAAAATTGGGGCGTGCAGCCCAACAGTGCCACACACGTGTCTCACATGCTGTATACTGATTGACACATCTTCATGTGTTGTCTCTTCTTCAGTGTGCAAACATGCTTAAAAACCAGACAAAAATGTTTAAGAAGGTATGATGCTAATGGCTGAGATTAATGCTTAACGTTAAACAGTCATCCTCTGCATGTCATGTTAACAGCACATGACAAACAGTTTTATCTACATTTATTCGCTTAAACATAATAGCTTTTTTTGGGCCACACAGCGGCTTAGTGGCTAGCACTGTTGCCTTACAGCAAAAAGTTTTCTGACCAAGGGCCTTTCTGCATGAAGTTGGCATGTGTGTTACACGTGTGTGTGTGTGTGTGTGTGTGTGTGTGGACTTTCTCCTGGTTCTCCGGTTTCCTCCCACAGTCCACAAACATGCAGAGGTTAATTGGACACTGTAATTTGACCATACAGTAGGTGTGAATGTGAGACTGAATGGTTGATCTTCTCTATACTGTATGTTTGTGCTGCAATGGACAAATGACCTGTCCAGGGTTTTGCCCTATCTCAGCTTGGATTGGCCCCAACTCCCTGCGATCTCCTCATGTAGAGGATAGAGCAGTAGACAGTGAATGAATATTGTTTTGTTATTGCAATATGGAATTGAACATATAAAATGACATATTTGGCTAAAAGAAAAGTGGATGTATTATCAGCAGATTTCTATGAGTCTGGTGACTGGCTGCTTATTATTTTCTTAATGTCTTATTTTTTATGATGTGTCTGTGTATGTAATATGTTTTTACTAAACTATTTTATTTCCAGGGATTTCCTTGGATTCTCAAAATTAAATGAAGTCTTCCTACTTCACATCTGAGTTTGCTCAGATTTATTTCTATGAGCTTACTATAGTTTACCTATGAAGATGCAAACAGTCTAATAGAAATAATAATAATAATAATGATAATGAAAAGAAGCCTAAACAGTACTTACATAATAAAAGCCATCCTCATCTATTTCACCAAAAACTGTGATGACATCTCCAGCACAGAAAGTCAGTTCAGCCTGTCAAAAAAGAAAATAGTATTGAGTAACATTTGCCTTGTTGGGCTTTCATTTTGTTTTTATAACAAACCATCAAATCTGTTGGGGACTGATGAATTTGAAATGCTGTGCTTCCTGCCCCAAAAGAATGTGATGCATCTTAGCACACAGGAGTGTCAATTCAGTCTCAGCAGATGGACTGTTGCAACTGCAAATGCATCAGATGTCGGACGTGTAAAGACAGGAGTGCAACGTCTTAAGAACACACAAACCAAACACAGCAAGTGTACGTTGTACAGCATGTAGGGGACAGGTCGACGGAAAAGACCACAGAACCGGGACCAAAGAACAGTGGAGGGGAGATGCTGCTTCAGGAAATGCATGAGGGGCTTCATGACCGCCGGGGATTCAGGGCCGCCAGCCATCATCTGAAGCCCTCCCCCTGATTTGCACTCCAACAAATGAGGAAAGGAACACACACACAAAAATACCGTACCATCCTCACCCTCATCACCCTCACTCACCTCCTCATTCAGCCTGCTGCCCTCGTACTGTATCGGTGGCAGTGCCAATAGAAAGGTGAGAGTAAGTAAAACCGGGGCATGGGGGGGGGGCCAAAAGAACAGCACGGGACAGTAAAGCTTCAATCCTCTGGCTAATACAGTGCAACCTCACTTGTGTACAAAATATCTGCCCTTTCTCTATGAATAGTCTGTCCTTTATGGACAGGCACAAGATAGAAATCACTCTCTTATCTGCACGGGGAAGATAAAGCAAGACCCAGAGGACAGAAAGTTTAGCACAAAGACTGGAATGAAGGGGAATCAGTCTGTCAGTCCAAAAGTTAAAAAAAAAAAGGTCTACACACTTAATGCACCAAACTTGTGGTTGCCAGTGGATGTCCTAAACGTACAGTTTATGTTTTAAATAAAATCCCTTCACTTCAGTAAGTACATCTTATAATGGGCATTTCTTACAACAACTCTAACATGATGAATAGTAAACAAACTTGGCAAAGATGAATGAACCTCTCCAAATGCAAAATAGAAAAAAAAATAGAAATAAATGAATAGACAAGCTTTTGGCTTAAACTTGACATTTTGATGCAAAAAATAACCACAGTATAATGGCTTTCACTCCATTTTTCTCTTTTCTACCAGGATACAATTCACAATTTGTTACATACAACAAATCAGTTTATGTCACAAAGAGACTGGCTTTTTCTTTATCCACTACAGAAAAACATCCAAAACTGGCTCTGAGGAAAAGTGTCTGTATCGTTACTTGCGTGCTGCTTCTGCTGTGTCTTCATGTCATGGAGACAAAGTGGATAAAGTGAAGGAACACTAAAGTTGTATTCTGGCCTTTTACAGTCAGTCTTAGACTCTTAGGCTTTTCTTTTCCTCATATTTCACTTACGTTGTTTAAATGCAGCCAGGTTTGCTGTAAAAGCTTAAGTTGTCAATTTTAAAACCCTTTCAAACAAGTTGATGTGTCATTTTCAAAGGGAGGGTAGGAGATACAGTAGATGGATGACAGGTGTTTCCCCTAGTTTCCAGTGTTAATGTCAGGCTAAGCCAAGCTGCTGTAACACTATATTTAACAGACATACAGTACATGAGATTAAAAATCAGTATTTTAAAAATCTTGGTTTTCCAAAGTCAAACAATTTATTGAAAACCTGAACTTACAAAAGACAAATAGAGAACCTGTGCTTAAAATGCTGGTAAGGATTTGTCACATGATGCTGACAAAGAATGGTCAAGTAAAAGGTGGTTGGTCTGAACCACAGGAGGACAATACCTCTACATCAACATTAGGCGAACTCTCTCTGGGGTCGTAGTCGTAAAGAGCAACCATTCTTCGTGTGGACATTGGGTGCTGACGCCCGCTCCGCCGGTTCCTCTCTGTGAAGATTATAAGTAATAAAGACAGTGATTGTATGTGGTGGTATGAATATACCGCATATTTAGTGCTCTGCCAAAGTCACATTATATCATCATTCCAGTCCAAATGATCAGAGAATTTAAAAACAACAGAGTTGGTGGTGGCCTGAGACTTTTGCCCAGTATTGCATATTAAAAAAGCATCAGTGAAGGATGCAATGGTGACAACAAGTTCCAACAACATAGTATGTGACCATCAGGATTCCTGCAAAGAACTGTGACCCTATTAGTGGTTAGGAAATTCTTACTATAGACTGGAAAAAACTATAGAATGGAAAAGAGCAGTAAAAGTAAAAAAAAAAAAAAAGAACAGAAGTGGTTTTTACTGGACACAGACCTCTCTTGGACTTTCTGGACCTGCGATTTATTGAGCGTCCGTCTTTGAAACGGTTGCAGTTCACTTCGCAGGAAAGCAGAAAAGCATAATTGAGTGGGAAGAGGAGAGGAAAGGAGAAATGTGTGAGTAGAAGAAGATTTTGTAGATTTCAGACTTTGACCCAGAAAGACATTAAGGGTAGAAGGTTGCAGACGAAAAAAGCAGAGAAAACAATGTATCACCTAACTTCTCCACAGGAGTGTTGAGTGGCAGGAAGCCCTGTTTGAGGAGCTGGTCCATCATATCGTCATCCTCTGTTTGGATCTCAGAGACCATGTTACAGGGGATCAGGCCAACTCGGTCTCTGATCTCAGCCCTGTAGAAGCCATCTGTGTCTTTATTTCCAAACACCTATTGTCAGGAGCAACAAAGTGTCAGGAAGAGAAACCAAGTCAAAAAACAGACAACAGATACCACAAAATGTGCAAAAAGGATTGGCATCAAGCCACCACCTTGATAATCTGACCCTCCTTAAACGGCAGCTCTTCATCAGCAGCATCAGGGTTTGGAGACATGGATAGGGGGTCGTAATCAAACAGAGCCACAAACACACGGGTCATCTCCTCTGGCTCCGATTCCTCATAGAAATCCAGGGAACGCCGTCCCCGCCTGTGCCTGCGGCCGCCATACCCGTCTGAAACACAGAGGAGGCCTCTGCTGCTATTTCCAGCCTTTCACAGCCATGCTGGCTTGTAGAGGCAATGGAAGCAAAAGATGTCTCTTTATTAGAGCTGACAGGGGAGAGGGGGCGATGAGAGTAATGTGTGAAAAAAGAGCCGGAAAAACAAGAGCTTAGTAGTTTTTGTAATCTCTCTCACTTTGAAAACTTTTGAGTACTCGTGTTGTAAAGGTACAGTAAAGGCTCAGTACAAATGTGCATTCTTTGTTCACACATTTCTGCTTACTGGCTTGACAGACACTGCACTTCACAGTAGATGCACAGCACAGACAAGAAACACATGTCAAGCGGTTTTTGTGGTGCAAGGGAAACTTCATGGCTGTGGACACCAGGAGGACACAAGTAACACTAGACTACTTTTCATTGCTGTTTCACTGCCTTATCTCGCAGAGGCTGATCAACATGCATGCTTTGCTGGGACTGGGCATGTTAAAGAGAGCATTCCAACATCAAATGCAGATGTAATGTCATGCTCCTAGGCCACATCTGGAAACAATGTGCAGCACAGTCACACATCAAATGCCCCATTTGTTCCTGGCAACACAGATATCAGGGACAGTGAGGGGGAAGGGATGAACCTGATATCGGTTCCCCATGATTCTCATGGATCACCATGTTAAATGTTTCAATGGCAGAATGTTAGTCTGGGTAATGGCTTAGAGATATAGCGACAGATGCCCATGAAGCGAGTAGAGATATTCTTTTTGAAAAATGTAGAGCGCCCTCCAGTGGTGTAAGACATGTTTGGTTTGGATGGCAGCAGAGTTAATGAATGTGTAACCCCATGATTCCAACAAGGCAAGATATTTTCCAGTAGTGTGTCTTTCCTTCTCGTCCTACTTTGAACGGGTGCAAAATTAAAATGCAAAAAAATAAAGTGCAAAATGAACAAAGGAACTGGGCTGCTGGCTAATAAAGGTAGGAGAAGAAGGAAGGGAAAGGAGGATGAGGGCAGACTAAGTTGAGGTGGGGTGGGAGAGTGGTCAGGATATGGAAGTTGAATGGAAAGAGTGTGTGGTTTGGTGCTATTTGGGATTGAGGGAGTAGGTGTACATACAGGGAAAGGATTTTCATTCTCCAGCAACGGGAAAAGTGGCCAGTCTTGTCTTCCCCTGTCAGCTATATTCAGCTAAGCTCAGCTAAACTAAACAAAGCAGCAAACTGTCCAGCACATAACAGATCACCGTATCACTGCATGTGTTTAAGACCCAGTTTGGCCTTTTCTGGCCTTGGTAAGGTATACTGTCATCTTTAAGAGAAGCTGCATCACATACCATAGTGATCCTCTGAGGACATTGATCGCCATATCCTGCGCCGAGCTACACTGCCAAAGTAAACATCCTCCTTGACGGGTGAGAGGTTCCCCTCACTCCCCTCACTGTTACTGTCCATGGTGATCTCTACAGAAAACACCAATCACAACGTTACGGTCAGAGATCCCCCCCCCCACCACCACCACCACCACACACACACACACACGCTGCTCTACCCCATGGCCCACTCACTCATGCTGAGACAGTAGGATGATGAGGTTGCCCTGAGGTGAGGTGTACAAGGCAACAGGTTTCACTCTGGAGTCACTGGGTGTAAAACAGCAATGCTTTTACTTTGGTAAGGGAACGTCAATTTGGGTGATCATGTCAACATGTTAACCCACAGTAAACACAGTATCTGGGAGAACCTGCCTGCAAAACTGCACGTACAAATCCAGCTCATGAGGATGGAGAGCTACAGTGTGTTCTTACAACCCACAAAAAAATTAGGCACTACATGGTCATTTAAGCTCTTAGGGAGAAATGTACAGCTCGGCTCACATGGGTAAAGGAAACACATGGTATAAATAGCCCAAACATCAGTGGCCCTGCAGGTGGGGATGAGGCGTCTCCTCACATGGTGACCTCACTAACCAATGGATGGGATAGGTCGTCGTTGAGGGGGGTTGCCGATGTGAACCGGCCTCCTCCCTGAGTTGTCCAGACGCTCAGCGCTTCCATGTGACGGTGAATTCCCAATGATCTTTAGAGTAAAAAACAAAAGATAAGAGATTAGAGAACAAACTGGCTGCAAGGGGAAGACAAGTTAACACATAAAATAAAATAAAATAAAAAAATCCTATTTAAGAAACTGAAAACCACAAGAGCAAATGAGGCGATTTCCATTTGTCCTTGGGAACACAAAATAATAGTAAAATAATCCATAAAACATTAAAGAAATTTGACAAAACCATCGAAACAAGTAAATAAATCAAATCAACCCCAACACAACAACAAGACCTGGGGGGGTCAGAAAAGATCAGATGCTTAACTAAAGACCATTTGCTTGGACTGTTTTGTTCTGTGCATGCCAGCTCCTTGATGAGAAGAGGAAGTAAATGACAAAAGGCTGATGGCAGATGGCGACAAAGGGAAGAGAAAGAAAGAGGAGAAAGAAAAGCAGAGGCTGAGTGTCATTAAAAAATGAATACAGATGTGGTTAGATGAGCAACGCTATTACATTTTCATCCCGGGGCTTGGCATTACAACAATCGACACATTTACTTTATCAAAGTGATGATGAACACGATGAGACGTTTGTGCTGAGACAAGCGAAAGAGATAAACAAGTAATAATGCATAATGGGTTGAAAGCTAAATGAAGCACAGCAGGCTGCAACACTCTTCATCTAAACTAATGCTGTATGTGAAGCAACGAGAGGCACAAGATGCTGAAATAAAGCTCTAAGCACAAGGTGGAGAGCAGCTGCTGGTTACTGAGAGCAACATATGATGCCAGGAAAAAGAAGACAGAAGCAGCATGTTCCCATGCACTGCACAGACACGTTCCTACAGGTGGAACCTTTCCCCCCTCAGAGACACGAGAAGTCAAAACTTTGTTAAATGGCCTTTAGGTAATAAAAAGCTTTACTTAAAATACACCTGACATTCTGAGAACAAGCAAAGTAATTCACATAAAACAAAACATCAAATCAGACCAACCATGGACATGTGATCATTTTTCATAAAAATGAAAAACAAAATGATAAATAAAATAAAAGGAAAAGGTAATTTCAAAGGAAAAAAAAACAAACAAACAAAAAAAAAATGGCGGAATATTGCGAATGGAAAGTACAGCAGAAAGTGTGAATCACACACCAGCGAATGGTCCCGGTTGAGCCTGGACAAAGACTGGGCCCTAGCCTCCCTGTGGGAGCTGTAAAAGACCCTGTCCAGCTCGTTCAGCCTGCCCTCGCTCAGGGCCCCCTCTCTGGAGTAGTTTCGCGGCCCAGCCACCCGGCCAGGCCCAAAATGCTCCCTGTTTCTAAAGTCACCCGTGTCTACCGACTTGGCTGCAGTCACCGGAACGTCAGAGAACTCTTCCTCCACACTGCACTGACGAGTCAGAGTTCTTTTACGGCCCATAGCCAACGCTCGCCTCTCTACTGGGCCCTCACAGTGGATGATGCGCACGGGTCCCCGCAGTGGGCTCCCTTGAGCATAGTATCCTCGATGACCCCGACCCAAAGAGCCTTCTTCCTCACTGCCGCAGTCTAAACCACTGTCAGGGCTTTTGGTGTTCTGGCGGTTGGGGCGTCCTAGACTACGGTCATCTGTATTATAGTAGTAGCGGTAGTCACTGAAGCGAGGAGAGGAGCGCTGGCGCTGCAGGAGGCGGGTGGTCTTGTTGGGGGTGGGATGATTGTTCATGTGGGGATCCTGGGGGCACATCCTCCGCTGAGTGTGTGGCGTTCCAGGCCGCCCGCTCTCTTCAAAGCACAGCCGTTGGCCCTTGCTGTCCATGCTGTCCAATTCCTCCTCGGCCACCTCTGGGATGCTGTGGAGACGCTTACTGCGCAGCGACTTCTGCTTCACCACCTCCTTCTGTAGGTCCCAGCAGTCTCTTTCCTCAGCTAAGTCCTGACGCTTGTAATATGCCTTCAGTCAAGGCCAAGAAGCAAAAGGTCCACCGTTTTGCAGTTCAGTTAGTTCAATTGAAAAGGTTCAGTTTATATTTTTTGAGGGGGGGTTGAAAAGTTTTTCGAGGTTTTAGAACAGGCAGGAAACAACACAGAATGTGAATAGAACAAATGGGGAGGGAAGACAAAATAAAGACAGAATTAGTTATTTGAGGCAATGTAAGACATGCAGTCTCATTCCATGAGAAGGAAATGGCATGCTCTGAAGAGGAATCTGTTAAGGCTTAAATGAGCGTGGGCACAGAGGTTTCATGTGAAGAGATCTTTTTACTTATAGGAAATCAGAAATATTCAAACAAAAAGTTAAGGGCCATGCTCAGTTAACGCAATGGGTAAATGGAAACAGTGGAGATGAAATAAATTAATAAAGCAAACAAAAGACAAAAGTTACAACAAGAATCAGCTACTAAATACTGCTATAGGACACTGTTTAAGCAAACTTGATAATTCACTTTTTACCAGTCCTTTAACATGACCATAACTAAACATATTTTCCAAAGAAGGGAAAAGATAATGTGTACCAGGGATTAAAAAATAGATGAAAGTGATGTAAACGTAGATGTTGTATTGGTGAATTTTATGAGTTAATACACCAGTGAATATCACTCATAAACACCACATTAGTGAAGTGGACAGAAACAAGGACGACTTAACCAAATATGCAGTGACATTGTTCTGATTTCTGGTAGAAGGTGTAGAGTAACAGCAACTCTTACACATGATAAACTGGCTAAAAATCCTCACTGAGATCAAATGAACTAAAGCTCATATACATCAACAACAGAAAAAATAAATACATATCAGGACATGACAGACATAAACAAAAGTGAATATTTCCATTTAAGTACTGACTTAAATGAGATTCCCATATGCCCTTCATATACAATGACCCTTTGATACAGTACAGCACATTAATATTTGCATATCAATATCACTTTTTACCAGCTAACTTCAACATTTATTTCTTCTTCTTTGGTGCAGTATAGAGAGCATCCAAATGCAATGCAAACCATCAAAAACATTATTTTAGTTTACAGGCTTCCCCTCTGTCATGCTGCACAGTCATGTATACACAGCCATTCCCATGAGCTCAGCCTTGAATGAATAAAGCGAGTGCTGCAGGGTCGACGTGGTGGAGCAGACTGGTGTGGGGGGGGGGGGTGAGTTCAGCTAATGCAAGGTTGGGGGGGGGGGGGGGGGGGGGGGGGGGGGGGGGGGGGGGGGGGGGTGAGTTCAGCTAATGCAAGGTTTGGGGAACTCAGGCACGCGAAGCCACCATGGGCCTGAGTGTAGAGCGTGTGAGAGAAAGAAAGCATGTTCCTCTGCAGGGGGCAAGACCCTTCCTCCCAAACACCACAACAGGCTAGAAGTCTGCAGTAAAGTCTTAAATACCTTAAGAGTGTTGTGAGAGTTGATACTGCGCCTGCGGCCCTCCTCCAGCTGCATCTCGGCATAAAGATCTTCCTCATCCTCCTCCATTATGTCGGACAGGTCCGAACCCCGGCTGCTCTCTGTGTGGTACTCCTCACTGTGGCTGTAGTGGTGGTGATGGTGTTGCTGAGAAAGAGCAAAAGTGTATTAGGTAAAAAGCAACAGGTTTCCTACTTAGCACACAGTTATCTTTTAAATTTGGTGACTTTTATAGAGTAGTCACCTTTACAAAATGAGATTGAGAGTGTTGGTGAACACTGGATTTGACTTCTCTTTACAGCTTCTATCCAAGAGCTGTCACAGCACTAAATTCTCTAAATTCACACTCGCGCTGACAATCCACCCACTCTGCACTTTACACCACTGGTCACTTTCGTAATCCCGTGCAATAACAATTCTACATCTACCTCATTCAGAATTTATATATATATTTTTATATATATATATATATATATATATATTATACTTTTTCATATAATACAAATTACTGTTTGCTTGCACAAGGGAAATGCCTCTCAATTTCGTTGTATCTTTTGTTACAATGACAATAAAGGCTATTCTGATTCTCTTTATTTAAAATAAAATTAAACACAAACTGTACTAGAGTGAAAATCTATAAAATGATGTCACGCAGAAGCGGATATAAATAATGAGTAAAGCTTTGCCCACATGTATTTATTTAATTTTCTTTTCTTCCTAACAACAAATGATGTAGAGTACATTCACTGATTGGTTGAGCACAGCTTTTGTGTTCATTTGTAAAGTACCTGTCTGCCCAGCTCTGAGCCTCGGAGGAATTCGTCCACAGAGGCTCCTCTCCTCCTTGCATGAGGAGAGTCGTAGCCATCCTCCTCCTCATCAGAGTTAGGTGGATGCAACGTGTTTCCTCGTTCACTAAAGATGTTCCTTTTCTCAATCTGACAGAAGAAAATGTTGAGACTTGAATTGAAAATCGATCCAAATTATTAAACGCAGCAGCAAATGATCATTCATTCAAAAAAAATGTTGAAACACAATATAAGTATTAATGTTTTGTTTCACAGAAAGCTATTCTTTACAACTAAGTACAAATTAATGTCAGCATAATGGAAAATCTGGTTTCCACCCTCACTGTTTAATATGCTGCATATTACATTTATAAACTGCTGTAAGGCCCATGAACGTACTCTGTTACCCTCAGCAAACACTCTCTGGGCAGCTTCCCTGGCCATGGCCTTGGCGATGGTGTTTGGGATGGGGACTCCCTGAGGTTGGGGCAGGATTCTCTGAGGAGAGGGCGATCGCCGTGGCTGGAAGTGTGGCGGCTCAAGGTTGGGTCCGCGCATGGGAGGCAGCGGAGACGGTGAGCGCTCCCAGGGCTGGGTTGTCCGCAGGCTAACCTCATGCTCTTTGGTTTCTGGCTCTCTGGCACTTACTGACGGCTTGGACTTAGGCATGGGCTGGCGTTGGAAATGAGGCTGGGGGGGAGGAGGAGCGGGAGGAGGATGACAGACGGGCTGCGAGTGAGGCTGCGCGTGGGGGAGAGTATGGGGCTGGGCTCGAGACAGAGGCTGCATCTGGGGCTGTGGGTGATTCGGGGGATAGGTTGATGGATAAGGAGGATGGGTTTGTGGGTGCACTGGATGCGACTGCGGGTGAGACATTGGGGTGTGAAGTGGCGCTGTGGACCGATGGGAGAGGCGTGGAGAGCCCAAGAGATTGTGGGGAATGATGGCTGCAGGCGAGTCCTGGGACTCTCCTTGAGTTGATAACGTCCTTACAATGACTTCCCTGGCCTCCAGACACTGAATCCTATTTAGCTCCACGGTCACATAGTCTGCTGTGGGGTACAAGACCTCTGCTATCTGCATTCACAAAGAAATCACAGAGTCCTTACCAAAATGCAATTCACAATGTTAGTATGTAAAAGCGTTTAGACCATAAAAACATGCACTTGTAAATCCTGTAAGTTGCCTAAACACACAGATTTTTAGATGTTAGAGGTCAAGCTCTCAGTGGAAAATTCATGTACAGTAATAGTGTTGAAGGACTATGTTACAGCTGTATTTTTGAACTATAATGTAATGCTTTTTCCAAGAGGCTAAATATCAGCATTATACATTTCTTCCAGGAGAGGGCAGTATAACACTACTGACTGAAATCACCACTGAGGAAGGCAAGGCCTAGGTCATAAAACTCAAAAGACATTACGTGTTCTGACATTTGAGACCAAAGCTACCTTTTGTCCCTTTGTGCACACAGCATAGCCAATCACACTGGCCCCGTTTGAGGTTCCTGACGGCGTCAGAGGTGGCGGCTTCCATCTGACCTGCAGGAACCCGGGAGTCTGACCACACTGGACCTGCACTTCCTGCGGGGGGAGAGGGGGGCCTGGGGAGCACAACAAACTCACTGGATAAGGAGAGAAAAAAAAGACAGCTCAACTGTGGCTGATCCATTTTCTGCTAGGCTGACCAAATATGAATGTGCTGACCTCAGCACTGTGTTCAGTAACCATGTTGCATAATAAGCACATATCAAAAATATATTGTATTTTAAATAAAACATTTTTTAAAAATATTTTAATTCTCCTGAATTGAACAATGACATTTATGAACCAGTGGAAGTTGAACGGAGTATTAATTCTAGTCAAATGCTACAGTTTGTTTATATTTGTGTTCATATCTATGCTGGTTTATTGTGTGTATCCTGAGGATTTTATTCCTATTTTTTCCTCCATAGGCAGACGGTGTTATGCTGGTAGAAAAAGCCATGTTTGCCAACACCAGCCCATCAGTGTACAGTAAGTACTGTAACAGCCTGTCACCAAATACTCACTGACAATATTCTATGGAACATCAAAAAAATCTGTCTGTGGATGCCTGCATACTAAACGTACATACCCATCCCATCTGTGCAATGCTGCTGCTCCCCAGCAGTCGCACAGTGAGAGAGATGCAGTCAGCAGTATCTCCGAGCTGCAGCATGCAGAAGTGTGTGGGTCAGACAATCTACATTAATGCAATCTTAATCACATTTTAGCACACAACTAATGAAGTCGCTTGTTTAAAGAGCACACAAAGGCCTAATATAGAGCCTCCAGACAGTGTCCTCCTTATTGAGCTCTTCACCACCAACACTGAGACAGTTGCCTTTCATTAGTAAGTTCAATAGACATAATTTAATGAACTCTCAGAATGTTCGCTTGTCAGCTGCCAGTGTAAAATGTCAATGCAAACTTCAGCATCCTTCTGCCGCTGTCCTCTCCTCTCAGTCTCTCCTTTATCCTTGGCCTTTCCCCTTGAACATCTTTCAACTTGTTACTTGTCTCTATAATCTCCAACTATAACTAAACTCTAACTCGTGCTTGTGTCTACATTTTTTAGACTGATTTCACCTAATCTCAGAACCTAAACAATAAGAGTTTTGTAGCAAACACCATGTTCCTGAATGATACAGGTAGTGGTTAGAATGCGATACAGCATCATGTAAAGCAGATGTGACGTTTTTGCTGAGGATTCTACATGCAGTTGTCAAAAGACTGCTGTTATATACAGAAGCTCATGTGGGCTAAGGGCATTATTATTAAGAGCTTGTCGGCAGTAAAGCAGAAACGGCCTACTAGTGTTTACCAAAGATTGCAAACAAGCTTCATTGTGGTTTGCATATCTACGTAATATGCTAAACGTTAGATTTATGACAGCAACATTTGTTTTCTTGGATTGGATACGCATATATTTGAACACACAAAATGGAAGGTAGATGCATGGGGTGAAATGGGATTGAGCCTTGGAATCATTTTTATGTTTAATAAAGGTTAAATAATGAACAAATTTTCATAAACAAAAAATGCAACATATCTGAACGTCATTTTATCTGAAAGCTAAATATATTCTAAACACACACTGTTACAGACACAACGCAAAACAGTGCCATAACTGAAGCTGCCTATGGAGAGACTCACTCTTATCTGTTATCACTTTAAAAGATTTCCTGTAATGAGGGACAGACTGTGAGGCCTGAGTTAATGCTGGCAACGGCAAAGCATCAACGAGCCTCGTGGGAGCCGGAATCCCAAAGATGTAGCCTTACTATTTACACTAATTTGGCTTCAAGAGACTCTTTTTTTTCCAGTGTTATGTAATTTCATACAGCAAATACTTCTCCAGAGTTTTCTTACCGCAGATCTCTCTATCTTTCTAATGCAATGCGTGTCTCCTATAACACTAGTACACAAATAAATCCGTGAGGCCAATCTAAAAGTGTTGAGGGACGAAATGAAAAAGGCAGAGATATTTGTTAGGTTTGTAAATGTAATGGGTTTGAACCAAATGGCTGAGTAAACAAAATGTTAAATATCAGACAGCTCTGAAACTGAACAGACTAGAGGTAACAGGAGAGCAATGTTAAATGATAATGTCTCCATGAGATACAGTAAATCACTCCAAACCACAAATATCAACTCTATAGTAAAACTGTCCCTGTACATGAAGAATAAAGATGTACAGTACTGTGCATAAGTCTTAGGCCACCATATTAGATTTGTTGTTTTAGCAATGCTATAATGACAATACTGTACAATTATTTCTCAATCACTTTATTAGAACACATCCTGAAAATATGGAGAAATACATATGCAGTTTGAAAATAACATAACATATTTAGTGTGAGCTACATTTCCACTTGAACAATAACACAACCATGGCTCTTTAAAACCTGGAATGGAACCCTAATGTTATTGGTCAAACCTGTGTTTCTCCTACTATTTCATGCCAACAAATAGCTGCTGTGAAAAAGGTCTATTATACCTGGTTTACTCAAGACATGTTGGAGCATTACATACACATGTTGCACAAGTTCAACTCACTGACAGGTTGATCATATAGTAGAAGACTGACTTAAACAAAGCTGCTGGTGGCCTAAGACTTATGCACAGTACTGTAGATGTAGGAAATGTTTTGAAGTCTGACCTGCAGGCTGGGTGCAGAATTCCACAGAGATTTCCCTCTTTTCTCTTTGATCCATTGGAAGCTGCCAAGGCACCTGGTGCGGCTGCGCCACAACTTTCACCTTGTAAACTGTCATAGACTTCAGGTTGAAGAACTTGTATCTGTAGCCCCCTGCCTTCACCATGTCGTACTCTGCGCCATTGAGGAAGATGGTGTGGCTGTAGTTGCTGTTGCTGGGCATCCACGAGAGCTCAGCAGAGACCTGTGTGATGTTGTCCACCCTAAGGTAGTAAGGTGCCACCACCACATCCTTTCCTACAAGCAGAGTACACCGAAGCTCATCTGAAGGGCCCCGGTCAGTGATGCTTTGCACTGAGATTCGATAGGTGTTGGTGGCTAGATTTAGCTTTTCAATAAGAGACTTTGTCCTGCCCCCGTAGGGGACACTCATGCGCACCTCCTTATCCACCAAGACATTGTAGCCACTGATGGAACCCCAGCCTGGTGGGACCACAGGAGGATCCCAACCAATAATTACACTCTTAGCCAGCTGTTTAATCAGGGTGATGCGGCGGGGATAAGGCACAATGTCTTCACCGACCTCGTCAATGTTGACATCCAGGGTTCCCGTCCCGTTGCTGGAAGAACCCAGGAGGTCAATGCCCAAGCTGCTCGTACTTAGACAGTCTAGTTTACTGTCAGACAGCAGGCTGCTTATGCTTGTTCCTGTTCCTGTGCCGACCCCCAGTCTCTGAGACCCCAGGCTACTGTGGTTGAGGTAGCCAGGTTGTTTAGCCACTGTGTCCCTGTGCTGGACAGAGGATGTCTCCTCATCTTGGACAAAATCCACAAAATTGGATGGGACAAGGCCCCGTTGTCCATCCAGCAGCTCTCCTGAGAAGCAAGAAAAAACACAGTAAGTACTGTGGTGGTGATATTAAGGACAAAGCAACAACATTAAACAATAACCAAGTCAGTTCCGACCTTCATAAAAGCCATCCTCATCCATTGTCCCATAAACGTAGAGGTATTTCCCTGCCACCAGGGGGAGCTCTGCCTCAGGATGCTCATTGGGCCCATCATAAGGATTGTAACTATAGCAAGTAAAATATAATAAACAATTTGACTGCCAAAGTGTTATAACTAATACAGGTTTTACTTTTGCCACAAGAGCATTTTTTACAGTATATTCACTGATGTACAGTATATGGCAAAGAGACTGATTTGATTAATGCTGCATTAAAATGTATGGAGTTTGTTTCTACAATTTTTTTTTTCACAAATATGACAGAGCTGGAGACAGAGTAAGCTGAAAGCTCTGGCTCAGTGTCACATCTTTTTTCACATGCTATGAGGTTTCCAATTATTTTTGTGCTGACAGGTAATTTTCTTTAGAGATAGAAACACTGAATCATCTTTAAGACCAGAGAAGCCCAGTGAGAGAAGGCAAATCATCTCAGCAAGATCTGTCAGCGACTCTAAGCAGCTGTTTCAGTTGATTGTAAAGAGGAATTTAAAGGATTTTTGGCCACCTCGCTTGAACACAACGCTCTCTTGGGACATTTGTACTGTGCCACTTTGGTCTGGGAGATCTTGTAATGTTCACACAAAGCTCCACTGGAACACTTCCAAAGAAGAAATATGTCAACTTCTAATCTGCTTAATGAATTATTAATTAATGAATTATATTAGACAATATATAACATATTGTGAGTAGTGCAATTCATTTGTTCAGCTTTGAAACAAATGCCTTCTTACTATCCCCATCAGGTCAAGAGTAAGTTCAACACAGTCAGGTCCATAAATATTGGGACATCGACACATCGCTATTCTTTTGGGCTCTATACACCACCACAATGGGCTTGACATAAAATGAACAAGATGTGCTTTAACTGCAGACTTTCAGCTTTAATTTGAGGGTATTTACATCCAAATCAGGTGAACGGTGTAGGAATTACAACAGTTTGCATATGTGCCTCCCACTTTTTAAGGGACCAAAAGTAATGGGACAATTGGCTGCTCAGCTGTTCCATAGCCAGGTGTGCGTTATTCCCTCATTATCCCATTTATAAGGAGCAGATAAAAGGTCTAGAGTTCATTTCAAGTGTGCTATTTGCGTTTGGAATCTTTTGCTGTCAACTCTCAATATGAGATCCAAAGATTAGCAGTACTAAAAAGTAAAGGTCCCTTAAATAGTGGGAGGCACACATACAAACTGTTATAATTCCTACACCGTTCACCTGATTTGGATGTAAATACCCTCAAATTAAAGCGGAAAGTCTGCAGTTAAAGCACATCTTGTTCATTTTATTTCAAAGCTATTGCGGTGGTGTATAAAGTCAAAAAAGTATTTTATATTTATGGACCTGACTGTAGGTAACAGTTACATGATAACGCTGACAAGCCTCATGGCAACAGGCATACAGGAGGAGAAGATGTGGAATGTTATATGCAAAAGAACTGACAAAAAGAAATAATTCTCGTTTACCAAAAGTAGATGAGAACAAATGATTGTGGACTTCATTAAGGCTGAAAGAAAATAGCTAAACTGAACAAGGACAAGATGCCCCGAAATATCAGGCAATGAATTAACAGACATCTGACATTGAACACCTTTTCAAAGAATAATTGTTCAAATTATTGCATTATAGAGGTGTATTTTTGTTAAAAGCTTCTCAGCCCTGCTTCAAAACAACATGGCCACATTATCATTATCAACGTTCAGTGTTTCTGATGGAACAAAAGTAGACTGTGAATACGAAAACGTGCGTTGTGCATACATACCTGTACCGAGCGACACACAGTCGAACCTTCCCTGTAAATCTTGGTTTAGACCTGGTGGTTGAGCTCAGCTCTTTGTCCATCTACATCAGACAACAAGGTACATGTATTTCTAAAATCAAATGTTCAGAACATAGCGTGGAATGTTTAAAATAATTTTGTATAAAAATACAAGATGTTAGAAGTCAAAAAGTCACATCTAGTATTCTAAAATATTATAATTAGTTTTGAGTAGTCAGCCTGCACATGTTTGTTCAGCCCAAGCACAATACTTTAAAAAGCACAATAAGTACTTATGATAATAAAAAAGCTAAGATTAGAGTTGAGGTGTTAAGTTTAAGTTTAAGTTTAAACTCTAACACTCTCAAGTCCAGTGTTGTCACTTGGGGAAACTGTCATGACTAATAAAAAGATGTAATTTGCATAAATGGCAAAAGAAAGGATTTTCTTATTTTGCGCAGCCTGATGTTGTTAAGAAAATTTGGATGATCAAAGAAAAAGGAGACATGTGGCATAAAAACGACATCATGTGATACCTCCGAGAGGAAAGCGCGTGCTGGGCTGCTGGCTCGAGTGCGAGTGAGGAATGTTGGTTTGACCGAGAGGAGCTCGGGCTTGTCTCCGCTGATCTGGAGAGGTCGAATGAACTCGGATATCAAAGATCTGCTTGTCGGAGCCTCATTGCCTGTCGAGCAAACAAAATGCCTCTCATCAGATTCTCAAATCACAAAGACACGAGGGAACTTTTTTTTCCAAACCTCCAGTAAATAAAAATCACACTGCATAACAGATCATTAACTGAACTACCACTGCGTCCATTAAAGTGAGAGAGATCAAGAAAAATTAGATAAGTGTAAGGAAATTATAGAAAAACAAATAGAAACACAATGTATAGAAACACAAACATCTAAATAAAAATCTTATAATCTACAGTGCATGCAAAAAATTGAATACCCAATAATTCTCAGCCACATCTGATTGTACTCTGTAATAGTATCAGTTACCACTTGTATATATTGTTAATTTACTTTGTATCATTCAGGTAGATACAATATATTAGTTCCACAGCAAGACATGAATACTCTAGTACAGTGGTTCTCAAACTTTTCACTGTTCTAGTGAAATTAGATTAAGATGGATTGAGAGATAAGTCGACTAATTCTTATTATTTGATTTATTATTTTGATATTTGTTTCATTTTCCATGCACTCCAGTCAAAATTCCTCAGCTCCACTCTGATCACATACTCATATGCACAGTAGAGTACCACTGGTGGTACACGTACCACAGTTTGAGAACCATGGCTCTAGTAATTAGTGAAGCATTTGCGAATTCAAAACAAAAACATAGCACAGGTTCTGTCAGCTAGAGACTGTTTATCTCTATGGTTGATTATTCCATTCGCAGTTTGCGTTCACTGCTGATTAAGTCAGAGGCCAAACCTGTAACACTTCTAAATTCAGCTGCAATTTTCTCACCTCGCTGTGAGAGAACCAACATGTGATATGCACAGTGTGGAGTTACAGTTGGCATCTCTTTCATGACAGAGAGGATACATTTTCCAGCAGCACAGCACTTTGGCAGGAACTGGCTGCATCGAGCAAAGTTAATGTGTTGGTGTCGGGTGTAAATAAGATCTGAAAATATGACCCCATAAACTGTGGAGCACCCAGGATGTATCGATATTAATATTTTCAAAACACTGATGGTTAAATACAAATATAGTATACGACCTGTAATGCATATAGAACAAAAAAAAGCTTTTGCTTTTTCATAACAGAGCTTGAGTAAGATGCTACACACACCTTTTCCTAAGGGGGCAGCCAGTCCATTTAGGAGCTGGGACAGGGATTTGGTGGGCGACCCAGGAGATTCACATACGGTTAAAGGTTCAGTACTGAGGATGTCGAACTTTCCGGCCTGAAGCCGGAACTTCTCCAGCTCTTTTGACAGGAGGTTAAACTGCTCACTCTGGTTCCGACATTTCTCCTCCAGCTCACGGACTTTGGCCTGATGATAATAAGGAAGGGAAGTCATTGAGGGAGGAGAGAGGCAGAAAGACAAGAGAGATATGTGGGTAGATGAGGAAAAGCAAAGACAGAATGGCAAAAAGAGAGACACGAATGAAGTATATAATAGATTACACACGTATGTACAGTAGGTGTGATTCTGTACATACACTTGTTTCTACCTCTACCGTCAAACCACAAAAACAGCAAAGCATGAAACTTCACATTTGAATCTCTCAAGTCAAGAAATGACTTGGCGACAACTGATGGTAACAGACCACATGCACAGCTACAGTACACTTCACTGCTTATAGTAGTGAAAATAATAAAGAAACATCTGGCTGTAAGGAAGTTTGCAGAACCAAAACTGTATAGTCTCTTAGAGGATGAATCTGATGATATTTTGTATTTTAAATTATTGTTAAATAATACCTTGAAAGGTCCAACATCAACATTGTAAACAAATGCCTCCCGAGTGGCTGAAGCCCAGTGTTATTTTTACTTCGGTCCCACAGAGCTCCATTGTTGATTGCTACTTTTGAGGTCAATGCCAAAACTGTGCACTTGTTTTGTTGCAAAACACCAAATGTGTATTCAGTATTTGAAATACATACTTGTGACTATATAACACATCTGTTTTTAAAGATAAAAATATTGTTGGTATTGGTCTTTTCATAGGAAATATCAAGTATCATCAGCCATACTCTAAGAGCAGGAAACATCACTGTACAAACTAACACTGAGAAATATTTTGTTTGAGCAGGAATAATGTAAAATTCCAGGAGCTACAGCTTTATGGTTTCAGTGTCTCAGGCTGAACGATGTCATGCATCAGCAGCCTGAGACACTGATGCTACCGTGGAATTTGTTTGCCCTGCCCAACACACAGCAACACCTGCTGCAACAGAACACTGTGCGCTGTTCTGTTAAGGCACTGAGTCCATGTCATGCAGACGAGTTGTTGCTGGATTGAAAACATGCTGTTAGAAAACAGACGACAACAAAAGTCCTGCATATGTGAGACAGAGGTAACAATTTAAGATGAGTATTAGCTTTATGGCATCCTATGGTTATCAGCCATATGTCAGGTACAGGTTTTGAAACACATGCTGGAGAACATGCATGCAATGCTACCAGGGAAAATCACATTCATCACCCAATGTGATCCTTTGATAACTAACTCTAATATCTACCGACTGTATGTAAGACACAGTATATATGTTAATATAATCAAAGTAACGATATGACAAATAATACCTGTAATACACAGACTTCCACATTTTTCATCAACACGATTTTACCAATAAACATGTTTCTTTTTTTCTTTTACACTTTGTTTACAGCTGTTTACAGCTAAACAAGTGTTTAAAAAAAAATAATTAGGTCTGGCCTTTTTAAATTTGCCTCACTGCGATGATGGGTTTTGATTGTGTGGAATTCAGGTCAGTCATTGAGGCCCCAGGCATTTATTCTTAAAAGAAATCTATCCATATTCTGAAACACAGGAATCATTTAATCAGTTGTTAAGTGACCTCCACTTTCTGCTCTTCATCAAAAATCCCTCCACTTGTGAATTTGCTTTGATGGGAAGCACACACTTTACTTTTTGTGCAATTTTTTTTCACTTTTGCCTCTTGTATGTATCTATTTGAATGGATCTATTTAAATATAGACTGACATCATGATAATGTGTTATGTTACATCGTCAGTTATCCAGGGCCAAAGTAAACATGTGCGGACTTTACACCACACTGCCTATACTAAAAGAAATACATAAAATAAATATATAAAAAAATAAATCAAGTGAATAAATAAAAGCAATTCTGAAATACCTGCATGCTGTCCAAGTGGTTCTGTATTAGCATAAACACACACCCATATAGTAAACAGAGATGCAGGAAAGAAATAAAGCACAATTACACATGTGATCACTCTTATGTATCTTGAAAAACATGAAATTAGGGGCTGCTCTGTGACTCACGCATACAAATCAACCCACTACAGGGCTAACAGACACATTAACTTAATGTTGGCCTGTGACGTTCTTTTGATTCATTCAATTTTCTGAAGACAATTAAGAGGTGATATTCAACAATGAGAAAATAAATCTATGTACTTATCCCCAGGTTTTACATTAAAAGAGAGAGATAGAGACAGATATGAAAAGAAAGAAGCACAAAGATTCAGGTATAAGCTCAAGAGGAATAAGAAGGTTTTGACAAAGGTTTGACCCAGGACTGACTAGTCCCTTAAACTCCAGCCACGTAAAACACAGTGAAATAAAGCCACTCCCTGAGTCCAGATGCTCACCTCTAACAAATGGACAGCGCCTTCATGTTCCTTTTTAGCCTCAACCTGAGCCTGAAACACAAGGTGCACTTTCATTTCAGTTTAAATACCAGGAAAGACCTTTAACACTCATTAATGCTCAGGGTGAAAATGAGTGAAATGAAAGCCACCACCTCCGTCGACACTTTGTGACCCAGCAACACTGATTTTTAGCAGAAGCCCATTTTTACAGAACCACAAGCAGCTAAGGACACTGTGGCTTTAATTTCACCACTTTCATCTCTGGTATTTCATGTTTGTTTAAACCTGTTTAACTGTTGAAACTGTGACGTGCATGCAAGAAAGTCAGACAGGAAAGGGAGATTTTTGTCAGAAACTATTTGCATGTGAACATCTAAAGTCTCAAACTACACATTTAGGGGCCAAATCTACACTGTATCATAGCAGGAAGATTCTGCTCTGAGCTCTGAAACTTAAAATTAAGGAAAAGTGGATTTTAATTTACATATAAATACACAACAAACATACTATAGCTACTGACCCCAAAGTAATTTGAATTTAGGATCCAGATCTGTTTTCAGCCATTGTAAATCACAGAAATGTGATACAATAATTAAAGTGTATAATCACCACAATTAAAAACAGGCAGGTGACTAGTGCTAGTGTGCAGCTCACTTTATTACACACCTAGCTAACACTATTTCAAGTCAATACAAAAATGCAATAAATCCTCTTTCTGAGAAGGTTATGATGACGAGTTAGTACTGACATTGTTTGAGAGAGTTTTAATTGGACTTTATAAGAACAAAACTGCATTATGCTGAGATGTGCATTATTTAGCCTACCCTTACTGATGTAATTGGGATGTACAAATAATAAAAAATACCTGAATACCAATAAAATTCAACATAATCACAAATCAAACACTGCAACATTCACACGTTACTGCAGAATTGTTGTAAGGGATGTTACAGTACCTAATGATAAACTTAACTAAACCTGGCAATAATTTTTCAATAAATGGATTACCTGATTTTGTGGTTAAATAAAAAAAATGTGAAATAAGCAAACAGAATTAAAAAAAAAAATGTTCCATCAGTAATAAATAAAGGAGGCTGAAGTATTCAAGAAGAATACAGACTGGATATTATAGAAGCATTGGACTGTGTAGAAACACTGCACGATAGTTCGCTTGTGGGGAAAAACAAACTCTCCACATGAATATGGGAGCATGTGTAGTCTTAGGAATTTCATAAATTTACTTTGCAGAGGCAATTCATTTAGGAGAAAGCAGAGAGCACTGGGTGTCTGAAAGAAGATAAGGCAGTAATGAGCTTCTATTAATGAGAGAAGAAAGCTGAGAAATTTGCCTGTGAAAAGCTGCCTGCGATGTTAGATCAACACTGCAGCAACACTGTGACAATTCCAATCACATTCACACCAGCAGCCATCTCAGCCTTTGCTGGGCTTGCTTTGGCATTACAGTCATCTTCAGTGAGCAGAGGAGGAGGATCAACCATCGGATGGGCCTGGGCCACCAACTTTTGTCTGAACAAGAGCTCTAACAAAATGTCATCTCCCCTGGGGTTTGGATGCTTGATTTGGTCACATGTAACAAACAAGGGGAGGGCTCTTCGAACGAGGAGCACTCAGGGTTTGGAGTAGGGCTGAAACTATTCCTCCAGTAACTCGATTACAAAAAATAATCGAGGAATTTCCTCTTCCTCGAAGCCTCGTGTAATTACATTTAAAGCTCACGTTTTGCACGGATTCTTTTTAATGTGATACAACGTGCTTACGTCACAGGCTCTGCGTCCCCTACAAAGCGGAAGAAGAAGGAAGCGGGCTTTGGGGAACGCGTGTGGACAGTTTAGCTGTACAGAATGGCAAACGCCGGGACCGAGAACAGTGAACACAGCGAAAATGAGCAAACGCAGCAAAGCGAAGGTAATAGGAGGAATAGGATAAAAGTATGTTTTATTCAATTACTCAATGAATCAATGTTCAATATTCAATAGAATACTTGATTACCAAAATATTCGTTAGCTGCAGCCCTAGTTTGGAGAGTGATTGACAGCTGAAGGATGCGGCTAAAATGATGTAGTGGGAGAACTCTGGCAGTGTCAGTGATGAAACTGTTGAGCGTGGTGAGTGCTTGCAGAAAGAGATCTATTATATGCTCTGCTCTCTAAAATATAGTCTCTGAGCTGACTTTCACCTTTGTTGGACCGCATGTATTACACCAGACCAACAAAAACCTCTTTGACCCATGACACAGGCACAGGCTGAGAAGAAAACCCAACCCTCTGGTGCTATGAGTGTCAGGTACCCTGTTGTTTGCTTACCTTCTGAAGAAGGTCAATCTCCTGCTGTTTTGCATTGAGTACAGCCAAGGCCTGCTCATGCTCCAACTCTAGCTGCTGCCTCCGCTCTGCAGCCTCACGCATATGCTGTCCACGGGGGGGGGGTGCAGAGGCGGAGAGCCGTGGGGAGGAGCGCAGAGGGAAGGGGGAGCAGAGAGAGGGCTGTTGTTAGAGGAATTTCAATCCACTGTCACTGAGCACACAAGAAAATACCTCTCCAGTTGTCAGCAACACGGATATGTGCACACACACACACATCACACAGAGGCCCCGTTCTGATCTGGTATTAACAAGTGTCTTCAGTCAGTCCAATTCCTTGCACGTGTCATGTTATGTCTGGGTTTTAAGAACGCTCAGGCCACCTTTAGTCCGTCTCCGCTCCAACTGAAGGTATGCACGTACCTCGAGTGCAAGTGTGTGTGCAAGTGAAAAAAAAATCATACGCGGTTCAGAGTTGAAGCAGAACTGTGGAGGATTGGGAGTCATTGCGAGGGTTAAACTGGCTTGTAGTGGTAGACGACGGATGGTTGCATGGACGTTTACGTTGGTGTCATAAAACAAAAATGTACTCCGACACTTTAGGGGGAGCTCTGTGGAGAAAAAGGTGACAAGACTTGCAAAGCTCCTGACTAATATTGTGATGGTGGCTAAAAAAATAAATGAATGTATGAGCCCTGATTAGAGTAAAAACACACTAGAGTTAAGTAGCTGAAGAAGTTGTCTGATCTGAAGATGCATTCAGGACACAGAGGAAGTTTACAGACCAGGAATTAGCGCTATCTGGCTGTGAATGGATCACACAGTATGGATGTGAATACCAGGTCAGAATGGGGTCAAACAGAGGCTGAATTAAAATGTACTGATCTTTAAACCGTTGACAACAAGAAGACAAACTGTGCCACAGAAAATGCCAGGTGGGAAAAGTTTAAGTCGAATTATCTGCAGAAGAGATCAGATAAATTTGGCACAAAGGTGCTTATGAATGAGGACTAGAGGTGCTTTCCTGTGTGAAGAAAAAAAAACAACGAACATCAATCCAATTAGATTTGCTGCCCCCTTTAGGTAACAAAATACCCATTAGAAGTCTGGTAACTAGGACTCTTTGAAAAGCTGTCCTCAGCAATGTTGTCTGTCCATGATCAATACAGGGTTTTACGTTACATGAAAAGGGTGAGCAAACTCCATAGCGTGCTCACTTGTCTGTGGTCATCCACAACAACAAAAGCAGCCGCCATACAATACAAGGGACTGAATGCGAGGCTCTTTATAATACAATATGCCTATGTCATCCAGTCACATCACTGCTCCCATTATGTGTGAATACTTGCCACACTGTAAGGTGGAAGAAGCAAATGACATTTTCATGCCAGAAGAAAATCGAGGTCTAAGATGGGTAATGTCATCAAACTTGCAGGTGACATTATCATCATGACAGTTGACCCAGTCTTTCTATCTCCTCTCCCCCCCCCTCCTGTTGTCACAAAGCCAAACTCATTGTCCTGCCTCATGCAAAGACTACATTCCACAGTGCTCTGCTCATATAGCCAGGTGATTTTTTTTTTTTGTATGTGTGGTGAGCAGCCCACGGATAAAGGGAGAGATAAGCACAGCCACTGAGGTTGACAGAAAGCATTCAGAATGGGACTGATTAGGACTGCTCCCTAACAGAAGGACATAGCAGTGATACCTTATAAATCTAGGGGGGGGGGCAGAGGACAGGGAGAAGGCGGGAAAGGAAAGGTTAGGGAGAAAAGGACAACATGACAGGGTGAAATAGGAAAGGAGGGGCAGACTGCTCCACACGTCTACTCTTTCACTGCTCCTGCATGGTCAGACCTCCCAACACGGCACTGGAAGGCAACAGACATGTCAGGGATGTTAGACAGAATTGTGGAGGATAACCAGATGGAGGCAGTGTAGCACGGGGGGGGGGGGGGGGCGGGGGGGGGGCGGTGGGGGGGGGGGGGGGGGGGGGGGGGCTAGGCTCCGTAAAAACGCCCGTTTTATCCCAGGATTAGCCGACAACTACAACCAGAAATGCACTCAGCATTGACAGGTAGTGTCTGCCCTTGGAGCCAGCTTCCTCACCTTGAGCACCTGCTCTAGGTTCTCCAGTTTGCCTTGGAGCTGGTTCCTCTCCCACAGGGCTAAATCTCTCTCCTGCGTCACAGCACCAAGGGTCTCTTTGAGCTGGGCATACTCAGACTTCACCTGTGGACACAGTGGCAGAGTTTGAGCGATGAATTCATGAATTTGCAATAACAGCTGAATCTTAGAGAATGTTTTGAATCAAATTTGAATAAATTTGGTTGTAGATGTATCACACTGACCTGATTTATCACTTAATGCTTTAAAGGTGCAAAGTTTGATAGTATTTTACCACTTTGCATTTTTATTTTTCTAAAATTAATATTTTATGATTATCACATTTTATGTCTAATTGTACTGTGAATTTTTACTCCCAGCTAAAGTAAAGTAATGGTAAATGGTTAGTATTTATATAATGCTTTTCTAATTTTGATGACCACTCAAAGCTGCTTCACACTACAGTCTATGTGCAGCACATTTTCTATCAAACAGCTTTCATACACATGCACACGGTGCCAGCAGAGCCGTCAGGAGCAACATGGGGTTGAGTGTCTTGCCCAAGGACACATCGGTATGTAAACTAGCACAGATGGAAATCGAACCCACACCCTTCAAGTTGAAAGACAACTCGCTCTACCACTGAGACACCATTGATATATTCATATTTTTAAAATAGACTTTATTGAAATACTGGCACATAAAGAGTCTGCGTTTACTCAGGTACATTGTTCATCCTCAGTGAGAAAATCACTGTATCATCTCAAATGTTTATATCCATGTTAGCTAAACTGTACTCTCTTTAGAGAAATGCGTTTCATGTCACCTGTGTGCTCTTGCATAGATGATTTTTGTGAAAGATAAAATCAAAATGGCCATCCCACGTACTCATCACAAATACCACATGGTGTCGTGACATCTGTTGTACCGCTATTATCTAGATCAAGCCAGATAAAACATGCAAAAATAACTTTAATTGAAATAAATAGTAGCAGACAATAATAATGGAAGTGTGATCCTTAAATGGCACATTTGCTCATTACCACTGACAAAAAAAGTCCAAAAAAAAATTTAAATTAACATTAATTTGCAACACTTATAAGCTTGTTTACTGTCTTCAGTGAGTGTAATCCAATCTAATTTGACCTCAGAATCTCCCGATACACCGAGCATAACACGCTTTATGACGGCAATTGAATTGTACTGCTGTACCTATTTTTTTGGTATGTATTCATATTTTGAAGTTAAGCACCAGAGGACATAAAAAGGTTTGCTTTAATGTCACCAAAATCCTCCCAAGCATTTTAAAATGAATTGAAAAAAATGTTACAGCCCAGACAATGGAGCTGGCTATTTAGGTGATAATAGCATATAAATGCCATTTTAATGGAAGAGTAACACATTTCATCGACTCCAGTAGCTATAGACCAAAAACATTAATAAATTATTCATCCTTCATTGTTAACCAAACACTGAGCACTCAACTGAATGAAGCAATTGTACTTTTTATTCATACTGTACATAAATTCAACACCAGTAAGGTTTATATTGCTATTATAAATAATACCTAAAAAATATTACTAATATTATTCATCCAATTTCTACACATTTCTGAATGATACTCTCCCAAAGATGCATTGTATTGTTTCTTAAGGCCTCTAATCATCTATGGAATGACTGGTTCCTGCAGTTGTAATGTGGTAAAGCCACTTCCTCTGAGCAGCTATGAATGACTAATGACTCGCATACAGTAGGAGGGTGTTTCAGCAACAAAGCAAAAACATAAAAATAAAACTTGTGAGTCCAATTCTGAGCGGCCACCTTACAGTACAACCTATCAGCATGGATAAGACTATGTTATAATTTAACACTGTAACTATATTCCCTTAAATATATTCAGCAGAAGCAATTCAGGTATGACAGGGGTCATGTGATGGCTGAGTCCACAGCCACACAAGGGCATAAAGTCTGGTGATATTCACTCTCTAACACCTTTTAACTGACACAAATGTTCATAAATGCACATAATTAGGTTAGGTTTGTTTTATTTTGCAGTCGCAAATTAACAAGGACAATCATAGTTTGGTTTTAAAAAAAAAATACACAGCATATCCACTTCTACTTTTGACATTACACAGTACTCTAAATGAAGCACGCACAGTTAGTTTAATCTGTTTGTCGTTTCACTGCTTTGATTAATCTCTTTCTTTTGTTTGAATTACCATGCATGAAGTCCAGTTCTCCATCCTGGTTTGGCCAAAGGATGTGGCTGAAGGTGGAGCCTGGTTAAATACAGAGGCCCTGGAAATTGGACCGAACCAACAACTGACATGCAAGGGGGGGGATTTATTATCTTTGCTTTGGGGGTTAGTTTCCCCTCTTGGTTTAAAACAGCCAGTATATATATATCTCCCCTCTTTGTATCATATTGGTCAGGTCAGGTTGAGTTAATTCTGTTGGCAATATTTTTTTGAGTAATGTTTTTATTAAGTTGACCTCTTTTATTGAGCTCAGATTTCTACTAATTTGCAATTTAGATTTGTAACTTTGAGACCCACAGAAAATAAAACTTATTTCTCCAACATCCTGTGTTCTTTGGCACTTTGACTGCTTGGTCTATGACAGGTCAGAACCTGGAGGGGGGTGTTAGTTAGTCAGGGAAAGTATCCTTGCCACCATGCAGAGTGCTGCTCTCATATGTGATTATGTGATAACTGTTCAGGAGAACCACGCCGGTCACCAATAAAAACATCAATAACCAGCATTTCACTCTTCTTCAACCCCAGCAGGAACTACCTGCCAATCAGCTCCTTCAGGAATTTGCCTTCCTTTCCATATAGAGAGTGTCTTGTGCCCTTAGTTTGTGGATCTATTGACTCTGTGTTATCAGCTCTGTCAGCCTTTGAGGTCTTTGGCCTAAGATGGAAGTGGGGACATTTAATAGAATTCCATTGATATAATGGGAAGTGGAAAAACAGCAGCATTTATCCAGCATTCTTATAGTGTGACCCATAAAGTCATCTGGGTGAGACCAGACACAATACCATAAAATAATACAGTACATGTTTAAATCCCAGTAGAGAAGAAGAAACAAACATTCTAGAAATCCTTTCAGTATTTGCAAGGTCACATTGCACTTAAAGAAACAGTCAAACGTACCAGGCTAATATTCTGTTACAGCCATCCATCAGATATTAGTTATGGCATTTTAGTCTGGACTACTTTATTGATCTGACAGACCTGCAGACCAGGAGAGTGATTCTGCCATCCAGTCACACCATGTTTTGAGAGATGAGAGCTTAGAATCAACAGCACTGCGTGGTGGTAAATATACATACCTCATAGATTAAAAAAAAAAAGTTAAAACTAAGCCATTTTTGTCTTTTACCTTTTCATATTCAGATGCCTTGTTGTTGCTGTCGTACAAGTGAAGGTTCAAGTGTTTCTTCTCCTGAAGGAAATCCTGAAGCTCATTCTCCTACAATGCAAAAAAAAACCCAAAACAATGTTTAAATCCCAAGGAGGTGATGTGATTAGATCAGAGCACAGCATTCACGCCCAACATTTTGTTAGCAATAGCCCATGCATTATTCATGTGAGGAGACTGCCCGTGGCACTCTGGTGCATTCTAGAATACATGGCTACAAGAGGCTGCCATTTTAGCCACTGAAACAGAACAATAACATGGTCATAATATAGGTCATCTTAAAAAACTGTAAATGTGATGAAAACCATTCCCCACTTTCTGTGAGTGAATCCTAGCATGTATTCTAAACCTAAAACTTAAAATGCAGTTTTGATTTTTGTCCCCATAAGACAGATTTAGGTCCCCACAACATAGGGAACACCACACACACACGCATAAAGAGCCTCTCATTTCTGCACTCGTTCAAACCAAGTGTGCGCAGATGGGAGAAACAAAAATCCTTTCATTGCAGAGGGGGAAAACATAATTATATTCAATCAACAGTCATGAGGCGTACCACGGATGCAATTTGCAGTGTCAACTGGAGAGTTCTCTGAGACGTGCAATTCACTGCAGCTCCAGCCGCATGTAGGCCAAGCGTTGTGCTTGTCTCGAGCTAAGAATCCTTCCAGCTCATGCATGATACATTTACAGTTGATTCTGAGCCGCTTAATGGCTACTAATGGTGTGCATGATCCTGCTGCCTTATGTTTTTTTTACTTAAGAGGGATGTTTCAGAGGGCAAACAGAGACAGGAATAAACATTAAAAAAGAGAACACTATCATGCATGCAGTGGCACGCGTGTCAACAGACTAAAACATGTTAAGCAATTGTCTTTTGCAACAAAACATGTTGAAAAGAAAATGTCAAATTTCTTAGTAAATGCAAAAAGGTGGCAGCGATGGCAGTAACTTGATGACGGCTGAATTCTTCCTCTGTACTGTAATTAGCTGTAGGCGACTGGACCTGCTTGAAATAAGCTGAAAATATTCAGTTCAAACATCTTCAACTTAATCTAAGTAAGTCCAGTCACCTACAGCTAACTAGAGAAGATGATGATGATGACCTGGATGATTGAGGATCTTCACAGAAATGGCTGAATTCATTTATTTCCCAGTAGTTTGTTGTTCATTTTGGCTGACTGTTACACTGATATGGCTTCTCAGGAGACTTGAAAATTGCTACAGACATAATTAAGTCTTGTGTTTTTCCTGCTATAACGTCAAAATATGATGCATGAGTGACAGTAAGTAAATGTAACCTACATAACAGACTGTTTTTGTGTTGTTACAATGTTATTTTTTTGTATTTTATACAGTATTTTTTCCTATGGTTATTATGGATAATAAATAGTACTGCAAATTAAAAAAACCTACCATCATTAATGAATATGTCATGCGGTACTAACAGGATAAATATTAGATACTATAATGGCCTGTACACAACTCATAATAATGTATATTTATGTAGGTTTTTCTTGGATTTTGGAAGATTGTGATCAAGCCATGCAAGAGTTAGTAGGACACATGTTTTATCTCTCACACTAACTCAAATATCACTACTGCTTCTACTTTACCCTCAAACTCTAGCCCGTACTCGCTAAATATTGAATACGAATGATGATAATAAATTCTGAAACGGGCATGAACTGCACGAACACAGTGTAAAGGAAAAATACTGTGAAGGACAAACATGCAACAAGTAAACAACAGCCTGAAGACAAGGCCAAAGTCACATTTATCTGTAGTTTTTTTCCCCCCAATATTTGCATTTCTCTCACTTACAAAAACAAGACAACATATTAGCATGTGAACATGTCTCATTTACTGTGTGTCCAGTTCCTTTTAATTCTTCCCATACATGCACTAGTTTGCACTGGCATTCCTTTTCACAAGCATTGATCCTTCACTTCAGATTAAACATGGGCTGCCTCCAGGTGTTCACTCTGAAGGACAAACTGCAACTCAGACTAACAGAGAGCTCACATATTTTCTGCACACTGATGAGAGCAAGGGAGAGAAATACTACAGAATTTTCAAGCTTGTTAAAGCCCATAATGACAATCTTTCCTGGAATTTGGATGCGGCTGATTACAGGCAGTGATGCAAATCAAATGGTGTTGAACACAGAGAATCAGCGGCTGCTTTGTCCTTTGGTGTTTATATGTTAACACTTCAAACAGATCAGTAAATACCATAATCCCTTGGCAAAACATATTTTTTTGGGGGGAGAGCCATTGGCAGAATACATTGTGAGCTAAAAAACATTGAGTTGCTTGTAATACTTTTGTAGGAAACTTGAGATTTGCTCTGAGCATGAAGACCAATACAGGTATATTTGAAACTTATACAACATAAATGTAAGCGCATAGCACATGGGAATTTCTCAATGAAAACAATAACAAAGACCTAGTTTCATAGGGTCTGTGTCCTACAACATAACAAAGAGATATTATAGCAGAAACTTTGGATTCTATTTCTCGATTTAAAGAGTTTTGTCTAATGTAAGTACACTAATCAACACAATACTGGATCTAACATTAGTCTTGTCATTCTTAAATATTCTAATACAGAAATGTTAAAGATATATAATATGTATAGATCTATGAAAACCTCAATGACAAACCAATTTAACTGATAAAGATGTGTCCATTTACTTTAATATACTGTACGCAATGTCTAATATCCCAAAGATAATTAGTGCTGGGACAGTTAACCTGGATTACTCGTGTATTTGAAAGCACCACACATTTCACATTGACATGACCTGACTCAGCCTGGTTTGCCACAGATATGTGCTCCATTTTCCACAAGACTGACAGGTAAATCAACGCTGCCATTTAATACGTGAGCAAAGCAAACGTTTCACCCACTTACACCCCTGTTCTGTAGAAACATTCAGTGAACACATCGCTGTGTGTGCTCTTTTTCAATTTAGATGACAGTCTGACCAACACGAGTGCACTACTCAATGGTTAAACCTCTTTTAGTTATTAATTTAATCTATTTATCATGACCTAAATAAAAAGTAAATACACTTTTGAAAGAAATGAAACATGAGAGTCTATCTAGAAATTGATTTGACAGTTTTTGCTTTTGCAAATAGTGTACAATACATGACATGTGTGAACTATTACAATTGCCAGTCAGACTTTTTATAGATGTTTATGTTAACACACAGCCCATAATGAAAGCAAGGCTGAGCACAGAGGCATGCGGTTCATAATCGCTCCACAATCCAGTCCTTGGAGTCGTCCTGCTGTCTGCCTCCATATTGATGTTCAATTAGAACTGTAACATGTTTGTGCAACAGTGGCACACCCAATGCCTGTCGCCATGGTAACAGCCAGAACTTGAAAGTGAATGGAGGCGTGTTCTGCACACATACTCAGAGACATAGAGACACATAGAGCATGTGCTTGTAATTTGCATATATGCAATCGCTACCACAATGATACCAGTGCTGGAATTTCAACAGTGGGGCATTATCTTCTGTAGCAATTCTTTATGGGCACTTAGTGCAGCAGATTAAGTCAATTTTTCAGAAATATCTTTCACTTTGTGTTACAAGCACTGAATTTAGTAGAAATAATGCCCAATAATGATCTATTTTTTTCAGAAAAACCCATAAGCCATGTCAAAATCCAACATGGTTGTCATTTTTCACAATGGCCGTCACAACAAATGTCTTTATAGGGCACAATTTCAGTGGTTGGGCTTGTGTTAGTGATCTGGGCATCAAACTCGATTTAGACATGACAAATTCAATGGTGCAAATGAAAGTTCAATTTTGGTGGGTGGTTTCAAGATGACGTACACATCTGGACTTAAATTCACAGTTTTCTGTCAAACTTCAATCAGAGACGAAATTTCAGTTTGACAATGTGGTAGAAAGTCCACAAAGCTCCTGTTGTATTAAATTTCACATTAAATGTGAAATTAAATACAATGTCCATGGAGTAAAGTCAAAGATGCTGATCTTCTGTTATGACAGGGACCTGATCTGGATTCAGATATACAATAGTCAGTCTGTGCAGCATGGTGAGCATAAATGGACAGGTGGAAGCTGGGGTGGCTTCCTCTGGAAGAGCAGTTGTTTCTTTTTTTTTTTGTGGTCCACAAGATCCACATAGAGTTCTCAGGCTCAGCCACTGACCAAGCCCATGAACAGGCCAATGCAGTTGTCACAGGTGATGGTGGTGCCATTGGGATAACTGAGGACCTGTCTGCACTGAAGGCTGTCTGGACCAGAGGTCAGTGAAACAGAATTTGGTGTGATGAAGGACCTGGGCAACCGTTTTCAGGGAGTACAGAGACCTTCTCACATTAGAGTCAAAAAATGTTGCACAACCTAGTGCCGCAGAGTTAGTCAGAACTCATCATGAGAAAAGTAAGGTTGCCTTCAGAGACTTTTTTCCAATCGTTTAGATGAGGAAGTTTCCCTCTACAAACCAATTATAAAGAACAAGGCCAACATCTTTAACCAAGAGGTAGAGTCAGGTACAGGTGGCAGGAAGGAGAAAGTGCTTAAAGATGACTGCCACCTTTTTCTCACAGCTCTTAATATCCCGTCAATCATGTGAATGTGACCTGAAAGCATGAAAAACTGTCTTTCCTTGCAACAGCGAGCAAATCTGGAAATTTCCACACTGGTCAGAAGTCTTTTACTGGTTGTGATATCCTTTTAAAAATTAAATAAACATAAAACCAAGCACTGTTTTTGCAATTAATAGCCTTCTATCTTCAAAATCTAACACAGTTTTAACTTTTTTATTGGAGAACTGAAAATTTCACACACATAAACCTATATATACTGTTACCATGACCATCAAACTTTGATTATCCATGCAAAATCCAGGTCAAGTACAATGGCTTTCATGTTTTGTTTTTTTTTGACAGTAAAGTCAGTTGGGACCAAACAGGGAGTGACATTAGTGTTCACTCACCATCCCATCACAATGGCGTTCATTGGTCTTGTCTGTGTGTGCGTCTCTGTTCTCAGTGCTGTGCTGCAGTTTGTGGAGACCAGTCTTCCATTTGTGCTCGCTGTTTGGGGACACTCTGTCCTTTGAGTATCTTTGACCAGATTCAGCCGCAGCAGGCTGACAGTGGGGTGAGGAGGGAGGTACATGCTGCTGTATGCAGGGAACGTGAGAGTAGGGCAGTCAACAGTCCTAATGGAGTGTAAATACAAGCAGCTCATCTAAAGGAGATGTCTTAAGGGCATGAGGGAGTGAATTCAAATGGTCTATGACCAAACAGAGCCATATAAATTACTGCTGAATCCCTACAGCTCATAGCTCTCATGGAAAAAATCTCACTCCAGGCAAATTGCACTACTCTATATTTACCTTTGCTTCAACAGGTTGCAAATATGTATCATTTTATTGGACCTTTAGTGGGGAACTTAGTGCAGCTTTTAAATCTGTCTGTATTGTTTTATCAACTCTCAAACCACACACTGTAAAATATGTAAATACATTTCTACACAGAGTGAATTCAACTAAGAGGCTTTACAGAAAGACCACTGAAGTCACATCACATTGCATGATTATTGGTATTATTGGCACTAAACTGTCATTATCACTATCTTTTTTTACTGCATTTACCAATTATTACTTTTTTATATACTGCATATTTACACATTTTATTCTAATAAACTTGCTGCTAAGTCATTATTATAGTTCTTATTTTTATCTAAAACACATACATGCAATTCTGTGCAGACACAAAATGCAGGTAGGAGAGACCATATTTGCTAATAAATAAATGTTTATTTGAGTTTAACAGTGTTTTCTGCCAAACACACCAACCATCAACATCGCCCAAATAAACCATAAATGTCACTGTCTAATCACAACGCCGATTAAACAGACCTCTCTATCTCGTTACACTGTAATATGAAGTGGTTGTGTTTAGTGTGGCTCCTGTAACTGTAATGGCAAAACCTCTCAGACCAAATCCATCCACTTAAAGCTTAATGTATGCAGCGGTTTAAATGGTGTCCTGCTGTGACAGCCTGACACACCCAGCTAAAATAATTCAACATAAAATAACAGCCACTGATGGTCAGTGTTTACTTCAGCCTATGCAGCATTAAGCCTGACTGCAGCTCTGCAAACTCCCTATCACCCCCCTATGGATCTGCATCCATGTACTCAAACTCTACTATTAAAGGCTTCTGCTCCTTCTAGATGTCTGCTGTCTTGCTCGGTTCTCAATGCACACAAAGTAATGTCATTCTTATTTGTGGTGCACAATGGTGAAGCGTGCTCCCTAATGCAAGCCCTCTTTATTGTAAAGACATTCTTGAAGACTCATGTCTTTCAAGAAAACTAAAATCCAAAATCTTGACCATGCTCTACTCTTGCACTTTACTTCTTGAACTTATCTAGCAATTATCATTTCCTCCTGATGGTCTCCCACTGTACATTTACTCTAATGAATGTCTCTGATTGCACTGTAGTTTTAACAAATGCTGTCTTTTAACACCAAATTGTTCCTGCTACATTATAATCTCAAACCTGCCAGGGTTTGAAGGAAAAAAAAAAATCACAGTTAAGAATTTAAAGCTTAATACAGAAAAGTCTCAAGCAAAAATAAAGCCAGAATATGAGTAAAGTAAAACACTTACAAAGATCCAAAAATGGGAGAACAGGACACAAGGAAGCACAACAGGCAGAAGCAAAACAGGCAGAGAACAAATGGAAAATGGAAGTATATATAGTATACAGATTATATAAAGCAGACAAAGACCAGGGTTTGATCAAGTCCTGTGACAAGACAGTCCTGTTACAGACATAAAACCCATTTTCACCCAGTATGAGACATTGATTTTACCTGTTTTTATTGGACAACCTAACCCATTTGTGTTGTTTTTATATACACTATACATATATTTTTAATATTCTCTACAGTATTTTATTGTTTTATTTATATTTTGGTTTTGTAATTGTTAGGTAGTATTTTTCTATATTTTATTTTATTTATCTCTGATGTACAGCACTTTGTTTCAGCACTTTTGTTTGTTTTTAAAGTGCTTAAAAATAATGTTGGATTGGATTGCATTGGACAAGTGGTGAGTATCTATACAGAAGGTAGGAAACGGGAACTCCACAAAAACTAACCAGGACAAAAACACTATTAACTACAAGACTAAAATAAAACTCTACCCAAATCAGGAAAATGAAAGTGCAAATACTAGTCCAAAAGACTAGAAATAAAACAAAGTTTGGGGTTAGATCATGACACAAACCTTTAGTGTGCAACTAAAGACAACAAATGTCTGTTACATTCAAACCAGTGAGGAAATCACAGTTAGGACATATATAGTTGGACAAAGAGGCACATTTTTGAAAATTAACTCAAATTATGTGACATGATTTGAGTTCAAAGAATGTCAGGCTGAATGGTCGGCCCCCACACATTTTAACCTCACCAAATATGGCCCTCTTTGTAAAAAGTTTGAATACCCCTGCTTTAAATGATTATTCTATTATTTTAATACCACTTCATTATCTTAATCTTGTTATATCCTTGCTGCTTATCATGTTTTTTAATTTATTGTCAAGTGCTTTCTAACTTGTTTCAGGAAACGCTCTACATAAATAAATGTGTTATTAGAGCTTTGTGGTTGACTGTGTAATAATTAGCATATTTTTGAGTTATGGCCAAAATTGTGGTTTTATGACATGACTTTATCCCTGACCTTTCACCACCAAACTATTCATTATTTCATCTTCATCTACATCTGTACTAGATTATTTTCCCTCCAAGCATTTTTGAGATGCTCATTAACAAGCATGGATTACAGAAGTGGTTCTGAAACTCGAGAAAATATTGAGCTCTTAAAGTAACACCATTATCACCAAGGTTAAAACAAAGTGGTGTAAAAAGGCCGAGCAAAGTCAGCTATGGACTTTTCACAGGAGGCAGATTTATTCCCAATAAGATAATTTGTTCTCTCATCATCCTCCTCTTCCTCACATATACTTCTGACACTGGTATAGTGAAATTAGATTAAGGTGTAATTTTATTTTAAAAAATTACTCTTATTATTATTATTTAATTTTTTTTGTTGTTATTTGTTTCATTTACTGCACACTCTAGTCAAAATTCCTCCGCTCCACTCTGATCACATTCTCTGGTATATTCAGTAAAACAGTATTTCTGCCACCGGAGGAACCTCGCGTACCACTGATGGTACACGTACCACAGATTGAGAACCATGGGATTAGAATATCTTCCAATATCTAGTTTATCATGTGCTCAAAACGTCAGCTTGGGTTTGAAGAAATTCTCTCATGGTGTTCTTCAGATAAGACATAGACAGGAATATGACAAACACATCCATCAAAGGCTGTTCGATGTACCACTGAAAATACGTTTTAAAAATACACAGCTGCTAACAATGTACTATTAAGGACACAGAAACTTATGAAGTTCACATTTGTAAACACATTATAGCCGAACACCATGTGTATTTCCACTGTGTTTTGTGTCACATGCTGGGAATTCAATTACTGCAGCAAAGTGTTTTTTTTTTTGTTTCTCATTCTTAAGTGTTTCCAACACAAAAACAAAACTGAACCCACAGACACTGTTACCTGCTGTTAACTGGTCCCATTTTTCAATTTCAGTCATCAACGACACTTTTATTACAGTGACCTGCCTTTCACATTCTCAGGGATCATTTGTGTGTGATGATAGCAGGCAAGGCTCTCAGGCACAAATCAATTCAAGCCTCTTTCACTTTTAGAATGCTTTCACTCAGAGGCCAAGCTGTTGTATATTTTTGGAGCACTTACCAAAGTCTGACATGTTTGATTTTTCTTCTTCACCTCTGCCTCAAGTGCTTCACACTCCTTCCTTGTGGTGCTGATCTCAGTCTCCTGGGAGAGAGAGAGAGAGAGAGAAAAAGCAGAGAATGGCTGCAATGGTTTGTCAAGAACAGAAGCTTCTTGAAATGACAGTATCCAATTGGCCTAATCCCCAAATCTGCATTTTTTTGGACTGTGGGAGGAAACTGGAGAACCCAAAGAAAATCCACACACACACACGGGGAGAACACGCAAACTCAATGCAGGAAGGCTCTTGTTCTGACAGGGTCGCAAACCCAGGTCTTCTTACTGCAAAGACAAATGTGCTAACCACTACACCAACTGTGTGGCCCAGAAGGGAAACATCTGCAAGCAAATAGCTTACAATGATACCAGTAACTGTAGCATCATATCGGTTGTAGGAGAATAATCTTCACAAGATATATATGAATTAACTTTAACTATGACAAAGTTGTGTTTAAGGGCCAAAGTAAACCAGCATTAACAAAAGCAGAGCCATGGCACTGATGCTTCTCAGGTAAACTCAGCCTTAATCAAGTACATTAATTACATCTGCAATGCGTTAAACCAGTGGTTCTCAAACTTTTCATACCAAGTACCACCTGAGGAAATATTGAGCTCTCGAAGTACCACCATTATCACCAGTGTTAAAATACAGTGGTGTAAATAAGACAATCTGCTCTCTCATCCTCCTCCTCTTCCTCACATATACTTCAGACACTGTTTTAGTGAAATTAGATGAAGATGGAGTGAGAGATAAGGTAACTAATTATTATTATTTGATTTATCATTATTATTATTATTTTGATATTTGTTTCATTTTCTATGCACTCCAGTCAAAATTCCTCAGGTCCACTCTGATCACATACTCATATATATAGTAGAACAATATTTCTAATTTTTGTCCAAGTACCACTGGTGGTACACGTACCACAGTTTGAGAACCATGGCTTTAAAAAAATGTGGATGATCAGATTTTATTGCATTCCCTGTTCATGTGTAATAACATACGCTGACACCACAAATTCCCTCTTGAGGTTTCTAAATGCCTGTTATGTTTCTATGAAACAGCCATTTAACTTAGCTGGTCGCTGAATGCCACTTCAGATGACATTAACAATGAAAAGAGGAAGTTCGGCTTTCTCTACACTGTGGGATTAGAGCCAAAACATGACTGAAACGCAGGAGAACTTCTTCAGTCTAGGGCTGTTCAGAGAAATCACCAGCACTTGCATCTCGGCAGGGGCATGCAGCTAGAAATGGGACACACCCCCAAACCTCATCCCCCCACCATAGTGGATTCACTCTAATATGGAGGTAACACTTTGCAAAGCTTGGATGCATTCGGAGGTAAAAAGCCATAGGGTTTACCTGTGAGGGTAAACACATCTACTTCATGTGACAGAGCCTCAGTTTCAGCAGACTGAGCTTCATAGCAGCGTATGACAAACATCCTTACTATTACAGGAGTACAACTGTATGTACTGACAGATTAGGATATGGAATTAAAGTCAGCATATACACACACACACACACACACACACACAGGTAATGTGTGTCCTGGAACAAAACTAAAATAGGCACAAGCAAATCCACCAGAGGCCCACAGCACACATACAATACATGGTGCACTTCATCACAGCCAACACTTACTGCAGGTTTGACTTCGAATACAGATCGTAAATCCATTCATTCAAATGGAAGACTTTTGCTTCTTCAACAGCAAGTGCAGACAGTGTTTAATAAAACAGTGATCAACCAGCTGACAGAACAGGAGGAGCAGAAGGAAGAGGAACAAGCTTTGACACCTTCATGATCTGTAAACTTGAGGTGTTTAACCTCAGCCAAGTGTCAGTTGACATGAAATCGTCCACCAATGAAGCAGCTCTAACATATGCACAAAGTGTGCATGTGCTCTACAATTTCTATTCTTACAAGGACTTAAACGCTCTCTTTGACAGTAAGATATGAAAAACAAATGAGAATGTTTCACAATTAAGAGTTTTTTTTAACCTTTTTTTATTTGTTTGGGATTAGTTTCAACTCAAGGTAAGAGCTGTAGTTTAGAAAAAGATTGATAACAAAGTTGCAAAGTCAGACACAAGCCAGGACAAAAGGGAAGAGATTTGTGCTTGGCATATCCACTGAAAAATGATAACTTGAATGCTTCAGATAATCACAATACTGTGACATCGATGTTTGAAGAGAAGAGTAAAATAATGAGTCAGCTTTATTTTAGTGATATTAGCACAGGTGTCACAGTCAGTTGTACAGTGTTTATAACACCAAAAACCTAACTTTGAATTCATAATAGGGCTGCATGATATTAGGAAAACATGCGATAACAATGTGGAATATAAGAATGAGGACAAACTGAATGAGAAAATCTTTCTTCTTTGGCTCTTGGCCAAATAAAACTAGCACAAACAATCAATATTTTTCAATATGTAGATTGTACATGTTCATAGTGTTGATATCGCAATGACAATAAATTACAAAAGGATTGGACACTCCTACACTACGTACAATATACAGAAAATACTCTATACCATCTTTAAGTGATGTCCGTTATCTAATATGTGAAGTCCTCAGAACCAGGCGGCTATAACATTACATGCATAGGGAATGCTTTACACAAAAACATACTGTACATACAAGTGAATATCCAGCCCTCGAGCTTGTTCTCAGGCCTGTTTTTTTAAAGCATATTTGCCATTGTTTAACTAGAAATCCCACTCGTTTAAAAGATTCAAATGGCTGCCATTTTGAGTAATGAGCTGCTGTTTAAGTGAAGATGCTTTTTACAGCACAGTAGATGAAGACAGATGAGGTAGACCATCCCCACAGGCTGGATCTAGCTTTCATGCTTCAGTGGCACTAATGCAAAAGTATGCACAGGAGAGGTGCATCCACAGTAATCTATACAACCTTCATGACTTACAGGCCTGTGCAGTCAGGACAGTTTTCAGGCTGAACAACTACAGATGGGTCTTTTTATGTCAGATGGTATATACTGTATATATTGTGCATCTTTGAAAACCAACGACCCACATCTGTCTCTAAAAAGGTTGTGACAACATTTAGAATGAAGAACCACAAAAGTTGTGTATAAATAAGTGATCAAAAGAAGAAGAAAGCACATCAATTAATAATCATCAAATTAAATGATATCATTCTTTCTCACATTATTCGTATCAAACAAATGCAGATTCAGGTTATTATTGTCAATGGCATCTAATAATTATTTCTCAATGACTTTATTGGAACATCCTGAAAATATGGAGAAACACATGCAGTTTGAAAAAAAAACATCTTTTTTCAGAAAAAAACAAACAACAAAAATGCTACATTCATACATGACCTACATTCATACTTGAACAATAACACAACCATGGCTCTTTAAAACCTGGACTGGAACCCTAATGTTATTGGTCAAACCTGTGTTTCTCCTACTATTTCATGCCAACAAATAGCTGCTGTGAAAAAGGTCTATTATACCTGGTTTACTCAAGACATGTTGGAGCATTACATACACATGTTGCACAAGTTCAACTCACTGACAGGTTGATCATATAGTAGAAGACTGACTTTTAGTCACATCTTTTCAATCTAAACACCAATGATCACAAAACTGACATAAAAACAACAAAGCTGCTGGTGGCCTGACTTATGCACAGTACTGTATATACTGATAATATACTGTATATTTTCTGACTATGTTTTATCAGCATATTTCCCCTCTTTTCCACTTTTCTTTCAAATTGAACAAATATTCAAAAAACTATTTAGGGCTAATCACAGCTTTCAAAACTATAGAGTAGTCGTGTGCTGGCTCGGTGTTCAGGACCATGGAGAGTTCCCCACAGAAGTACAGTATATGGCATGCTACTGAATGAATACATGTGAGGTTTTTTACTTCCACCATTTTTCTTGTTGCTGACCTTTGTCTGTTAATTCAGAGCACAAGAGCATCTTGGTGTAACACGGCTACAGTATTTCGTCCACAATGACTAATTAACATAGGAGGCTTTCCCCATACTATTCACAGTGTTCAATCTTCTAATCTTATGTAGATGGGAAAGCTCTGTGTATAATCCCTGGTGACCAGGGGTAACCTCATTACTCTCCCTCTCTTCCCCCGTCTCACTCTGTGTGTGTGTTTCCTGCTCTCTCATCCCCTGTTCAGTTGAATATGCATACTGATGGGTGATAAACCTACCAATGGCAGGCATAAATGTTTAGTTTTTTTTTTCCCTGGGGGGTGATTCTATGCAAACAGCAAATATCTGTTGGGGATTTTAAATATAGACAGAGCGCGACTCACTCAAGGGATGAGTTTTACAGCAGCATCCGTTCTTGCAAAATCTTTTATGTTAACTTCACATCATCTTATGACACTGAATGCTAATCTTCAAAATATGCAGGCTACAACTCAGCAGAGCTACACTATAATACAACTGGTGGCCACACTAGAGATAAAGCACCTCACTTTTTTACTGGGAATAGTTACATTCAGAATCACCTCAATTCGTGGTGCATGCTGTAGCTTTGCAGCCAATTGGTCGGTGGTACTCCCAAGACATTTCTTTCATGCTGCTATGTTTTTGTTTCTTGTAGCCCGAGAAAAAGCCTTTAATGAAGCTGCAGGAAACACTACAGTTGCTGAGTGTTAGCAAGTCACTGTGCTTTCAGGATCTTTGAAAGAGGACTCACTACTCTTATGCAACACCCACGAAGTTGTTGCACTTAGCACGCATGTGTAGCACTGCCTGTAGCATAACATTAAGTATATGATTCTCGTGCACACACAGCTGGCACAGACTCACAGTAATCCTGAGGAGCACAGCGACCGCTCATGATGTTTGAATCATTTGAAGTGGCAGCGTAAGTTACGTAACCTCTACAGCTTAAGTCTGCGTGCTAATACTGAACTTGTCTGTTAACTGCAAGCATAGATCAGTGTGTGTGTGTGTGTGTGTGTGTGTGTGTGTGTGTATGTACATCTGCATAAAAACCTACAGGTTGACTGCTGAGTCACAGATTTGCAGAAAAAAACATGCATAGCTCCCAGAGGTCAACTAGTACATCAACACACAAACAGGTTTCCGTGACTTCAGAGGACATTGCATTGACTTACATTCACTTCCTGGAGACTTACCATAATTACTACTGGCCTAATCCTAACCCTGACCCAAACCCTAACCTCAGCCTAACTAAAATGTAATAATTTATGTTAAGGGGACTATAATTTTGTCCCCATAAGGAAGACAAGTCACCATAATATGACTGTATTAACAGATTTAGGTCCCCACAATATAAGGAATACTAGGTACACACACCAACACACACTCAGGTTTGCACTAATGTTCTTCTTAGGACACTTCATCGACTTCCATTCTTTCAGAAAGCCTAAACAAAACTGTATCCCAAATCTTAGCCATATCCATAACCAGTTAATGCCTAACCCTAACCTCAACCTAACCACAATTTAGAAATGAGATCATGTCTCATTAGGACCAGGTCTCCATGACGACTGCTGGTCTTGAAAAGGTCAGTGTTTATGCCAGAAAAGGAAAAGGTCTGTAACAACTACACACACACAAACATGAGAGAGAGGGGGAAAAAGTAAAGTTGGAGAAACAAGAGTGATAGTGAATGAATGATAACACGAGAGATATAAAAAAAATGGGATGCAGCCAGGATTTACCATCTAAGCTCCTCAGCTCTGCAGCATTGTGTCCAGGATGTAAGACCTGTCCTTTGGTATCAGGCATATTAAAAAGCATGCAGCAGTTGCAAAAGGAATATCTATACTATAAAGTCTGACTTCCACAAGCTCTCCCCTTCCATCTCCTCACCTAAAGCCTCAGCATGCTGCTGAATCTGTAATGAAGGTGCCACTATCACCAGGTTCTGACCTCTGTGTGCCTCTGAATGCTACTCTCCCTGCCTGCTGATGTCTTGTGAGTGTTACACACTACTACTGAAGAGCAACAAAGGAGGTGAGGGAGAGAAAAAGGGGGAATGCTGTCAAGCAAGCAAGAGGAGAATGAATAATAAAAGGTAAAAAACCAACAGAGAGAGAAACAAATTGACTACTGTCACAGGCTTCTCTAATTAAAGGAGTGATGAGAAGGAGCTATAACTAAATGTAAGGCTGTTTAAAATAGGGTGCTAATTTGAAAGAGTAGGCCCAGTGTGTATGAGAGGCGCTCCCTCTCTCCAGAGAGGACTGTAAATCTGATAATCTCACTGCATGAACACCAAGACGTCAGATGAGACTTTTAACTTAATGGAAACTAAAAAAAATGACTCATGCAGCCACAGCAGACTCCTACACAGAGAGAAAAGGGTGAGTGTATAGCTATGAGTATTCATTTGTCCATGTGGTAGGTGACAACACTGGATTCAATAACGCACCATTACAGAGAAAAATTATTGCGTGGTCACACAATAAACACGTTTTACATTCGTGTTTTGACAGCTGAATCCATTCTGCTGACTAAAGGTCCACAGAGAACATCTGATGATTTTTTGCTGCAACCAAGCAATTGCTGAAAGCCCACTGCTGGTGCCCACTCACTCTCTCTCACACACACACACACAGGCTTACTCATCCCCGGCTGCATGTGCTGGCCAAGATTCTTCAGAATGTCACCCAGTTCACATGGTAAACGTTGTCTCTTATGGCCAAAAGTAGTGAGCAACTTGTAACAAATATTGTTTCCCATAAATGTGAATCACCTCCGCAGCTTTTACTGTGATTGTTTAGACCCAAAAGAATAAAGTGTTATGTGTGAGTTCTTTACGTGTGCTGTAACCTTGGGGATTTGACTTTGACTTGCACCACAAAAAATTAGGTAGTGTGTTGGTATTCCTCGTATTCTGTTTAATTAGAGAATGCTACAATAATGCAAAAGAACAACTGAACTGCTACACATGAACACAAAAACCAACACAGCAGTTTATTATGTATTTATCCAGCTACACTTATTTCATATTTCCATCTTTCTAAAAAAAGGTTTTTAACAGGGAAACAATTTAATTTTGCAAAATTTTCCACTCCATAAAGCATTTCTGGAAAAAAAATTGTCATAGTGGAACAGCCACTTTCCAACTTCATTACAGAACTATTACTGCTACATATTACCAAACCAATGAAGTGAGTCCATTCAAAATATAATCAACGTTCAACCATTGTAATTCAACTTTCTTGCAGATTTTCCATGTGTGTGACATTCCCTGAGGCTTTCTCTCACAGAGAGAGCTTGTGCAGCATAATTTTGATGGAGAAGTAAAAGCACCCAGATGGCCAGTGTGTAAATACACAACAGTGAGAGCTGAAGCCCGCAGTATCACGGCAGGCTCAGTCTCATTAGAGTGGCCAGTAGCTGTGCAGGTGGAGGAGGTGCTGGGATGATGAACTGTACTCCATGCAGCCTGGACATAGTGTTCAGCCCTCAAGCAGCAGTGTCAACATTAGAAACGAAGCAGAGGAGCAAACACAGAAGAACGAAAGAGCCAGTAATCAAGTCCCACTAATAGAATACAATTGTACATACAGGAAACCAAGGTACTTGTCAGGCATACTTTGCCATATTATTCCCATCAGCCTCTGTAAACACTAGAGATGAGAGTGTGTGAAAATCCCAATAAATCAGTTTCTGAAATGCTACAACCCAAAAAGTCACAAATCACCTTTTTCCCCATTGTCATGCTCAGTTTGAACATTTCATGTAGACCATGTCTACATGACAAAATGCAATGAATTATTGCCATGTTATTGACTAATTAGATATTTGTGTAAACAAGCAGCTGGACAGGTATACCTAATAAACTGGTCTGTAAGTGTATATTTTATAGTGAAACAGTAATGAAAATTGCTCTACAGCATTATCAAAAAAATGAAAAAATGAAATATTAATTAAAGAGGTTACGACATTTGAAATGTTATGAGGCTGCACAAACAGCCACATATTTGATCTGGCTTGTGAGTTTGGAGAGAAATAGTTTTAAAATGTTGCACTTAAGACATTTAGGGTGAAATTCCATGCTGTATAACTAGACATACTGTCTAATAGACAAAAACCCACAGCATTCAGAATTAAATATTAATCAGATAAGACAAGCTCAACCAGAAAACATGGAAAAAAAACAGAGCAACAATCTTTCCCTTCATGCTGTCATCAGGACTTTGGCAGAATCACTCACTCTCTTTCTGCCGGGAGTCATGCTCTCACATCTGCACCCTCTCAGTCAGAAGCCAACACAAAAAGCGAATCTTTGCAAACCTGCCATGATCAAATTAATTCACATCGAACCAGGCTGCCTGTTTGTCTGCACGCTTGGGCTCCAACCAGATAAGCTGATTATGCCACAAACATTACATGTTGTCCTACTTGTTGTGATTCAGTGTTATCCCAATGTTCCCGATAATGCAAAATCACTGACCTATGAAAGGTCAAGGTAGACTAAGATGGATAATTACGACAGTGATCACTCAGACTCAAGCTGAAGCAACCTTTGACACAAACAGGACTATCATTACAGCAGCGACAATTACGCCCAATAATTGAATCCACACCTGCAATTTATGAAATGACTGAGTCGTCGAAGTAGCACAGTGACTCACTCGTCCTCCCACTGCATTACTTATTATTCTTCTTCTTCCATCTGTTAGTAAAATAATGATTTTTTTTTTTATGATTATTTCATTCATTCATTCATTCATCCATCCATCATCTGTCGCTTTATCCTCCACATGAGGGTCATGGGGCAATTTGTGCCGATCTCAGCTGACATGGGTGAAAGGCTGCGTACACGATGGACTGGTCTCCAGGCCACTGCAGGGCCACTTTTTGATCATTTCCTGTTTTATTTTCTTAACTTAGACTTTTTCTTGTTTCAGATTACTTCAGAATTACAGTAGCTGTGTTCAACTCCTCACCTCACTATTTAACCACTGCTCACCTTTCAGTTTCTGCCTGCTCATCTTGTCTATTACAGTAAGCGTACCAGCTAATAATCTGATTAAGTCATCACATATGACCTGTTTGTTTTTTTAGGAACAATTCATCAACCTTAGAGATTTGTTACCTTGTTTAAGCTTATTTACTTTGTCTGGTGCCTGCATTTGAGTCATCTGTCAGTTGTTACAGTTCAGTGTTGATGCAGCTGTGAAAGTGTGATGCACAGCATTAGAGCAGCTCTAGACTCGGTGCCGCACTGACCAGAACATGACGACACGAACACGTCGCTCCTCTGCCTCAGTTTGACACAATGTAATGATACTCTCTCAAACACTAATTCTACACTGGCTGTCACTAATTAAAGCATCTTCCTGCCCCACACGTTCAGCAGCACCCGGGCTGTTCTAGTCAAAGATGCTGTCCCCAGCTGAGGTTCGCTTGTTGCCGACTTTGATCATGTGCCAGAGCCACAGACATATGCTGCTCCATTCTGGGGGGAGGAGCTGGACTTGATGCTGAGAGCAGCTCCCCATTGCCTTGCAATTCACTAATTACAACAGCTGGTGACTAAAAAGTCTGCTCTCCAGATTGCGAAGCCAATAAGTACACCTTTCCTTTCATATTCTTTACTAGAGGTGAAAATGTGTGACCAATTATAGTCTGTACAAAACTGCTGTTTAAAGCTGCAGCGTGTAATGCTTTGTCTCTGTAAACAGGAACCATGTAAAATTATTGATATTAGCTATTATTATTGTATATTATCTGGATATATATTGTGATTTTTTTTAGATAATTTTAAAGTTGTTTTCTCCCCCAGAATCATGCTAATCTTGATAAACAGTAAAACCTAAAAGTTGCAGTTGCCAAGTTGCCTAAAAAAATAACTGGAAGTTCTGTTTATTGGTGTTATCTACAATACAGGGTTTCATTTGGACATATTTGAATTTTGTCCTATTTTGAGAGGCTCTGTTCATTTTGGTCTGCATTTTATTTTATTTTCTTACAGCAATAGCTCAGTGAACACTGAGTAGGTGAGAGAAGGTACCTGACCTGATTCTATTTATTATTAACAAGGACAGCTAAATGGAATAGTCAGTTTAAAAAGAACTTTTTTATACATGCTGTGTGCCACTGTCTCGTTCACTTTAGATAAATGTCAAACTGACAAATGATGACTTGTGGGTTATTGTCTAAGGAAAAGTATCATTCAATTTTGGTTTCAAAAGGGAAAGAAAAATTAAAAAAAAAAATACTATCTAATCTCAGTACTTAAAATAAAATGTCAATAAATCTGAATCACTATACAAACTGGATCAGCATGTATCAATGGAACTGTGACAAATGCAGATTATCCCAGTCCTAATTTACATGCTGTGTCCTTCATCTGCAAACTCTGTAAGAAATACTATCAGACACTGACTGGGGGATTATTCGTGAGTATGCAGCAGCAGCAGCAGCGCATGGGCAGAAGTGTCAAACTGCAGAAAACTGGGTTTTGCAGCAGCATAATTTACTCCTGAAACGTTTCATGGGCACATCAGCTATCTACACACTGACACACTGACAGTGTGACAATAGACATTTGTTTATACCTAAAAGTCAGGAAACAAGAGCAGACGTGTGCAAAACAATTTGATGTTGCCTCATTTATGTACAGTAGTTGTCTGTGTTTCCAAAAATCTGCTGAAGGAACTCGTAGATGTCCATTATGAAAGAGGAGAATGGAGAGAGAGGTCATATGCGGCCTGGTGTAGATCATCCATTCATAGATGTGACAAAAAGGCTGCATCACTGTGAATAGTTTATTATGGAAGTGACACTTGGCTTTTTAGCTCTAACAAAACCAGGCAGACTCTAACATGACAAGTTTTTACATTTTGGGAGTGTGGAGATCCAGTGCCCAGTAATGGGAGACAGGTGGTGGTGAGGAGGAGATAAAGAGTGAGGCTTTCACCCTACAGGAATCTGGCACAATCACAGCAGAAACAGACGCCTTTTCCTCTTTTACTCTCTCACCAGTGCTGCCAATTTACAGGATACCCAGTCACTGGTCACTGCCTGAGCATGTAATGAGTGCCAAATCATGCAAGTGGCCAGCCTGAGAAACAAAATAATCCTTTAATGGATACACAGTAATTCAATTCAGCTTTAATACTATCATTAACTGAAATCTGTAAATGAAAACTGAAAAGGCAAAAGTAAAAGAACAGGAACAAAAACTATAATACCTTTGTTCTATTCTAGTGAGCTCCTCTTACTTTTTTCTTTTCCCTTTGCTTTGAAAACAGCATAAGAAATCTGCTGTATAAGAACCCTTTATACTATTATACTATAAATTGTTTTATATTTTATGGCAACAACACACTGGGAGTTAAAATAATGGATGAAAGGAGATATAAGGAGTAATAGTGTTTATCAGAAAATGTACACCTAAATTTGCAAGTACACCCACAGACACTGTGGTTACACAGAGATGGAAGCTTGGAACAAATGATGAGCCATCCCTGCTGAGGCTCAGCGCAAAACAAACAGCTTGTTTTTGCAGCAGAAAGTCTCGTAACTCCAGGGTAAATGAGAGCTGCAAATCTCAAACTAATTTTGTTATGGCCTTGGTTCCCCCGAAGCCACAGTTAGGTTAATTTTGTAATCAATGGAAATTTGCTGCCTAAGTACATTTAGCAGGTATTGTAAACAAACAGATATTGGGTAGAATTTATATGAAGCCTACTGTGCTGAAATAATGGCACATCACTCAGATGTGACCGAGTCCAGTATTAGTATATTTTCCAGCTCGGAGTAGCTGGAAAAAAGAGCTGTCAGAACTCCAATTCTTGCATAAAATAAAGGGCAAAATATAAAAATAATCAACTTTTTATTTCTATGACTATAAATTCCAATTTGTGCTTTTAGCTGGAGGGGGAAAATGGCAATTTGGCTTTGTGCTTCTAGAAAAATGGGGTCCAAACCTTATAAGTTGTGGGAGATACAAACACCCTAATTGCTGTCATAATGGTCGTACCATGCTTTTCTGTTTTCCCACAACTAATTTAGTCTACTGCACTCTATTTTTTATAAGCAGTGAGGTCAATTAAAAACATTATTATTGCTTTTACAGCTTAAAAAAAAAAAAAACATGTCTCAGGTCAATTTGGAGCAGTGTGTGAATAGCCAGTGTAATTTCATGCTTCCTCCCACAAAAGGTGAGACTGCCAGTCAGAGTGGACATGATTTAGTACAGTGTAGAAAATTTAAGTTTGTGTGTGTTTATGTGGCTCCTGGAAAGGACACCGGGGTAGCACCATCAGTTTCTGCTTCTTCTAATAAGCAGGGTCTGGGCGATGCTGGTTTAGACTGAACAGAACAACAGTGTCAACATGATTCCTGACAGAGTGCCCCATGTGTGCTATATCATCTTTTTGCATACAAATAATACAATGTGGAATGAATGACAGATATATCTGTATGTTAATGTCTATACTACAATCACAGAATAATACGTTAAAAAAAAAAAAACAGTTTCGATCCACTGTGAAACAGGACCGCACTGATAATGTTTCCAGTGAGAACACTTAAAACAAATGTTGCACTGCTCACAGCAGTTACCATGGTGTTTGTGCTGGCAAGGCAAAAGTTGTTGGTTTTTTTTGTTTTTTGTTCTGTAAAACTGAAGAAATGCTGTTTTGCAAAAACAGGTGCTGTTTTACATGTACATGCAAGCTGATGCAAAATTCTTATTTCTCAGCAGAGAATACAAAGCCAAATCAAAAGCATGTCTGCTGGAAACACAATATATTTATATATTGGTAGGATTCTGGAGGGCGAGAGAAGCAGGGAGGCTTCAGGTCTTAATGCCAAGCAAAAGGACTGTTCATTTGTTTGTCTGCCTGTTTGTCTTTTTAATTAATTGCTTATTTCTTTATCAAGTAATTATGTATTTGTTTATTCAATTATTTACATATTATCCTCTGTTATTTACATTTCCATGTAAGGAAGTGGACTGGCAATCGCTAAGGAGGATAATATGGAACCCAGTCTGTACCTTGCACCCTTCTGTTTTATTGTTATGTGTATATTGGTGTATATGTTATATGTTGTTATTGTATTTGAAAATTAATTAATAGATTTGTTGTGTGTCTGCCAGTTCTTAAGTGACACAGACCACACTGCTGTAAAACATAGTGTTTCTCTAACAATTTGTCATGTACTGAAATAAAGGACTGAAGATACCAAGTCTGCATGTGATGTGTCACATTCTTGTCCATTTGACTGAAATTTCCACACATATCAGTCCGAGGCTCATTTACCACCTTCAAAGTGTCTTAGCAAACTAATATTATATAATAATATGTTCTTCTAGTGTGAGGAGTCAAAGCAGACAGACTCTGAACACAGTGATCTGAGGCAAATGGAGCATAATGTTCTTTTAATTCACACATATTACCAGCAATTTATCCCTTTGAATTACATTGTCATTATGTTGCAGGAATTTACACAGACCATAGTTTAGGGACCACCTAATATTCTAAATAAAGCAGTACTGCAAACCTCCACTTTTTGGACCACATTGAGATGAGAGAGTAGATAATGTGCACGTGAGGACATACACTGAAATGCACACACAGAAAAAAAATACATATTTCATGGGAATATCAAAATGGCCCACAGTGCACTGACATTCATCATTAATAGATAGATGGCATATTATGAATTCAAGGCACATCCAAGGCTCTGTTAAACCTGCAAAGAGCACTGCCCAGTACGTTAGATCAAAAATTCAGAGCAGTATTGCCGACTATATCCGTCTGAAAAATACAACCCCTCCACTTTGCATTGAGATGAGACAGAGCACACAGGAAGCCCACTGCCAACAGAGGACAGATCATCCTCTCCTCTTCTGCTGGCCTCCGCTGACCTGCCTTCACACTCCACTACACCAACAGAGAACCACTCTGCATGACAGCAGCGATCCACAGCTTTTACCAACCGCTTACAACACATACTCTTTTAATTTGCTATACATACAACAAACCAGTGCAGCATGCACTCTCCTTTACCTTGAAAAATATCAGCTAAGAGAGGAATAAAAATGGGTAAAGTGAAGATGAAAACAGTGAAGTGAAGTAAAGAAAGGAAAGCTGAGAGGAAGAGGGATTGGTAGCTGGCTGCCTTTCTGGCCCGGTGGCCCTGCGGCTGATGCACAGGGTTGCATAATGGGTCTGCATGCACCATGAAACAAGCAAACGGGGTTTCAGCACATGCAGAGACCACTCAAGCCTCCTGGGGAAGGGAAGTTATTTCAGCGAGCACATACACACGCACATGCACACACATGGGATGAGACAGTAGAGTTTTGACACAGCTAAAAATAGCAGATTCTTAATAGGGAAAAAAGAGTGCCAGTCAAATCCAGACTGGCGCGGGGAGGATGAGATAGATTTCTTTCAAAGACAGGAATGAGAGATAAGCAAGGGGGCATGGTAAATAAGAGGAAACCACTCAAAATCTGAGACCACACACATCTCACCGTGTTGATGATTTAACACACATCACCAGAATCAATGAACTAAAGCAATTGAGAATCAACATGAGCAGCCCTGTTATGTAATTCTCAGCCTGTGGGGCCATGGGTTAGGAAATGGTGGTCGACAGGCCTGTTGCGTTTTCTGCGGCACATATATGGCCATTAATCACGCTCGGGCTCTTTGCTCTTTTTTTTATATCCAGAGAAGCAAAATCCTGAGGGCAGCAGACCTACAGCACTGCAGCACATGCAGGCTGGACTTCAGCATCACTGCAAATGTCACACAATGTTAGCTCGCTTACTGGAGGACAGCCTATGGTGAGGGGATCACGAGGACAACCTATAAATGGCACCGTTCCACACCACTCTTTACGGATGCAACATTTAGCTTATGCTTTGATGGGACGCTCTACTTTCCTTTACAGTGGCATTAACTCCATCTGATAATCGCGAATATTCGCCTGTAGCCACCTTTTGGTCCCTGATAAGAGAAATGGTAGCCCAAACTAAAGCACAGCACACGCAAGGTTTAGGTAACACAACGCTGCATTTCCAGACTGTTGAGAACCATAGGGAATACTGATGAGTCTAGGTATTTCTATAAACACACAGAGTATGTAAAGCGGGGCACATGTACAGGTATGTACTGTATGAATAAGAGCCACGTTAAAGAGCAAATATTCCCTTCCTTTCTCTGTTTTTCTCTGTCTCTCTGCAGGGTGTGTTGGAGTGTGAGTCATCACCAGTGCAGAGAGAGGGGGGGGGAAACAGAGGCATTCTTTAAATCCATGACAGTTCTTATGGCAGCAGCATAGCAAGAAAATACCCAACACGCTGCTTTTATATCAGGTTACAAATGCACCAGCAGGATCAAACTCCAGCAGCAGTCTCATTGTGATGTAACAGCAGCTGTGACGGAGTCTGCTAAATGATCTAAGCACCAGATATAATTGAGTTGGCTGCTAAGTTTCCTGTAACATTTCCTAAATGTATAGGATTTTAAAAACATAAATCCTTTACGTTTCAACCGGTGACTTTCCATTGTGATTGTGGCTCTGTAATGAGGACAACACTACACTGTAGAATGAATTAAATAACCTATTTTTTAAAGGTAAACCCATTAAATGATCATTTAATCCTCAGTTGATCAATATTTATTGTTTTGACGCTTGTTTATTGCTTAAGTCAATTATTTGGGAAAACATCTAAATATTCCCTATTTCTAGCATCTCCAGTGTAAGGATTTCTTTTTTATTTCATTGTATTTTGTTGTAAACTGAATATTTTTGACATCAGAGTGTTGATAAAACAGTGAGCTGAAGGGGAGAAGCTTTCAATCTGATAATATGAAGACAAAAAAAAGATAATTTCATACCACTAATGATTTATCAATGCTGAAAATAACAGACCATAAATAAAAGACCAAACTAAGTCCAATGTCTGCTGGAGGAAAATGCCCACTGATGCATGATTTTGCAATAAATTTCTAGAGAGGATTTGTGCAATAAATCACTACATGAGACCTTTTCTCTACAGTCACCATAAAATTAGTTTATTGCCCAAACCAAATTTGAAGGCGAAAGTGGATAAACATGGACTTGTAATCAGAGAAATCTGACAATCAAAAGTAACAGTAGTAAGAATCGAGATATTTTTAGTGTGCATTACTAATAATAACAATATGGGGGAAAAAAAACAGTGAAGAGGGCCATCTGAAACCAACACACACAGAGTGGAAACACATCTGTAGACAAAGAAGCATGCTCCCTGGCCAGGCCTTACCCTCTCCCACACAGCTACGGTGCAAGCCTTAAAGACTAGTTCCCTCATATCCAGAACAGCAGCAGATAACAGTTGGCATGAGTGTGTCTCTGCAAGTCTGTCAAGACTGGAGCAAAGATGGCTAAACAGACAAACCTCTCTTCACGGAACTCTTATACCGCAGAACAAGTCTGCAACCTGACACTGACGTTCAGCTCAGGTCCACACTGCTATCCAAGCCTGCTGATTAAATTACTGCATGCTGCCAGAGCTCCAGCTGCTCAATAATACACCATCACAGACTAACCGATGAGAAGAGTGTTTGACAGAGTAAATTAATATGAACTCAAGGCCAGCATCACAACTACATTACTACTGCACGGCAGCCTGTGTTCAGCTAAAACACTCTTAACATTTTCTGGTCTATGGAAACGCAACCTCAATATTCAGTCCCTGTTAAAAACTGTGGTTTGTAACTTTTGAACAAAAACAAATACATTCATGCATTCAAACCACTGTCAAATTAATACACAAAATTATGATTAAGCCTGTCAATGCCACAATCTCCGTTCTCAAAATGTTAAGTGTGTGTGAAAATCTCTGTACAGTGCAAGGCACCAGTAGCATCGTGCTACTGCAGGGTGATGTTGGACTGAAAACAAATTTCAGAAGTGAATTCTTCTTCTCGAAAACAATAATTCAGCAGTTTGGAAGGATAAATGCTGATTGTGTCCGCCTGCTTCTGAACTGCAAGTGACACAAACACTCCCTCAGTCAGGTCCAAGTAGCAACCACACCTTGACGTCACCCAAGAGAATCTGAACTCAGGTTACAGAGCCTCAAGATTCCTGATTTGACCAGTGCCTTGTTGAGGTTTAGTAACCAGAAATTGACAGGTGTCACCTGCAGCTCACAGTCACACTTGTGTCCACTCATATGTGTCATGCTTCATCTATTATCCTCTAAATGGGAGCATAATTTACAAAAATGACATTATGTTTTAATGAAGACCAGAAACTAGTGATTGAGACCATTAACTTCTTTAAATTAAATATACAGTACTGTGCATAAGTCTTAGGCCACCACCCGCTTTGTTGTTTTGTGATCATTGGCGTTTAGATTGAAAAGATGTGACTAAAAGTCAGTCTTCTACTATATGATCAACCTGTCAGTGAGTTGAACTTGTGCAACATGTGTATGTAATGCTCCAACATGTCTGGAGTAAACCAGGTATAATAGACCTTTTTCACAGCAGCTATTTGTTGGCATGAAATAGTAGGAGAAACACAGGTTTGACCAATAACATTAGGGTTCCATTCCAGGTTTTAAAGAGCCATGGTTGTGTTATTGTTCAAGTGGAAATGTAGCTCACACTAAATATTTTTTATAATTATATTATAGAAGCATTTTTGTTGTTTGTTGTTTCTGAAAAAGATGTTATTTTCAAACTGCATATGTGTTTCTCCATATTTTCAGGATGTGTTCCAATAAAGTGATTGAGAAATAATTGTACAGTATGGTCATTATAGCATTGCTAAAACGACAAATCTAACGGTGGCCTAAGACTTAAGCACAGTACTGTAAGAAGGAGGCTCTCAGTCCAGTAGACTCCCATTCAAACAGAGTTCTTTGTTCAACCACCAAAATCACCCCCTGGAGGTTACTCAGTATACTCTTACTTCCTGGTTGGCCTAAGCAAGCAAGCTGGGAAGCCTATGTCCACTTTTATTATATGGTCTATGGTGAAGTGAAAAATAATAGTGCTTGACAGAGCCTGTTCTCAGATGACACAGAAAATGACACAGCTTATAAATAATGTTACAATGTTTCTATTCATGAAGACCAAACAGAGACAAAATAATACCATCATCAACCACAAAAATCCCCAAAGGTTAAGCCCTGTACCTCATGAAACTCACTTGTAATTTCCAAGTAGGTTCAGAGGCAGCTGTGGGAGAAAAAAATGGCTCTTTGTAATTTATTCCACATTCCAGTATATAAAAAAAAAAGTGGATGCTGATGCTGATTTTTTGCTTCAATCAGCACAAACACAGGACTTTCCCGAGCAGGTTCTCATTTCACTGGCAAGCGGTGAGACACCTTAGACATCAACCGAGAAAGAAACAGAGAGAGGGAGACGCAATCCAAGCAAATGACCCAGAAAACAAACTCTTTTCTGGTGAAGTTAGTGTTGTCAGCAGTGTTAGTCATTCCAAGTCGGTCTGTCAGGGCCACTTGTCCCACATACTCATCCCAAACTACATGCTAAGAACCAAACCTCACAGAGGACAGCATCTCAAATGCAGCAAAAGGCAGGAGACTGAACTCTACAGTCAGCAACACGCTTAGAGGAAAGGAAAAAACAAACCAGTGAAGAAAATGCTCTGCTGATCAAGCATATCCTCGACTGACACACAGGAGCAATTCAATGAAGCAAGAGAGGGAAATAGTGGAAAACAGTAACATCACTTCAGACAAAGACTCCAGCTCATGGCTGCTCCTCTGACACTGTACATGACTGGCTTATCACTCAGCTCCTGTTTCTGCACCTGAAATGCTGGCAAACTTGCCTGGCCTTTTAAATCTACACCTCCTGATGATTTACAATCACATAAAGATTTAGAAACAAAGCCAGAGACACGCTCAACAAGTGTGTTATTTATGAAAATAAAAGCATTAAAGACTTGGCGTGCAGCACTGAGCACAAAACAAATGGTAGCGGAGTTTTTGGAGCCGACAGAAAAATCTCAACACCTCACATCAAAAATTAGACTGATTCCAGTTGTAGATAGTTGTTTTATGTCAATCCATCTTATCCATTTTATGCCATCTCGCCTGTTAAATACAGGCCATTTTTAAATGGATGGATTAAAACACAGACTCAGTCAGTTTAATGCTTGTACAGACAAAAAGAGACAGTACAGCCATACTGTATTTGTAGTGACGCTGCTTAGAAAGCTGAGCTCACTCTGTGGAAATACTGGATTTAAACCTCTGTATCCCTCTTAAGAAAACCATTTTCACTTCTGTCTCAGTATTACACCACGTGATGCTGAAACACACATGCGCGTCCTCATGAACTTTAATTCGCGCTGTTCCCGAACCAGCGGACTTTATTCTAATTTCCACCTTCTCCTCCATCTCTGCGGTGTTTTGGATAGTCCGGTTTGCGTGTGTTTGGACAGTCCGGTTTGCGTGTGTTTGGACAGTTGGGTGCACACATACTAACCACGCCAAACAATTCATGCACATCCATGCATTCATTCATGTATCTATTGTTTTCCTCGCAAAAAAACACATTATTCGATGTCGGGAGCGAAAGCTGCCAATAATTGAAAAGCTTTTGTGGGCAGATGTAATGTGTAGACTGCATCATAATCATTTAAAATTCGTTGGCTTACCTCTGCCTTTTTTTCTCTTCCGCATGTTTTTATTTTTTGGAAGCGCGCCCACATCCAAAGACGCCTTTAAGCTGCGCGCGCGCCCGCAAGTGGCGCAGTTGCGCCCTCACAATTTCAATTAACCACGTCAAAGCACATATTGTGAATACTGTACTGTGAGACAGTGCTTGAATATAATGTATGAGTTTTGATATTATGATAAATGCGACGGGTACCTTTTTAATTTTGTTTTTGGGACTGTTTTGCTGAACATTGTGTAACACCCCTTTGGTTAAGATGGGGAATGGTATGTGCCAATTAGGACCTAGTATGGGAACTGATAAAAGTGCTGTGAGGGATTTTTGAAGGGCCTTTTGGAGGGGAATAAATGTTCCCCAAGACAATATCCTCAGTCGTGTTGAGGTGATGTATTTTGGATGCCTTTCTGATAAAGAGCATAACTTTGAGGCTGGACTAAGCCAAGTTTATTCTTGTAAAAATAAATCATTTTTGAATTTACCTTTTTTTTTATTAATTTATTTAAAAAAAAATGCCTACTTCTGTACATTTCATTTGTATATATATATATATTCTTGTACTTTCTGCTTGTTGCAATTCTGGTGAGATGCAAACCTCATTTCGTTACCCGAAACTTGTATTTGAGTAATGACAATAAAGTTCAATCTCATCCCATTAATTTTTTTTTTTCGATGCATCGAATTCACCTGGTGGTGGAACAATAAAACTGCACGATTATGCTATTTGTGCATCTCTGCTGCTCTTTGTGCCATTCTGAGGCCAATCGACGCGCTTCCCTTGGACACACCAATAAAAATCTGTTTGGAATTAAAATGCTTAATGCATGCCAATCTGGATACTATGATATGGCCCATTCCAAAAGAAATTTCATTCCAATCTAGAGGGGTTGTTTGTGCCGAATGTCATTCCAGTCGTTGTTCAGGGAAACGGTTGTTCTGATCATAACTTCCTGTTTTGGATTATGATATTGCTGGAAATAGATTACTGAAGCAATAACATGTTTCTTAACAATACAGGCAGAAGTGAAGCTTCTTCTTCTATTATTTCCAGACAAATACTGCACAACTCAGGTTTATTCTAACATTTATTCTCATTTCCATGTAAACAGGGAATTTGGAATTTATAATCAGAGTGATTTTAATTTGGGAAACTGAAGACATTTTGGAAGAAAATTTGACCCACCTTTAAATATTATCTCTCTATGGAGGCCACATTTTCCCAGAATTAACTAAATTTCTTCTTGAGAAATCCACAAAAATCTTGAAAAACACCCAACAAAGTTATGTTTTCATCAATGTTTCCTACAACGTATCAAGTTTCATGAAAATTGGTACAGTAGTTTTTGACTCACAGGAAATATAACCTCCTATTTGAAGGCAAAAATCCATATACCAGTAAAAAAAAAACTCTGTAAACTGCTCCTTTAAACTGCTCTTTTATTTGCCCATGCAGCTGGGGACTTGAATAAAGGCATTGTAATTAGCCACCACATGGGAAAGACCCTATTAAAGCTGCTGCTGGGTCACGGGCAGATTTAGGTTACCACACACATTAGCTACCAATTATTCTTTCCATCCTTTGTCCCTTTTTTAAAATGATCTGAGTGAAGAAAATACACGGAGTCAGATCTTTCTTCAAAAGAGCAAGTATCAATATTTATGCACTGGCTGAGTCCATAAATACCAGTGGCCAGTCCAAAAATCAATGCAGACATGCTTTTAAACTCCCTACTAACACACTGATGCAAAAATTAAAGAGAGGAACTTGGAAGCTTTTGCTTCAGTGCCACCTTGACTCTGTCCCAGTTCAGCCAAAATCACTTTGTGTGTTAAAGTTCATAAAAACAGATAACTAATCAGCCTTAAATGGATGAAAGTCATCAAGCAGCGGATAATGTGGTTGTATGTGAAAAGGCTGTGTTTTCAGGGTTTAGCCCTGTGTAACTCATGTACATTATAGATGAGGCAGAGGAGAAGGGGAGTGTTCAGTGCAGCACTATCAGTTACCAGAAGGCCAATCTAAATCTCTCCCATCATGTCTATCACCTATTTTAGAGCCACACGTGAGACACAGCAACAAGCTCAGTCCTGTAAACTAAGACCTGACGTCTCCACAGAGCTGCACCAAAAAAAACAAGATGAATAAGATTTCATAATTCTAAAACTAAGCGACTGCCAAACTGATCCTCCACATTAAATGAATTTGTCACTTTGCTAACAGGTCTTATGAAAGTTGGATGAACATTTAACAATCTTGTTAAAACCTGTTACATTATTTAAAGGCCGCATTCATCGTGTGAGGCAAGAGAGCCGGTGGCAGATTGAAATTTTAATAAGCTCAATGCAGCAGCTAGAGATTAAGAAAGTTGGCAGAGATTTAGCTTTGAAATCCTAAATATGGGCATGATTTAGCCTCATTGTATCGGGCATGCACTCAAGCGGGTCAAAAGACAGGGGATTCAGTAAACCTGCGATAAACCCATTAACCGGCTTAACTTCAGACACTTTCCCCAGTGTTTTAATCTGAGACATGAACCAGTGTTTCAGCGGCTATTTTTAATGTAGTCACTTTCAGTTCAGCATAATGAGCTCATATCAGGGCAGCGTAAGGTATATCTTATTTTGCAGGTTTTCTTTATCATTACTGCAAGGGCATGTTATCTCAAATGTGCATTTTTTAAGCAACGGTGATTCTTTTTTTTTCCCTTACAGGATAACAGGCCAGTGATGAATGAATACAGGGTGAGTGGGAGTGATGCGAGAGTTATCATAACAAGCCAGACTGAAGGTGAAGGTGGCTGTTGTCAGCAGGCTTTGAAACACCTGACCCTGGAGGAGACTGGCAAGGACTCTCTCCCCCATCTCTGCTTTTTCTGAAATACAGTATCTGTGATAAACCTTATCTCAGCATCATAAGTGTTCTTTTATCTGGTGAGGTAAAGGCTATACATTAACTACATACAATATGGCATTTATATCTTTGTGAGGTCAAAAAACATAAATATCCCCACATCTTTGTGGGGACATTTTGTCTGGGCCCCACCAATTTAAGGGTTTTCTCAGGGTTAAGATCAGGTTTTAAGGTTAGGGTTAGAATTGAGGTTAAGGTTAGGCAGTTAATTGTGATGCTTAAGGTTAGGATAAGGGCCTAGGGAATGTATTCTGCCAATGATGTGTCCTCACTAAGATATAAAAACAAGTGTGTGCGTGTGTGCGTGTGTGTGCCCTTGTCAGTATACTCTACCTGTTTGCACCAGACACCCTGAATGTTAGATCAAGCAATACAGTGCGCCAGCTCCTTGCAGATCTGTTATAGGGCAGAGAGGCGACGGGCCTCGTTCCAACAGCAACACAGTCTTGCAGTTTACATTCAAGGCCTGCAACACAGTCAAGACCATGTTTACTACTTAGGAATGAGTTGTTTATCTCTGCGTACTAATTACTGCTGAAAAATGATTTGATTATTACAATAAAATTCACAAAAATCAAAAAAATCTAACTATAACTGCAAGCTGAAGTGACAACCGAAATATATGTATCATTCTTAGTTGGGCCATTCAGTGATGTGATGCTTGGCACTGTCTCGTCAAAGTAAAAAGGCCACAGGTCACCAAGGGCCGGATTTGCAGGATGCAAGATTTCTCTGGGTACTTTGACTTACTCCCACAAAGACATGCAAAAGTGACATTAATCAGAGACTTTAAAATGTCTGAATGGAGATGTGGCCACATGGGAGAACAGTGGCTAGTGCTGTTGCCTTGCAGCTAAAAGACCCGAGTTTACCCAACTCCGAAAACAAGGGTCGCTTGTGGTCGCTTTTTGTTCTCCTCGTGTGTTCATGAGTTTTCTCCAGGTTCTGCAGTTGGACTACATATAGGGGTTAAATGGACACTAAATTGACCATAGGTGTGAGTATGAATGAATGGTTGTTTTTTTGCCCTGTGATGTACTGGTGACCTGTCAAGGGTGTACCCCGCCTCCAAGGCTCCAGTGGCCCTGCAACCCTCATGGAGAGGATAAAGTAGACAATGAGTGAGTGAGTGAGTGAGTGAGTGAGTGAGTGAGTGAGTGAGTGAGTGAGTGAGTGAGTGAGTGAGTGAGTGACTCTGTGTTTATATAGTGTTTTTCTCAATGGTCTGTTAAGCACTTTGTAACATTTATTAAGAAAAGTGCAATGCAAATAAATGGCATGCAGACTAGCAGGTCCTGGAATTGAACAAACAACCTTCAAGTTGAAAGAGGGCTGGCGACAGAGAAAATGAACAAATTATTGTATCTGTATCCTTATTTTTTTAATAGTAAAGATAGGAAATTTTATTCTTCATATGTAGAGTACAGTATAGGTAAAAGGGTTTTTAAAACACATATGGTTGACTAACCATACATAAGTACATAGTAATCAAATAATTAAAAACACAATTTCATGACCAAATTAATTTAAATGATTTTAAATTAAAGCTGCGTGACTGTGATTTGTGTGGCTGCTACAAAGTGAACAGTGCAAAACAACAGCAGGGTTTGAATTGAATGGAAAAGTTCAGGACATAACTGCATAGAATCAGCCCATGTTGCATGAATTCTCTTTAAAAAAAAATTACTGTTGATGCATGCAATGAAGGAGAAGGCCCAAAGGTTTTTTTTAACTAAGCAAAAGCTGTCTGATAAAACCTTTTAACCGATCATGTTTTGATGTCTGCTGTCAAGGATACAAAGTGCAAGGCTTCAGCAATGGATGATAATGACAAACATCTGTTTATGGAAATTAAATGTACCTGCACTTTATATGGAAATCTGGCTGATTTTACATATTGTACATTATTAAATAGGTCAATTTAAATGATAACTGCAAATGCACTGGGAACAGAGGTGCAGAAACGTGGAAAAGTAGCCAAAAGTCAAGCTTCTGTTCAACAAAATCTTGGATAGTGAGGCTGAGGCTATGAATCCAGTGATGAACAAACACATTTGTATAAAGGAGAAACCTGCATGACCCTACACGTCACCAAGACAGTGACTGATAACTGGCCAGAGCAGTGGAGAAGCAGAAACGGCTGCAGAGTGGATAGTGTACAGCAAAAGCAGTGTGCGGTCCTGGGTCAGCCAGCTCCATCTGAGCGTTAATAAGGGGGGCTAATTGAATTAGAGGATCAGTGGAGGCCTGTAGTGTGGGCACCATGCGGTTCTAATTTCATTACAAGTGATGTAAACATGAGGTTGGCCCCCAGGGCAGGGGCCTCCTACAACAACTCGTACACAAATAAGCAAAAAATAATGATCACATTCCAAAAATCTACTACACCTATACCTGTATGTCTCCCAACATCCAATTCCAACACAAAGACTTTCGACTGTGTGTTAGTGAGAGTTTTAAACTAACACCAAGTTATGACGGCTGATCGTGGCAAAAAGTTGAATTATTATGTGGCACAAATAAGCCTGGAGCAGTGTGTCGACAGCAGCAGAAGTTCAGGATAAAGAAGGCACAGTCAGGCTCAGTGGAGAGCAGTGTCTCGTAGCAAAAAAGGAAAACATCCCACGTGTGAAAAAAATAAATGACGCATCTAATATTGACGCTGGTGAGAGAAAGGGCATGAGACATTCAGTTAACGCAAAGGAATATTTTTGATGGGGGTGGCAATCTATGACATCAATTCCATGAAGTGACTGTTTTTTGCCATTTGCATGATGCATATTTATGAGCAGCACTCTAATGCGTGTCAGCCTGGTGATTCACTTGACCATCACACTGAGCACAGTAAGAATAAACCTGGAGGTGTGACTGTAGGCCTGCTCACAGTCATGAATATTTATGAGGGCAGGAATTAACCAAGGAGACCATGGTCACATCCCTCATAAGCATAAGTCTGTTTCCATCACAGCTACGACACTGAGACACACCCACAGACAGATGGGTGATGGGTCAAATCCTCAGCTTAGCAATATGAAGGTGGGCCAATCAGAGCCCAGGAAGAAAAATGACTCTCATGGAGAGGGAACAAATCTTTTGCATATACTAAGAGAACTAAGAGTATTTCCTAAAACATCACATCACTGCAGTGGGCAGTAAATCTCCACTTTAAACAACACATCTGTTTGTGCAACATGTTCAAACTCTCGTGTTGATCAGTCTTTGACATATGTGACTACTTTATGTTTTGACACCGTGGAAGGTTGGCAAATTTACCTCCAGTTTACCCATGTAACAGAGTGGGAGGAAAACATGGAGGAGGACAGAATTATCAGGCTGCAAGAAAATCACAGGTCCTGTATACAGTACGGAAGTTAATGGATAACCTTTACTCGAGTTATTGCAGATAAGAATTTTTAAGAACTGTTTAAAGGTCGCATAGAATGGTCTTTTTGAACCAAAAATGGAGATTACTGATGTCTACTTAGATAAATGAAATAATATTTATGGTCAAAAACCTCATAGTCTCTTCAGATTAAGACAGATTATTGCTGCACTCTGCCAGCCTCTGAACAGGCACTCTGTTTCTGAGCTAATGCCCCGCCCCCCAGAACACTGAGTCTCTTGTGATTGGCCAGCTACCAGCTGACTGACTGCTCTGCTAGTTAAGTAACTAAACTGGACTTTTCAAAACCGCTTGCTCGAGCTCAGGTAAACAGAGAAGCCCTTCTTTCTCAGAAGTGGCTGAAGTGTTTATTGTGACACTTTAGTGATGTTTAGATACATGAAGGACACGGGGACACACCAAAAAACATCAGAAATCTGATTTTCCACTGAAAGTCCTCTTTAAGAATTAATGAATTAATTTATTAATATCCAGAGTGTGTTTTTTTCATTTGTCTGTGTTAATTCTCCACATCTCATACACTGTGGTTACGACATACCAACAGAGGGCGCACATCAGCCAAAGTACTGATTAGCAGGAGAAAAAGTCAAAGTGAATGTAAACAAATGCAACTTTTCCAAGAACAGAGCTTGTTTATTAGGCCCACATAACTTATGTGAGAAACAGAATGAAACAAAGGTGTGCGCTTCTATTATTTATTGTTAACAATCAATCAACTATAGTTTATTTATTCATTCAACTAACAGCTCAAGAAAATGCACAATCATTTTCAACCCTAGTCCTGTAAAGCACGTTGTTAAGCCCGCAGGTTAGGTCAGACCGTCCGTTTTAGCTTCACAGCATGAACATGACATTCCTTTACTCAACATAGCACATTTCAAATTAAAGATGCTCTTCCAAACCCATAGACAATTTAACTGCTGAACTTCATTCAATTTGCTGCCTAACACTGGCATCAATGCACGTACATCAGCCCCACCACCATCACTTACAGCGTAAGATTAAGATATTTAGTAATCATTCCTCCTATTGTACAATATATGTAAGGGTTAACAACAGTAGGGCCTAGATGTCAAACTCATTTCTTTACGCTACGTCTTAACGTGACTGAAGAGACATGAAACCAGTGCAAGACATTCAGAAACAAAGAACTTCATCCATTTTCTATTTTACTTTATTTTGACAATTGCAGTCATGAACTAAAAAAAAGTCAAAGGAAAATTATATGTAAATGTGCATTTCTTACAACTATAACTCGGTATCAATGAAATTCTATTCAAGATAGATAGTTAATTTTGCAAGCTGCAAAGATAAACAAAAAGAAGGTTTAACATCTCTAGGGCAAAGTAAAAAAACAAGAGGGATGTAACAGCTATAGACAGCACAAGGAAAACACCTTCACCACAGCGCCATTTGTTGATTGCATCTCCATCATAAGATAAAAGAGCAGCAGACTAATGGAGCTTTGCTGAAGACATGCCTCATGCTCTGTCAGTTTTTCATTACCACTTCACTCACGTCTTATGTAGGACAACGAAGTATTGATAATTACCGACGCTATGTCAATCTCTACAGGACTCCTAATCATTTTTTTTCACCCTCAAGAGAGCAAACAGCAACAACACCTCCAATGCACCCACCGTCTCACCAACGTCCTCGTTCCTCCCAGTTGACTGAACAGTGCGAAACACCAACTTTAATGACAGGATGTGCACTGGCTTCTAAAGCTCTTAAACCAAAGCAATCACCACAGGTGCAAGGGAGGTGCTTTTGTGGTATAAGACCTCAGTTTACAGAGGATTACAGCAAAAGAAAATAAATAAATAAAGAGTTGCCAGGCAAGACCACAGACTGCATATTTTACAATGAATTTTCTGTATCACAAGAATATCTGGAAATAAACTGTAGTGTATTATATTATATATTATATAACTTTTATTATATAAACAATGTTTTCAATTTTTAAACACACAATGCAAATCAAACCTGCAGCTTCACATGACTCTCTCTGTGAATTATACTGCTCCAAAAACACTCCTTCAGTCAGGTCCGATAGTGTTGCTTGACAGAGCCCGATTTCAGATGAAAGATGCAAGATAGAAATAATGTTACATTGTTTCTGTTCACAAAGACCAAACAGAGGCAGAAATAATAACATCAACAACAATGAAACTAGTAATTTTCACACTGCAGCTTTAGCCGTCCTTCACAATGAACTGTTGCAATATCCTGCTAATTATTAGATGCTACAGTATATGATGAGCCCTTACAAAATGTTTACCAGCTAAGTTTAAAGTAGCCTTGTCACAAGCAGACAGATATTTTTAAAACTAGTTCTCACCATCATCATTATACAAAGTATCTAAACAGCATCTGGGGAATATAAGAGAAATTTAGCTGGTGTTCTGCTGCCATTAAAGCCTGTACAAGATTTCATTTCCTCTTCATAGCAGCAGGAATCATCAGTTGCATTTCCTCTTCATTAACACACACAGTAGAAGCTGCAAATAACAAAGCTTCAGTTTTTCATTTAGCCAAATATTGTCATCGATGACACTGTCTCTGCAAAGACAACAGTCTGGTAAGAGCTGAGAAGACACAGTAGACAAGGCCAGCTAACACGCCACCGACTCAAACAAACAAACACGCGCGGCCATCTCCCTTCGTGCAAGCAACACACTGATGTCTAATCGATGCAGCTCATTCATATTGAACCACAGACGTCAGGGGAAGTCGGGGGAATTACAAGCAGCCTCCACTGTGAGATCACAGCCTGGAGGAAGGAGAAGCCAGCTTCACTCTGGAAACCCATTGTTTACTCACCACAGCATCTGCAACAGCGTGATGACTGCCGCGTCTCCTCACTGCACAGAATATGACACTCACCAGGTGTAACGGCATTAACATGTGACCTCTGAAGTACAACAAATATTTAAAGATATTATACTTTTCTTTCAGTCTCCCTGTAGTACTGTAGATTTAAATGCAGAAGCCACCTAAAGGACTCTTATATCTGTTCTTTTTTAAATATTTTTTGTACATTAATGATGAAATAACGTTAACTGACACATAGTAGACCTGGAGTCTTTGGGCCTAAAGGGAACCAAGGTCTGCTCCATGTGTAGTGTGGGTCGTCCACTAATAGGAACGTCGATAGATGGAAAAGATGATGAACCCCAAACTATCCCTGATGATGTATCATCAGTGCGTGTGTGTGTTGCTATGTATAGAGCAAGTGCTGTGTGAATGTGTGTGCAAATGGGTGAAAGTGACCTGTAGTGTAAAGCGTTCTGAGTGGTCATTAAGACTAGGAAATCACTATATAAATGCAGTCCATTTACTATTGATGGTAATCCAGCCTCAATGAGCCGCCACCCAGGCCTATATTTATTTGCCTTGCATTGATTTTACTGTATATATACACAGAAGATTCCTGTCAACACTTCAACTCACTTCTTACAAAAATTGAGAAAAACTATACAATACATAACAATACAGCTACATATTTGAGTGTTAGTTGCCAAACACCACTTTCAAAATTTTAATGTTTAAGTTAAAACAATATTATTAATACAAAGGAGCAGTTTGCCAATGCCTTCCTGTAGACTCCCCTAGACAATGATTACCTGAATGCACAGGTCAACTTAAGAGGTGCTACCTCCTGGGTTTTCCCTGACACGGTCCTAAGATTAATCCCAACGAGGATTCTAAAAGCAAAACCAAAGAACAGCTCAGCTCAAGAATAAACCGACTAGTGAAAAACAAAGACTTGTGGTTCACAAGTTCATGATCCAAAGCAGAGTGAAGAATATGAAAGCTAGAGAACTGCTGAAAGCAAATGCTCCACACAGTGGTCTTCACCTGACCTTCCTGATCTCTGTGTAAACCAACATCAATCTTATTTGCATCATCAAGAACTCACCAGTACCTTCTGATTTTGCGCTTGGTGGCTCCGGGTCTCTGGGATTTAGTCCAGTGTCAGTTTTCTGCTGTTGTCCTCCAGAAGAAGAGAGCGGTCCAAACCCAGCGCACCTGAGAGATGGTGAGGTAAACCTTCAGTCTCTGAGCTGTGGTGAGGACAGAGAGACGAGAACATAAAGCTCCATGTCATTCAATGTAACTCATTCAAATAATGCAGTAATAATTAGTGCTGAACAATTTAGGGAATATATCTGATTGTGATTTTTCTAAAAGCTACAGCAAATGCGATCTTGTCAAGTCAAGGTTCAGTCCAATATTCATTTAACAGGTTTAATGTGATGGCAGATTACACTATTACTATTCTGACAATAGATGGAATAAAGTGCATACTGGGCTACCTGCTTTCCTGCTGCTTGGCACCTGGCTTTGAGTACATGTAAATATACTTCACAGTTAAAAAAAAAAAAAGACGTGATGTAAAATAGGAAATAAATTATTGCATCTTTAACTACAAATCAATAAGTCAAATATAAAACTAATACTTCAAAATATGCAAGCAACATGCTGACCTGGTGTATTAATAAAAACACTTAAGCACTCATTCAAACAGGTACTTACAAACACACACATGAGATGCCAGCAAGGTAAAAAAACATCCCCCCCACATGTTCAACCACTTAGCCAGCAACGCTGATAGTGCTGCCTAAACCGCTTGTTATTGCCAAGCTCGTGGAGCTGGCTGGATATAATAATGCCCCCCATTAAATTATTCATGGCTTTAGTCAGGTGGAACCAGATGCTGCCTTTGTGTCATGGGGGGGCGTTGTAACTCGACCAAAGCACACTGGGCCATCGCTGCATGCATGCAGGTAAAGACTCCATGAAACGCATGTGGTTTCTGCTGGGCTACAATCAAAACACACACAGTGTCATGACACTTCGCTTGGCTGTTTCCATGTTACGTTTTCCTGCAAGTGTTCAGAGACAGAGGTTGGCAGTTCCGTAGGCTGCTCCATATAGAGGTGTAGCCTAAGGTGCAGTTTGCAGGTGAGTTCACCCATTTTGTGATGGTGTACAGTGACATTTGTGGCCATGGCCAGAAGATGACCTTTTTGGTCCATGCCATGTTTTCATGCTGAATGCTAATGCTATGGTGTGGTGTGCCCGCCACTCATGGGAACAAGCTGTGCTATTTTTAGCCACACATACCCAGCTGCACATCTCCAACCCAGGGCCAATGGGCAATTAGTGTTTGTTTCTCAAGGCAGGAGGCAGTGCTGTAACCTCCCCGATGCAAACAGATATCTGGGCAAAGGCTCTCTCTGCCCTGCCCTGTATTCCTGCTGCAGGGTACGACTCTCACTTCCACCTCCACCTTCAGAGGTCATCAACACCTCTTAACTCTGATATCTTTTGTCAAAGCGGTGACCGGTTAAACTCCTCATATGATGAATCCATTTTTAAATCTTAACAGAAGTGACTCTTGGAAGGTCAAACACTCACTCTCACTCACTCATTTTCTGCCGCTTTATCCACTAGGGGTCGTGGGGGGTGCTGGTGCCTATCTCCAGCTAGCATGGAACGAGAGGCAGGGTACACCCTGGACAGGTCGCCAGTCCATCACAGGGCCACATAGAGACAGACAACCATTCACTGTCACATTCACACCTACGGGCAATTTAGAGTGTCCAATTAACCTAATCCCCAAATCTGCATGTTTTTGGACTGTGGGAGGAAGCCGGAGTACCCGGTGAGAACCCACGCACCACGTGGGAGAGCATGCAAACTCCTTGCAGAAGGCCCCTTGTTCCAACCGGGTTGTGCTTGCTGCAAAGGCAAGAGTGCTAACCACTACACCAACCGTGGGCCCAAGTTCAAACACCAACTCATTAATCCAAAGACACATTAATTAAAGCGACCCTCAAAGTTCAATGTAGTCCTTGTTCATTAAGTTAAAATTGTCAAATTGCAGGTTCCAGGTGACATCTATGAATTTCCAGTTGCAAACCCCCAACATGGTGTAAGTAATAAGAATCTCGTAGCTTCAAAAAGGGAGTTCAGATTCTTTGGAGTGACTTTATGACTGCTTGGTACAGAAATGTTAGGATCTTGTGTCACCCGGCAACATTCCCACACTGAACATAGGAACTACTGCTCAAAAAAACATAGATGTTGAGTTTAATGAGATACACACTTCTGTAAATCAAAATCACTGGATTGGATGTCGGACAGATAAAAATGTAAAATCTGAAGCAATCCAAAAATCCTATATATCGCATGCGTCACTATGTACATACTGTTCAAAATGTAAATAAAAAAATCAGCAACAGCATTTTAGCTGAATCATGTTGTGGGCTGATTTTTCTTCTTTATGGAAGATTATTTGCTACACAGTTGGAGAATTATGTCTAAGAAACTTCTTAAACTGGCATAAATGTGTTGCTTCATAGATCAAAACATGCAAAATGACTGTATCAAGTTTGTGAAATCGGTATTGAATGTGGAAAAAGTGGTATCATGCCTCCCTAGCTTTGTGGGAGTATATTGACTACATTTAGATTATTATGTGTAAAACAAAAACAGGACCATGAAACAACAATCTCTGTCTGCCTGTTTATCGTCATGCTACTAACAAATCAAGATCATAAAAACAAAGTATAGGAACACAATTTTAAATGGAGGATAGCTTCATTTTAGGAACGGTTGAACTGAATTTCAGGACATTCCAGGACAGTGATTAGAAAACTTCATCTGGAGCCCTGCATTGAATTGGATGGCAGTTGCCATAGTGCACATACTGTAGCATGTGAGTGCCAGATCAATATGCGTTCTGTTTTTTTTCCATGATATTTGACAATATTTGATCAGTATTCCATCCAACAGCTTTTTGCTTAAACTCATGCTGGACCATAGTGTAGTTTTGCTTTATTTGGCTGAGCAGGTATATTGATTTGGTTTTGATGATGACCTCTTTAGTCCATTTTGTGAGGGCAAAGCTAATTCAATCCACCTCATTAGAGCTTTGTCATGCAGTTACCTTGTGTGCTTATCCATTGATGGACCAACATGGAGGCAGTGGACTGGACTAGGGCTGAAACTAAACAATTTTGATATTAAATTCATCGGTTTGAGTGCTTTTTTGAAGAATTAATCGTTTTCAGATTTTTCAGCTTATTAAATGTGAATATCTTCTGGTTGCTTTGCACATTTTGATTGACAAATGATTACTCGATTAATCGACAGATTAATAATTGTAAGTTGCAGCCCTAGTCTGGACAGCAGTCTTTACCAACCACAATCAGCAAACATGGAGAACAAAAATTGTTCCTCAGTTTCAGCAGAAACAAATATACAATAAATACCCAAAACAATAGTAATAGTTAAGCTCATAGTAAATATGAAATAAATTATGATCCCTCTGGTCATAACTGTCATGGAAGCATTGCTATCGGTGTTCAAGCCATAGTCTTAGACCATTCAGTGCATAGCCCATAGCAAATTTTCTTCTCTGGCAATCTTCAATGAAATTCCACTTGATCGGGACATTAGAATCAATTACATCCCCACATAAGCTTTAACTCTGGAGCACATTAATATGCCATTAATCATCCACAACATTGCTGTTTCAGTGCCACAGAAACAGCAAGTGTGCCTTGAACTTGCCATGGCACAGAGTACAATCCCATGTTATCAAAGAGTGAGCAATTAACCTCCAACATGGAGGAGACTCCACAGAGAAGAAGAGTATAAAAGGCAAGAATGTTAGACATGGTGTTCCAACAATCACCTCAAACAAAGAGGACCCTGCTCGTCTTAGCTACTGTTGTCAGGTGTAAAAATTGTTTCCAACAATCTTTAATTTTTTTCTACTTTACTTGTGTCTGCTATAACTTCCAGGGCAAATCCCTATGAAACATAGGAGCAAAGAAGGAAATATTTGGAACTTCTAGGCAGCCAGTGTGTTTTCTGTTGTTTTTTCATTTTATTGTGTATATTTGTCACTAACAGTTCATGAATTCTCAATGCCGTTTGCTGCCAACAAAGCTGATCCCCATGAAGCACAAACACAGACAACAATTCCTACACTACTTTTGTTATTGTTTTGTAGCTATTACTTTCTGTGCATTCCATTCACCTGCATTCAAATTCAATACAATTTCAATTTTTAAAACACAAAAAATTCTGTGTATATATAGTGTGGAGACAGCAAACAGTGAGCAAAACCTGTATGTGAAAGACAGGAACAGAGGGCCTTGATTTAACCTGTGCAGATAAGCTTTTCATTACAAAGCAAATCCTGACAAATAATCATCGTCACTGTCTGTGGATTTTGGTGAGATCAGAATAATCATCCCGACCGTTGTACTGCAGAGATGATTGTCCACATTTCTAAATGTATCTTAACCTCAATGAGGTGACCACAGACACAGATGTTATATGAACTTTAAAAATGGTGCAACCAAAATGTTTTGGTTCAAATTATGTTGCTACAAACTACTTTTTCTACATCAAGTTTGGCTAATCCTATTGATAGTTTTCATGTGACGTCACCTCCTGGAGGGCAAACACACCTTCCTCATACAGCATTCACTGTGAAGTTTCACTGACATGCCTATGTATTTTTTAATTAAAATATCGGACAGTTGTTGCTCCATCGGATGCAATAATCTACGAGGAGACGAGCCTGGGTTGTGCTTTTACAGGATCCATTGTTATGTCGTTATGTCCAGTGTAATTGTTAACTGCCCGAGGACGACTGCTGTACAGTACAAACCCCAATTTCAATGAAGTTGGGACGTTGAATCGACGCAAAATCTGAATAAAAACTAATTCTTTTCGACCTATATTCAATAGAATACACTTCAAAGAGAAGCTATTTAATGTTCAAACTCAGCCACTCATCTTCTACTGCTTTATCCTCCACATGAGGGTCACAGGGGGCGCTGGTGCCTAATCCCATAAGACATAGGGCAAAAGGCAGCGTACACACTGAATGAGTTTCCAGTTCATCACAGGGCCACCCACAGAGACAAACAACCATTCACTCTCACATTCAAACCTATGGGCAATTGGCCTAATCTAATTGGCCTAATCTCCAAATCTGGATGTTTTTGGACTGTGTGAGGAACCCGGAGAACCTGGAGAAAACCCCCCCCACACACACGGAGCACATACAAACTCCATGCAGAAAATTCAAATTTATAAAATAAAATTTTCCAAATATTCACTCATTTTGAATTTCTTTTCAACAATAAAGTTTAGACAGAGGCAACAAAAGATTGGGAAAGTTGAGGAATGCTCAAAGAATACCTGTATGGAATATTCCACAGGTGAACAGGTTAATTGGAAACAGGTGAGCGTCATGATTGGGTATAAAAGGAGGATCACTGAAAGGCATGTCCCAATTTCATTTGAACTGGGGTTTGTAGTTTAGCTAATAATTTTTAAATGTGCTTTGATACCTTCAGTGCTGATTTGTTGATTAATGTGCACTGTCGTAATTCAATAAACATAATATTAATATTTAAAAATAATAAAAGATTTACCACCAGTTTGCAGAAATTCTATAACAGATCTTGGCAATGTTAACATTTTCTTTGTGTCAGTAAATTCTGCAAGAAAGGCCCTAGTTCCTAAATGGAGGAACAATAAATACCATCACCCTATCAACAATTGGCTGCAGCTGATTTCCGGAGGGGGCTTGTCTAATCTCATGCTGTTTACACCAGATCAGTGTTGTGCATCTGACAGACTGGACGGCCCTGATCAACTCCAGGAACAATCAATTATGAACGTAGTCAGATCCCTGAGGTCATTACTGGCTACTCTCCTCTTACCTCCAGCAAAGTCAGCAGCCAATCCTTCCTGAAAGTCTGAGCACAGCCACAGCAGTCAGTCAGAATGCCAGTGTGACAACAACTGGCACAACATGTCTACTTACATTACATGTGAGCCATGGAAGCTTTGTCTTAAAACACAAACATCACATCCTGTAAATATGCACACACAGACACTGGTGTAAGGTTTAGAGGGATACACAACATGTACACAAACACAATGACGATGTGTGTGGAGGGGGATCTAGTGTAGAGGCTTATATAGCACTAAACATGGGCATTAATCTGCCCTAACATGAAGTGACCCTCAGGACACACAGGAGACGCACACTTGCTTTGTCATGCACAGGAAAACCCGACAATCAGAGCAAGTGATGCAGCTGCTGACGACGATGATGCACATTCACTCTTGCCCTCGCTGAGTTTCCTGAAGCCATCTTTGCGGAGATTCTCCAGCGAGGATGGCATTATGTAACATGTGCCACGGACCCTGCTGTTCATATCACTAATGCCTTACACTGTGGCGGGGTCACGTGCCTTATCCAGGCCACATCCAGGCGCCAGCAGCAGCAGTGTTCCAGCTGTTACTCCTGCCTGGGTTCAGTCACTCAGGACGATGCTGAGCCACGAACCACCCACACTCACACATTCGTCCTCCAATGAGCAGCCATGTTCAGCACCATGGTCCTCCTCTCACTGATGCTCACACAGTGCATCATGCTGGAAATGCTATCCAGCCTAACCAATGTGTATACAGTACATATATATAGGAGACACTGACATTATGGCCAGATGTTATTGCCAATAATGTTATCACAACAGCAGAAATATTAATACTTATCACATTGAAACAACAAAATAAGCAAATTGCAAAAAAGGCTGCAAATAGTTGAATTTTTTTTGATTGCACATGTCAATATCAGTAAGTCTGAATCGTTGCATCAGAGTACAGGAAATAATAGTTTCATAGTCTCTCATGTGGTGATGCTTGTTTTAAATCTGTAAAACATTACATTTTCTAAAATTCTCAATTCTAAATTTGCAAACACAATATGTAGTCTGTGAGAATAAACGGATTAAAGACTGAGGTTCCTCCTGAATGAACACTGAAGAGACTGTTGTTTTAGACGTCTTTGTGGACAGAAAATGATTGACACTTTACAAACATGTGCCTCATGTACATTTAAAGTGATTATGTGTGTTTGCACCATGCATTAACATTATACTGGTACAGTGTATATTGAACCTTTGTTATTTTGCTATTTAGAATATTTTGTTGCAATATTTATTATTATTAAATTATTGCCTTGCCCAAACTCAGAAACAATATTACTTCAAAATTTCAACTCAGCAGCCTCACACTGGAAGAGCATGGTCTTTCCTTCACACTTGTGTGCAATAAACTGTCATCTTCATTGGCTAAACTGGTGCTAATTGTGTCATAGTTCAAAGTTGCAAACTTTCAACAACAAAGGTTGCATTTCATTAGACATAGAAAGCTTTAACCATTCTACTGATTCAACAGACTGACTTTGCCACCCTGAAACACTGAAGTTTATTTGAGTGTAGTTTTTCAACACGCATTTTTTACTTGCTTCAGAGCCTGACTCGTACATCAGCACGGTGACATTATTCTTACAGTGTTTTGTATGCACATAATGTATGTCAAGCATCAGTCACAGAGCAGAAGTATAAAAGATAAGTGTTCTGTGTTCTCCTTCATAAAGCTCCAATCAACCTCATTTACAGACATACAGTATCAACCTAGCAGAAAGAAAAGAAAAGAAAAGAAAAGAAAAGAAAAGAAAAGAAAAGAAAAGAAAAGAAAAGAAAAGAAAAGAAAAGAAAAGAAAACCCTTTAATGCTACCTGCCCATTATCAGTCAGACACAGAAAGTTAGTGACTGGCTGATTAATGAGCTTTTAGAAGGTATTTCCATCACACAATGCTAAAAATGGACAAAAACACAACTCCAAATGAATGCTGATATTGCTACCCACATGTAAATGAAAATCCTGTGTCTGCTGTCCTTAATACAACCCAATAATTCAAGTTTAAATGCCCCAGTCGATATTGGATACAGCCATTTTGACAGAATGCCACAGGTGTAAATAGTCAAATTAATGAGGGCTGAGTTCCATTAAGCTTCCTCAGCTTCAGAGTGCATGCTGGTCCACTGTCACACTGTTCTGACTTACATAAACTCCACAGAGCCATCATTAATGTAACTGCAACAACAATGTAAAGGACACAAATGAATATACCTGAACAGATAAAACAAATACCATCTAATATACTGTGTATACATGTTAACAAATGTCAGATGGCTTCAATATGGAATAAAATTGGTAAGAAGACATTTTCTTTGCAATCACTATAGTTTAAAATGACAAAATACACTATAATCACTAATGTCTATAATCACAATGCAGGAAGCTCCACCCAGCTGGTGCTGCAAGAGGGAGAAAACAAACAACAAGGCCATTTTCAAATGACAGTACTCTTTCTCCCTCCTTGAACGCAATCATCACCATCCCCTCCCACCGCAGTGCAAACAAGTTTGATTTAGAAATATGAATTCCTGTCTACTGTGTATACTGAAGATAGAAGTCAGTTGGGGGCAGCTCAGGAATAACCATTGAAATGATGAATGGTTATGCCTGCTTGTCGAGTAGAAAAGGAGCCTCAGTATGAATGGAAGTTTCATGTCTGAGGTGTGGGTCAAGACTGATAGTCCTAATTATGGAAGCTTTTCAGTGAGTGACCTTGAGTAGCAGCGGAGACACACACACACACACACACACACACACACACACACAGACACACAGAGGGATTTTCTCATGGTACAAAATCTCAGTTTGGCCTTCACTGTTAAATCTACCGTTGCCCTCTGATCTTAAGACTGCCATCTAAAGGATCCTGTCTCACTGCAAAGTCAGCTATTGACACAACACAGAGACACACATACTGTAGATCTTATACACGACTATTAATGCCCACTCCACTGCACAGTAATTCACTATGTATATAAAAAATAACCTATTTTAAACTGAAAAAACTGCATCCTTATAGTGTCAGCCTTTATCTAAACAGCTTAGTAACAATAACAGTTCTCTAGTACTATGGTTCCCGACCTGGAGTCAAAGCCCCTTGTCAATAATATTTTTGCATATTAAATCGAAAAAATACCAATAACACAATTTAAAACCTATTTCTTGGTTGACCTATAATTTTATTCAGCTATTTATTAAGTCTGATAAGCCTTATCAGGTCAGTTAGCAGCTGTACCTGATTGCATTCCTGTTGTAAGCATCTGTGCAATAAAATATGTCTGAGAAACATAAAAGTACCAAAGGTTTACTGGTATCAAAAAAAGAAAACAAGGCTATATCTTAAGAATTACCTTGGTTTTGATTTTATGGAAGCACAGGACAGTTTTTATCCATACATATTATTTTGAGAATAAGAATAAAAACCTTGATGTGCCAGGGTCGATATTGATATTTTAATAGACAAATAAAGGCCCTCTAAAGTAAACAGTCCCTGCCAGTTTCACTCACTGGGCATCACCTCGTGGTGGCACTGCTCAAATGAATGAGGGAAACCTGGGTGGAAGTTATCTGGCTGAAGAAGAGGGAGTTTACAGCAGGATAATGGCGGAGAAAAGCTACATTAAGAGATGCCCCATCCACATTCAATACATAGACTTTATGCACTTTGTTCTCTATGTTGTGAAGAAATAGAGAAATCCTGCACTTTTAACTTTTCACGGATGTTTTTCTTTTTTCCCTTCAGTGAGGCAGATATAGTGTTGTATCGCTATATGATTGTCTTGCAATATATTGATTATAAAAGAATCATTGTATTGTGATATTATTGGTAGTGTGGGCCATGTATTGTATTGTATCATGAGGTACCCTATGATTATTTTTCTGTGTGTGCGTGGATGGGGAGGCTTCAAGGGGGAAAAAAAAAAGGCTGGGGACCATTGCTCTAGTATATGCTGCAAAAACATGTGATAAATCTAGTCCAAGTAAATTAGCACGCATTTCTTTGTACAACTCTAGCATCCATAATGATTTTCTCTGCTTAAAAGCTCCTATGGATGTAAATTACATAACTTCAATAAACTCATGACATTGCTGTGCTCACTGAAGTACATTTTTTTTCGGTGACGATGGCAATCTGAAACGACATCAAAATATGGCAGTGAATCCTCAGTGCATGCAAATGACGTGCAGTGTCCTCTGGCTCCTTTACAGTCCTGTCAAACCTGCACTCATGTGCACAACTACCTGAAACAGGCTGAGCCATCTCCTGAGAAATCACTGATTCATGGGCTAGACTGCTGTGAGTGTGGAATAGGCATGCAGTGTATTTCAATTGGTCAGTATTAGCTGAGCTAAGAGTTGAAGACATTTGGACATGTTATGATCAGCCTTATCCCTTCAGCAGCAGCAGCAGCAGCAGCAGAAGAAGAAGAAGATGAAGAAGAGCCAGTGCAACCATCCTTGGCTCAGAAAAACACAGAGCTTTGACAGCAGCAGCAGCAGCAGCAGCAGGCAGTGGACGGTACAGTACCTTTAAGGAGCGATGCAAGAGCAGCTGTTTCCTAATGTGGTGCAAGGACAGAGAAGAAACCAGCAGCGGCAGGAGCAGCAGCAGCAGCAGCAGCGGGAGCAGCAGCAGCATCGGGACCGGGACAGTGGATGTGGCAGCTCTGTAGCATAAAATGGTTCATCAGTGCTCGGCAGAGAGAGAGGGAGTGAGAGAGAGAGAGAGAGAGAGAGAGAGAGCATCATTCAGCTCACACTACAGTGTGTGCAGCAGAGCACATACATCAACACGCCCCCCTTCTCTCCCTCACACACGCGCGCGCGCGCGCACACACGCTCACTTTCTCACACACACGTTTAATCACACAGTCACAGGTATGCAGAGATGCAGAGCAGCAGCAGCAGCAGCTGCAGCAGTGTCATCTCCCTCTTCAGCATGTCTCGTGCAGTCCTTCGTCAGAAAGGGTCCAGCAGCCATGATTGAAGATGGCAAGGTCATGTGAGGTGGAGGTGGAGGTGGAGGTGGAGCTGTGTCCCCCTTTTTGGTGTTTGCCTGGTCTTTGCTCCCAGTGCAGTGTTGTTGTTGTTGTTGTGGCTGCAGTGCGTCTCAGCTTTGTTTGTTTGTTTGCTTGCTTGCTTGTTTGTTTTTGCACGCCGATGTTTCACCTCGTCACAGGTCATTATGCCACTCTCCTCCTCCTCCGAGGGTGGACTTGACAAAGCTTCACACACACTGACTAATGGGCAGACTAATCAGCAGCACCATTAGTATCCAATCACAGTTCGGGAAATCAAGTACAGAGGGGTATTGTGGGTATTAAAGGGGATTATTTGGGCCATGCTGGCTGTTTTTCTTTTTTCCTTTTCTTTTTCCTTCACTGTAGGGTGGAGGAGGAGAGCATGTGCAGTGTGACTGCCCTCTGTGGCTCGCAGTGGTGCTGCACTCTATTCAGGAGAAGGAGAGAGGGGAGAGAGAGAGAAGGAACAGGGCCCAAACCAGACATGCTTCCCTCAGCGTGGATGCCATAGCAACCACAGTTGCTCCCCGTCTCTGTTTAGAGCCGTCCCTCCATCACTCTCTCTCTCCCTCGTCAGGAGAACCCTCTCTCTTGCAGTCTCAACTGAGAGCTCATATATTGCACTGTGGCCATTTAATACCCAAGGCGCCGTGAAGTCACTGATGTCAAATGTTCTCTTCTATTTCCTCTTGAACCTGGAGTAAACATGGGAATGAGCAGGAGGCCCACTTCACGTCTCTGCTGCAGACACCTGCATTGGTTATTATGTCTATCTACAGTATGCGGGTTAGTCAATTTGCTCAAACACACAGCACCGCAGGATGAAATGTAAATCTGAAAGCACTGCAATTGTTCCTCGTGTGTTCATCGTTGTGTTTCATGAATGTAGACGTTCTAAATGTCCATCAAATGTCCAGTTTATTTGGTAACTGGAGCTGCAGTGTGCTACATTTTCTGCTGTTCATGTTGTCATTCTGTCTCTGTCGGAAACAGTGTAACGTTATGCTGCGTCCTCCATCTGAAAACAAGCTCTGTCAAGCAAAGCTATTAGACTTGACTAAGGGAGCGTTTGTTTGTATGCCGTAGCATCGCAGGGGCGGGTGGAGCCACCCCTGCACTTAACTAGTGCAACGTTGCCGGTGCCTCCATCTGTACTGATATTAAACCTCCACCTGTGTGCAGCGCAGGAATGTTGTCTAGTGGCATGAGATTTAAACACGGATATAGTGACTAACATAGAGAGTCATGTGCAGCTGATTAAATAGTGCTTAATCAGCATTTTGTGAACTGATCAATCAACATTAGTTTGAACATTATGGACTTTTGCTTATGTACTCTATATTTTATATACATACATTGGTTAAATAAATTACATACTAATGAACAAAATGGAACGAAATTGAAAAAGACCAATTTGGCAAACATGTGGAAAATAAATAGATATAAGAGCTGACATTGTTCTTAACTGACATCAAATTCTACATGAGTGCAATATTTGCATAAAAATAACAATAAAGTATATCAGTTTGAACATGAAATATCTTGTCTGTGTAGAGTATTCAGTTGAATATAGGTCGAAAAGGATTTGCAAATCATTGTGTTCTGTTTTTATTCGCGGAATTATGATTTCACCCACCACCAGGGTGCAGGATTTCAGCTGTGTGCGTACATGATTAACATAATTAACACTGTTACAATAAACAACTATCAGTATAATTGCCACACATTTGTTCTCAGAATGTCACAGAAATGAATCATCACATAAAAACTTGTTCAATCCAAATTTCATTAAAACTATTAGCTTGACATTTAGGATGTTTTCTCTCGGGTCTGATTTCCACTTTCTTCACTAATCCTGTTTGATTACATGGACAGCAAGCTCTTAGTTCAAAGTGCTCATTAGTTGTGCTCACCAACATTAGTCCTTAAGTAAACAACAGCCTTACTTTCTTACCACATTCCTCTGAACCGATGGAATCTCCACATCTGGGGTGTTAATAGAACAATGGTCTCGATTCAGAGGTGTTTACAATGACAAATACCCAGAGAGAAACAAACAAACAATCATCAGGTCCATCAGGTCTCTCTTTATTTTACCTGAGTTAAATATTCTGCTTTAAAATAATAATATAAGGTTTCACTTGCGAAACAAAGGGGTTTTTATATAAAGAAATGTATCAAAATGAAAATGTGTGCTCTTGAAATAAAACCATCTTAGAATTCTATTATACATCATACATTTTTTGCACAGCTAATATTTCAGTCATAACACACACACTAATTATGATTACTACAGTTCAATAAATTAAGGTTTCACATTTAAGGTCAAGAAGGCACGCTTGTAAGCGGGAGTTAATGAATTATGTTCCAATGATCTGAAAATATTTTTAGATGAAACAGTTGACTAAAAGTCCTTACAGGAAATATACATGCTGTGTATTCAGTATGTACGTATGTCTGTGTGAATGTTCTGTGGTTACGTGACTCCTGAGATTTAGCAGTTTAATATTCGATTCACAGGAAGTACAGTAAATATGCAATAAAACAAGAGAATGATTACGCAATAGTTAACATAAGCTATAGACATTTTGTACGAAACACATATATGTTTTCTTGCTGAAGTAAAAGTCTGATAACTCTCCGCTAAATATGAAGCTATACCTAAAAGCGTAGCTTAGTTCAATGAGAGCAGAATGAGTAAAGCTTTTTGCCTGGTTCTGCTCAGACAACAAAGTTAGTCAGCATCTCTAAGTCTAACTCGATATGAACATGATATCTTGTTAATGTTTTTAATTAAAGGGGAAATGTAATGCACATGAAGAGAAATGTAAAAATGGCATGGTTGACCAAAAAAAGCTGTTTCCAGCTGAGCCGAGCTATGAGGCTGCTGGTTGAATAGTTTTCTTAGGCTTCCCATATGGCTCCTAAATGGCTATTGTCTAAAAATGTAAAACTACAAAGTAAAGTGCAAAGAGGACACTTGATTCCACCTGAACAGAACTGCTCTAGATGATGAGGTCTGATGTTAGCTGGTGCAAAGTGGCTCGCACACATTATACTTACTACACTCTGACCAACAGATCATCTGTGTAATGCTGCTGTGTAGTCAGTGACTGTCTTTTTATGAAGCTGTTGTCTGTGCTGCAAAGACTGTAAACCATGAAATCCATCACTCGAATACTCCGACTAAGATGATGAGTAAAAGGAGGAGGCCTGCGACCCCACACAAGGCAAGGCAGAGAAGTTTCTGTCAAAAGATGAGAACCAAGGACCAGTCAGAAATGCTTTCTTACAAAGTGGAATATTTCAAAAGATGGAAAAAAATAATAATAAATAATATGAACCACAGTTTATTATTAATATTATTGAAAAATGCAGTGTGCCATTCGTTTCCATACTACTTAGAGATTAAACATAGTTTTAATATTTACTGTTCATCCTGTAACCACTCAGTGGCTAAACTGCATTAATGAATTCATACACACATAGATGAATGGTTGCGACAAATGGATGGATGAGGAAAATGGGTGCTTGGTTGAACTTGGACATGGACGTGTTGTTACCTCACGCAGTATTCACAGTAGACTCTCACACAGGAGGTTTGGTTAGTCCAACAGACAGGCCAACAATTAGTGCAACGACAGCAAGCAGGATCAACAGAGCAAAGGCAAGGATAATGTATTTCTGTCAAGTGAAGAAGAGGTTATTACTTGACCTAGAGAACCGTTAAAGTCTACAGACACTTCACAGACACATGTGAAACTGTGAGTTTGTCGTCACTTGAACTGTAAATAACTTGATTTATTGTCAAATGCAAATGATTTCAATTTGTATCAATTCAGCCACACGACATTGGAAAGCAGCACATACCCTTCTGGACTTTTTCTGGTATCGCACTGCTTTTTTGGTCTCTTCCTTTGCACGACATATGTATTCAGCTGCGTTGGTTACGTTGTTCTCTATGTTGTTGACCATTTCTCCCTGTAAATGAAAGCATCAGAGTGGTCTTATATATACTGTGTCTAAAGTCTATGCATGTATAATTCTAATCTGCATGATTAGTATTATCTCACTATTTTAATATCTGTGCTGCTGTGACGTTGCAAATTTCACTCTTGTAGGACTTAAATGGGGGTTATCTTATCTAAACATGTTAAAGAAATGTTTGTAAATTTGTGACGACTGACAAAGAAAATCAAAGTAGCTGACTATAAAATGTAAACATTAAAAACATTTAAGTAATTAATAGATCAAATTAATTTGTTCTCCTTGATAAAGTGTCAATTTTACATCTATAATCTTCTAGTGAGGGTGGACTGTTGTTACCTGAGTCTCAACCAGCATTGCCATGTCCATGAACATGGCATGGAGCTCTCTGATACTTGACTCCAGGCGAATTATGTCCTGGTGTCGTGACTCGATCTCATCTACAGCCTGACGTGTGATCTGGGAATCAGAAATGATCTAAGGGAGCAAGTTAGACAATCAAGGTTAAATAATTCATCTTAAAAACCCAAGTGTGCTTTTTTTTTTGCAACACACTTTTCTGCCCACGAGATGGCAGTAACAACTGCTAAACTTGCAGATATGCTGCAAAGGAGAGCATGGGAAACCTTACATCAGATGTGAATATTGATGGATTTCCACTTTCTAACATGTCCTCCAGCTCCTCATTGGTTGTCACTCTTCCAGCTAAATGTAAATTAAAAGAAAAAAAACAATGTTCATTCAATTAATATGTTTTGGTTTTTAGTAAAGTGACTGGCAGCAGCACATTTGACAGGATTACAAAGATACAAAACAACAAATAACAGTACCATGTGATCCTATTCTATTCTATTCTATTCTATTCTATTCTATTCTATTCTATTCAGTATAATATGCACTGTTGTGTGTTTAATCCCTGGATAAAGCTGCTGTGTGAGGAGATGAAGTCTCACTGATTACAGTCATCTGTTATTTATTCAGGGGACACTGACATAAAACACTGCGCTGACTCCCCTGTAGTGTTAGATGTATTGTGTAACGGAACAACACATTGTGACCCTGAGTGTAAAAATGTGATGTGTTCAGCAGCGTTACAGTTATGTACACTTGTGTTTATGTTTTTTAAAACCAAGTGATTCTGGAATTTGCAATAATAATAATAATAATAATAACAGAGAACTGATTTAAATAATATGATGTTAAATTATTGGCAGCTCCTTCTGAGATGTTTGGTTTATTGATGGTGTTGCACAGACACTAACAGCTACATGAAGATTATTAGTGTCAGAGGAACCCAGCACCTTTTTATAGAGAAACAGCTACTGAAACTCTACAAACAAACCGCTTTCTTTTCCTGAAGCCATGCTTCCTGTTTAACAACACCCTCCCCGGAGAAACAGTGCTCTGTGCAGGTGCTCACTGTGTGTCACACACCTTTTGTTATTGCTATTCCTCAGAGAGACAGAGGCGAACACAGTAAAACACACCACAGGTGCAGCTCACTGACAGGCATCAAGCACTAACTTTATCACGTCTGAACCATGTAAATGGCGGGTGTTAACACCGTGGCAGCACAGGTACGTGTCCATGTGGTCTCGTGTCAAATACAGGTGAACTACTGTTGCACAAGCTGCTGAGCCCTTTTCCCGTTTCCCAGGTGACACAAACACAGCCATGTATCAGGCTCTTCTGCCTGCAGTGTGGAGAACTAGAGCCTCTCATTAATGCTGGCCGCAGGGACTGTGGGAGACTGTGGGTCCTATTTTTGCCTTTCACTACTGTCTCATGTTACTCACACATGCATAATACAATGCACCTGATACACACTGTCTTTGCATTTGTATGTCACCATAACTTTGAGTTCATATATGAGCAAACGTAAAATTGGCAGAACTATAATTTGTCTGGCTACAGAGACAAATGTGCTGAATTTAAGTTAAATATATAACCTTGCATAAATAAATGTATAATCTGATATAATACTCATTTATGGTGTAATGATAATAATAATAATAATAATAATAAACATGTATTTAACATATAGGAGTATAAGAATATGGTGGATTATTAGATATTAAGATATATATTAGTACAATAGCTTCATATTTACAGTGTAAATAGTGTAGAGGATTGCATGTATGAGATGATTTGAATAACAATGTTGGTAATACACATTACTGGAGCAACATAGTCTGACTTTCATGGGTTCTATCATGTTTAATCTACATGTCAGTGCATCTTTATTCATATCAGAACCTGCTTTGTATCTTTATGCAACTGGCTTTTACTGTATTCTGTTTCTTTTCCGTGAAAAGTGCAGCATCTGTATGTGCTAAATTGTAACCAAACACTGTCTTGTCCTGGTGCTGTTGTCTGTTTATCAACAGTTAGGTTGGAGTTCATAGAAGCAGGGAGGAAACCGGTGTGGTCTGTTTCCTGGATCGTGTCCCAGGAGCGTCTCTGGGTTTTATGTGTCACACATTTATCTCTAGATTTACAAGACTGACTCACACAAAGCTTGTACTGTATGTGCAACCAAATTCACGCCACGGGAGAAGTGCTTCTTTGCCAGCACCGTTATTTCTTTAATGCTCCAAAATTATTGAATAAATATGGGCCATAATGTGTGGTCCCAAGAGGGGACAGTGGGTCCATTATTTGTCACTCACTTATCTCCAGCTGTCTCTGGATCCTTCCTTTGCTTTTTTCCCGAAAGAACACTTGCGTCTCATTGTACTGGGTCATGACCTCCACAAACTTCCTGGACAGCACTGTGTACTGAGGACGAGAGAAAAAGGGAGGACAAAGGATGAGCATGCGTTAACTTTACACTGAAGATTCGTATAACTTAGTCCACAGCGCCAAACTCTGAACCACTGCCCGCATTTCTGGAATTAAACAATATGAACAGTCTACAAATCCATCTAGTCAAAGGCCCAGTGTGTAAGAATGATATCTAATGGTGAGACTGTAGCGTGTGACAAATGCAGGACTTTTAAGCTCAACCCTCCATTAACCATTTGCATCAAGAAACTACAGTGTCCGTCACAGACTAGAAAGGATGGAATTAGTCTTTGTGGAGTTCAAAATGCAAAACACATGCTCAGGCTAGTTTTTATCTATTGTGGCTTGATGTACAAACATGGCAGCCTATGTAAGGCAAGACCCTTGCTTAAAGCACATACAGTATAAAAGGCTTATTGTGAGGATACAAACGCAAACCAATTTTTATTCTCAAGTATTTATACCCTTATGCAGACATGCTTATGGGATTTCTCATTATGATAAGCTGGCCATCTTCACGTACTAATAAATGGATGAAGGTGATCATAATTGTGAAGGAAAGTGCTCCATGAGGAGTGCGAGCAGTCACCAGTGTGTTTCCTGACCTGTGTTTTCTGGATCCTGAAGTCAACAGAAGACCTGTTAGCTTCATCATCCTTGGGCATACTTTGCTCCATGGCTACAGAGAGGGAGAGTCATGGTGTGTCATTACAAAAGAGCTACTGTTGTTTTTCTGGTGTAGTTTACAAATATGGAAGAGAAAATCACGTGATGGTTCCACTGACATTTGAGTTTGGTTCGCACCACATTGGCATTCCCCTTGATATCGTTGGTCAGCGCATTTAGTTGTTCCTTTGTTCCTTCAAACACACAATCAGAGGACACGTCAGTCTGGGTTTGTTTTCAAAGAGAAAGGGGGGGGGGATCTCTCAGGGAACCTCCCTCCTGTAAATATTGGATTTACTGTAACTTCACTGTGTAACTAGGCAACGACCCCGTAGCAGAAATGCAGAGATCACAAAGCACAGGCCTTCTGTTTCCATCTCTGGTGACCAGCATTATGACATGGATCATAAAACACTGTCACATTTCACATTGAACACAGTCACTGATGATGACACTGTGAACTGAAGAGTCTTTGTCTTGCATATAACAGCTTCTGTTTTTGCCAGAAAAGATTTTTTTTTCCTTTTTTGTCACTAATGTCCAGAAAGATTTAACAACTGACATTACATTTAAAAAAAAAGACACAATAGAGTTTTTTGGGGGTCAAAATGGTTTCCTCCACAGGTTTCCGGTCCGTCATTCATTTACAATGAAAAGGAAGTGAGGCGTTTGTTGTATTTTTACCCTGTGCCACAAAAGTCAAACTCCAGCCTAGAAGTTCTCAGAAAAAAATTGTGAGTATATTAAAGGCTATAAACAACAGACACGTCAGCATCAAAATGAAGATGCTCTGACTTCATCCTGTTGTTGATATTGTTATGATAATATCGACACTAACACTTTATTGGTGTTTATTTAATAGGGACAGCACAAGTGTCAGAGCACAACAGCACTTGTATCTACTGCTAATTTTAAATCTATCCAATATTTATACATCTGATTGTTCTTATTACTAGCTATATAACAGTTTCTAATCTTTCTTTTATCACCATCACTTTTCCTCTCTTTCCAACCATGTGAGGAAGAAGGCAGCACATCTTCCTGGTCTTACTGTAGCTCCTGTATTTATGATACGGTCATTTCTCCACCTTAGTTTAAGTTAATGTAGGTTGTGATTTGGTGCTACATACACATAGAAAAATAAAATAGAGTGTTGTGGTTTATTCTTACAGAGGCACACACTTACTGTCATCGGGGTTGGGTGCAGTCAGGATCATGCTGTGAATCTTCCTCACCTCTTCCACTTGGTGGGAGATCTTATTAATGAGTCCTCTAACTTCTTCCACCTAAAGCAAACAACAAATAACAATCTCTTGGTTTATCCAAATCATTAATGAATTTATAGGATATACTGTGTCTATATATATATACACACACCCTCCTGAAAAAGCTCTCCATGAATCCATCCCTGTCCACGGTGACTGCAGCATCCTCATCTGCCTGTGTCCTGCTCTGTGTCGATGAACAAAGTGTTTGTCAGGGTTTTTCTTTTACCTGTCACTGTCTCTGTGGGGATCAAGTCAGGCAAAAAAAAAAAAAAAAAGACAAGAAGAGACACTTACAACGTTCAGTTCGGCCAGTCGATCCTTCATCACAACGATCACTTCGTGCTTCTAGTACAACACCTGCTTCGTCCTGTAGGAAGCCTCCATGTGTAACCCAGTAACACTGAGCCACCTTCCTGTGGACTGAGCCGAGCCGAGCCGAGCCGAGCCGAGCGCCAACAGCCTCACCGAGAGGTGCGAAATGAGAAGAGGGGTGAAAACTTTGTGAATCGATGTAAAATGACTGTAAAGCAACACACTTGTTTAAAAAGGAAAAGTCTCAAATGAGTCTTCCTTCAGAGCACAAGCGCAACAGACCCGCAACACCTCTGCCCTGTGTGACGTCATCATCCCACCTCTCTGCCTCTCTGCCTCAGCAGGGAATTACTTGATAACTAACCATCATTTACATCTAATCATCCAATATGTAAAATATATATATATATATAATAATTGAATGTGATCTCGTGATCATTTTGGATGAATAAACAAACAAATAAGCGAGTGTTATATTACAGTCAGTTAAAAAGAAACGGTTCATAAATAACATTGTGGCACAAAAACATTGTTTTCATTTTGTTGTTTAAATCCATTCTGATGATAAATTCGAAAACACACACACGAGAGCGTCACATGAGAGGATGTTTAGAAATAATAAACTGCGTGGCCCCTAAAGTGTCGGCCACATGGCCACACGGTGGCGCTGTTGCCCTTCTCGTGCTTGCAAAGGTGACCTTGATCGCCTCCTGTGAGGGACTGATGATCTGATGACTCCCCACCTGTGGGACTCTCCCTGACCATCACTGTATTTCAGAAACTGAAGCTCAAATCTAAATAAGACTTGAGGTCCACGTGTTTGATATTTATACGGTAAGTTGTGTTTGATGACTCGCCTTATATTATTTGGAGAAAACTCGTGAAAAGTATCACTCTAATAATGACTTTTTAAGATATTGTGACTGCCTGCGTTTCAGCAAACTGTTGGGAGAAAAACATCCAACCACAGCAGCATCTCTGTCGTTCACAGAGAACCCTGGTTGTTGTCCTGTAATGAAACCCTATGTCCTGCAAACTAGTCATTTAAACCCACATGTTAATGCGTATCTTTCTCTCCAAACAATAGTGTGGATTGCGCAGAGAAGATTTTGAGCTTATCCACTGCCTGCGCAAAATGTGCCTTTTACGCACAGCTCTAACGCCCCACCTTACAAGATCCAAAAATGACATCACGTTTTGCATTTCCCACGTTCAGTCCAGCAGCTCTGCTCGCCTCCACGGACCTTCTCTTCTTGCAGTTTCCAGATGCAGACGCAGAAAAGTATCAGTTCAACGTGGGAATAAAGATCACGGATAACTCGTTTCTGCGTGGAAGTGGAAGTTGGGCTTCACATTTATCATGAGAGGACAACTTCTTGAGTTTTTCTGCCTCAAGACAGAACTCTAAATAAATTCCTTTTTTTCTATTAGTCCACTGACATTATTTTTTAAAAATTTTACTTTATTTTTTCAGTTTGAACACATGGACTGATAACAAGAATGAGAGATTTCTCCTGGATTCATTTTTCTATGTGGATTTATTAGTTGTTTTTAGAAAATACCAGAGAAGACTATGGAACTTTTTTCCCCTAAAGCTATGGAATTGTCTTTGCAAATTCACTTTTTTACAGTTTTTGTCTCATGTGTTAAGGTAAGCCCATAAAATGTCCTCCAGTACATAGTCTTATTGTCTGTTGGGTCACAGCTTTAATAAATAAATGTCATTCCTAAACAGGTTTATGCTCAAGTGGTACAACCTGGGAAGCATCCAGGTAGTATTTTCTTTATTTTTGGATGGGTGGTGTGATTGTTCCATAGTATTTTAAGTTACCAAAGATGAAAAATTTATATTAAAAATATGTGGTGCAGATTCAAAGCTTTTTACCATCTTCTGACTTTGAATTTAGACAATTTTATTGATTTTTTTTTTACTGCTCATGTCATTATAAACTACATTTTTAAAGATGCTGGGTTCATCATTATAACTTTTTAATTCTCCAATTCCAAAGTATAATGACAGGAGAAGAAACTTTTGAGTAATGGGACTGTTGCTGGCGAAAGCCCTTTCTGGATACTTGTTTACCCATGAACTCTGTGTCCAGGCCTGAAGGTATTGGAAACAGCGTCACATTATTGGCCTCTCGATGCTGTGGATGGAATCCATGAACTGTGGGACCAGATTGGAAACAGACCAGGTTATGTTAACGGAAGTAACATAAGTATGTGCCTCCCTTAAATGGACTGTATATATACTCATGAATGGATGCAGCATCCAAATGTCTGTCTCTGAATGCACTCTGCATGGCCCCAAGCTGTTCTTCACCGTCCATCCACCATCCAGCCACATCAAGCCATCATGCTTTTTAAAAGTGCCAATTTGTTTACAGCTATTATACAGTGTGCTAGATTAGTAGTGGAATTTATAGGATAAAATTTGTTCTGTCAGAATCAAATGTAAAAAGCAGGTCATTGTCCTACATTTTTTAGTTCCTTTATTTTGTGAAAGATAATTAATTGTTTCACTGAGTTTGTAGTAATTTGGTTAGTGCAAGATTGGAAAAAATAAAAGGTTGATAATTGAAGAGGGATCGGGTATAGACTGGAGCATGATGTGTGGAGTCATTGTGGTCTCTTTGAGCTCAGCATCACTCTGTCTCATACCTGCACACCACGTCCCTCCTGTTGTCTTTTCCTTTCACTGTTCTCCTTTGTCTCCCGTTGTGTGTCCATTCAGGTGTGAATCACTGTTTATCTCCATTGTCTTTGTCCAGCTCTCAGAATCCACAACCACACTGTGCTCCCTTCCTCCCATAACTCTTCCTATGTGTATACCAATGATTCTGCCTTCACTAACATTTCTGCAACAGTAGGTGAGGATCAATCACTTCCTTCATTTCCGCATCATCCACCTCTCTGTGTTGTCGCCTGTACAGTATTTACCCATGGTGGAGTTGAGCGTTTAATGCTCTTCTTCATCGTCAGTTTTTGTCCTTTCAGCACAATATGAGGAATTGAAGTCTTTAGATTTTTCCTTTTACTATTGTTCATTAGCTTTCAGTTGAAACAGATTTGCAAAATATTAATACATCTAGGCGGCTTTGTTAATGCCATTAGCAGTTATCACAGCAATTTATCATTAATTTTATTTTAATTAATTTGTTCAAAGGTTTTGCCTCTAAACACAATATATTTTGCAGTGTTAAAATAACACTAAAACTAATTAGGACCAAATACACTCTGGAAATGTTTTAAATTTAACACTTTTCATTGTTAATTTAACACTAAAAGAGTTCCACTATTGTTCCAGCATGTATTCACTGATAAATTGATTATTATAGCATTAATATAACAAATATAGCAAATTTTACTGCGTAGAAAAGCCCCTGCCTCCACATTTCTAAGCAAATCTTATGTCCCTGACTTGCGCTTTGCCACAGACATTGTTGAAGGGATGGTTAACAAAGGCATCTTCTTGAATGGAGATAATGGTGGCACCTTTCTCCACTTTGGGAACTACCAGAACACCTGCATTAGTGATCCTATTCTGTGCGGTCCTGAGGGTGAGGGCACTGAAGTTTGCACATTCAGTAATTATTCCAGTCTCTCATTTTGATGGCCGCAGCAGATTTTCAATCCTCTTTCCTTTCTTCTCTAGGGATTACCTTTTCCTTTTTTTGGAAGAACCACGAGGCTCAATCCCGTTTTGCTGTGGCCTCTGGAGGGAAAGTGATTTCTAATGGCTTCTCCGTCTACACCAATCCCTTTATAGGATATGTGGAGTTTTATACCAGAGGCAACAACCACAGATGGAAGACCAACATCAGAGTTCCAGGTAATAGGGACTAATTCATCTTTATTTTAAACAGTGTTTTTTTTTTTTTTGCATGAATGCATGAATGCATGAATCCTATGAATGTGGCAAATTTGACAAAATACACAGTTTGAAATCTGTCCAGCTGATGGACAGCCAAGCCAAGGATACATTTCATGAACATAAGAAAACACCATCAAAGTGGAGTTCTCTTCAGAATACAGTGTTTAGTGACCCAATATCAGTTAGTAATGCAGTGTGACTAATTCAATGAGTTAAATTCTGAAAATACAATTTGCATTTTAACAGGGAGACATAAATCTTGGAAAACAGTTATGATAGAAATAAATAAAACTTATAAGGCAGGTCAGAAATTTGTTGAATTTGACTCAATGTTGTGTTCATGGCCCATATGGTCGTAACTCAATTATGATTTCAGTGTGTGGCTTAAAGATTGTCATCTGCTTCTCATATAGCCTGCCTTGTAGGGCATACAGTCAAAATACATAATCTCTCTCTCTTTTTCTCTCTAGCATGTGTTTAACAAGTAAAACTTTTAGGGTGATAGATTAAAAAAAAAAGAGGCGAGTCCTCAATGTTAATAAAAGTGAAGAATGTTGCACAACGGGTAGGCGTAAGACTCTACACATAAAAAAGACAGACCCCCTCCCCACCCCCCCATGACACATGTGGTTTATATCCTGACCACTGTTGAAATCTGCTTTTTTTCCTCGGTTTGGTGTTGGTCTTTGTTTTTTTTTTTTTTGCTTCATTATTATTTTTCTTTTTCTTTTTGCAACCTTACTCAGCAAAGATTGGTCAAAAATAATTAATCTTTAAGTCATTTTTTATTATTATTTTTGAACTTGCTCTTTTCTGTCTGTTTGAGACACTGACGGGTCGTGAGTGAGTGAGTGCCCGCAAAGTACCAACAGAACTTTTTGAGATACAAGCTGTACTAGATTTGATCCTTTAATTTTAATTATACTGTACACAAACTATTATTATTCATCCCTGCTTGACTGCTTATGTTTTCAGGGCCTTATTGGACCCACATTCTCTTCACATGGACGAAAAATGATGGTCTAAAGGTCTACATTAATGGGACCTTCACTGCAGGGGACACAACTGGAAATGTCTCGGAGAACTATGGTGACCCTTACCCCGACCTTGTGATTGGAACAGGCAACAACAGGGCGTATGGTCACTACGTAACAGGCGCTTTTGATGAGTTTGTCATCTGGGAAAGGGCTCTTTCGCCGCACGATATTTTGCTCTACTACAGTGCAGCCACAGGTAGGACATCATGCTCCACTGGAAAGTATTTCCTGTCAATCTAAGAAATAGGATATCTGTTATAATGCTTAATCCTCTTTGACTTTGAGCTGAGGAAATAGTGGTTAAAAAGCAATTTCTCTCCTTTTCCTCCTTACATGCCGCCCACAGCATTCATGCATAACAACAAGTTATTATACTGCAGAAATATACTTTTCATGACTGTCCACCATAGACGTGCTCACATAGTTCTGCCTTATAAGTATTTACTGTTGAAGAGTACAGAGGCATGTTTGGTCACAGGGGCAGATCGTTTTGCGGTAAAGTGACAAGTTATAACGTGCTAAGATAAAACCCCCCCCGCGCTCTTGTCTGTTTGTGCTCTCTTGCTGTTTACCTCCCGTGGTCAGCAGAGTGCCATAAATGGACAAAAACAGGTTGTCGTTTACTAGAACTATAATAAGAGTTAATCTTTTTGCAGTGTTATAATCCTTATTACCAAATAGTTTGAGAAAGCCTGCTGAACCTGTAAGCCCAACATTGGCTGAGTCACCTTCTGTTGTGTATGAAACAGTGAGTGTGTGCACAATGTCTGTGCCTTTGTGTGAATGGCAATGCTATAATAAAAGCTATTATTGTGCACTGTTAGATCTTCAACAGGCAATGTGTGAAGCATAAAAGCTCATGCTGCCTTGATGTCTTCGTCAAAGTCGTTACCAAAAGCAATATATTCCACAGACCATTACCAGACACAAAGAGCGTGACTGTTATGGTTACAGAAAAATATTTTTCTGCAACTTCTCTTGAGCACTCATATAAAATGTTGCGTTGGACCAAAGAAGAGCAGGAATGGTTCACACTGATACCCATAACGTATGTCCTTATATGGCCTTTCTCTGGTAGCTAGTAAGTGCTGTTTTTATTAAATGACAGCAAAGACATAAAATGTATCTAAGCTTTGTACAGAAGTAAAGTTGTAATTTATCTCCTTTCATGACTAGGCATGGCCCAAACTTGTAAATTTTATGCTGTATGGTGAAAGTCCAGCTATATTATAGCAGCTGAGTCTGGTCAAGTTCAACATAGGTCCTCATAACAAGAAGACAAAGAGACACAGGCTATGCATGGTGGAAAATCAACCAAAAATCAGCCAAAATCATGTACCTCTTTCACTGTCTTTTCTAGGTCAAGCTATTGTCTCTGCCACAACACCCAGATCCTTCAGAGAAGCTTCTTCAGTGACACCAACAGTTGTAAGTGTGTCAAGCCACAGATGTGACACCAAAATATTATAGCACATTTACAAAGTGTGAATGTTTCCTTCACAAATGCAACAATAATATTAGAAACTGTGAGACTAAGAAAAGGACTTTTGCTTGAATCAGTGGAAACACAAACTTCTTATTGGACTATTGCTTCATTTTGAAGACAGAAGACTTGGGAAACAGATACTGAGAACACATGTGAATAGAATACTGCATGAAAGGGCTTCAGAGATAGAAACCTAGCCGAGAAGTAGAAAGTGGAGACAGCTGCTCCAAACCACACACAAAATGGCTCCCTGTAGGGCATCTCCACTAGCATTCGAAAAGAGCAACACTGAATTATTTGTCCAAAGACAATCCCCTGAACTCATCAGTCACCAAACATCCTGTGTATGTTGGAAATTGGTACTCCTTCAGAGAGTGCCTCCTGATAGTAAACGTCAGTGATGGGTTGTCTTCCCAGAGAGCTGAGGTGAGCCCTCCTGTCATCAGCAGTCAGCGTGAGGAGGTCCAAAGCTCCCAGGACCCAGAGTCTTTGCCAGTGCTGGGCTTTCTGAAGGTGCTGCCCAACAGGACCATTCCTCACAACACTGCCAACAACCTCACACAGGTCACTTGAGCACAGTTGCATGCACATTTTGTACTTGCAAAACCAGTTTGCACAAAGACACAATGCCCACCCATGTGCATGTATGATGCAACAGCTCCCTGGTGTCCATTTTCTTCCACCCAGGCTTTTCTCAAAAGTGTGGAAGAAGTGCTGTCCTCGCCAGCGTTGCCAGAGGTAAATGAATTAACGCTGTTGTTCAAATATGACATAATGCAACATATGCATTTTGGCGAATACTTTAATCCTAGGCTCGCAAAGAGATCATAGAGTTTGAGATTTTAGCACTGCATATTTTTTGGGATAAATGATGCCAGCAGAAATAACAGTACGTGGCAGTTTCCCTGCACAGGATTAAAATGTACTGTATAGTCAAATGCCATGGTAGAAATTTAATAAAACAGTACTGCTACAACAAATTGCTTTGAATGTAGATTTGCTGCTTCCTGTGCTGCATACTGGCTCTGGCCAAATCTTACCCTCATATACAAACATGTTGCTGCCAGGAGAAAGACATCCTGAGCAAGAGAGTGGTTTCAGTACATTTACTGCTCTGAAAAAGCATGCTTGTTTTTGTAGGATCAAGCTGAAACACATGTTCCATCGTGAGAATGTAAAACTTGGACAGTAGATATGGTGCTCAGCAAACCATCCAATGATTATGTGATTACTTTTTCCAGATTAGTGCTGAGTGACAGAAAGTTTCAGTCTTTATCAAGTTTTTGTTTACTTTAAAATTAAATAGAATCCCACTTTGCTGTTGGCATGGTTGTACTTTAGCCAATTTTATTATTATTTTTTTTTAATTTCTTGTTTAATTAGTTTACTATTATTACCTAAACCCGGAGTGCATAACTTATACAGATGCTGTCATTAATGTTAAATTAGTTCACAGCATGCTATTAAGTCAGTGCTATTAAGTTGCTGCACACAGGTCGTGATTCAAGAATGTCAAGAATGATGAAGGCAATGGCTGTAAACAGGTTGGAGTATGACTGAAAACGCAAAAAGTGGCCATGAAAATTTCTACTGGCCACATAGTTGGTGTAGTGGTTAGCACTCACGCCTTTGCAGCTAAAAGACCTGGGTTCGTGAGCCGGTTGGAACAAGGGCCTTTCTCCTGCTGCGTACAAATAATATCATTCTGTCCACAAAGACCAAACAGAACACAGTAGAATAATAACTTCATCCACAACAAAGTTACATACTGAAGCTTTAAATAAAATAAAAATTGGTATTCCAGCTTGATAGAAAAAAAAAAAAAATGTAGGAAAGTTGGAGATTATAGACGCCTCCAACTGTGGGTCCATTTCCAAAAACCCTGTAGCACATTATCCATTAGGCAGCCATTAGCATAATTTTCTTGTTCCTTCCTGCCTGGTTAATACCCATAATTAGCCCTCTATTTGTAAAACAATCTATCTGTTAAAATATTTAGGGTAAAACCTGAATTGCAATTCCCCTAATGACAGCATCACGGTTTCGTAGTAAGTAGCATCCTCCGCCGATATCTGACTTTAGTCCTCTCTTTAAGAGCCAACCATACAGTCATTCAAAGGTCAAATGATTCTAGTCACAATAATCAGCTCCAGCTCCATTTGGCTGTGATATAAATGACATCCTTCTCTCCATTATGTTGCATGTTTTAAAACCAGTGTAAAAACAGTGTAAACACACCTGCCACTCACCCAGCGGATTGTGCTAAATGAACCAACTTCCACATATTTTAGTGGTGATACTGTGTATAACGTTGGCCAGTTTGCCTTGACCTTATTCCGATTTACAAAGATAAAACTGTTGTTTTATTGGTCAGCATGTATTAGTGGTGGGCAGTGAAAGAACACTGAGTAGATTGCTGATTGTGGAAATTTCACTGTTGAGCAGCAGTCTATCCCTGTGGTCAGCGGGCTGATCGAGACTGTGGACAGAGTGATGGAACACATGGTGACGAACCTGGAGTCCAGCCCGAGCTCCCTCGTCACCTTGGATGGAACATCATTTGTTGCAGGTCAGTATGGTGTCAGCTCTCCATAAGGGAGGCAGGGAGTGTCAAGCTGACATCATTAGTTTTCTCATTCAGAGAATCTGTCAGATCAGATGAGCTTGGATCAAGCCCCTCCACTTTGCCTCTCGTGGGTGTTGGTCCTTGTTTTTGTGTAATATTTTGTTTGCCACTAAGCCTGCTTGTGTTTTTCTCCCAAGGGCCACTTGGCATCTTTAATCCACCCTTGATGAAGCAGATGGCCTTGTTGCTTGTCTTTCAGTTTGTTTGTTTTTTTTCTCATCACTGTTTTAATGTCTGATCCCACAGATTATTCTCTGACGAAGCTTCCACAAAACTACAACCTGCCACATTATCGCTTCCCCACAGAGGGCAAGAGCTACATTTCTGTGCCTGGGGAGGCTTTCACTTTGCAGTGTGAGTACGACTCATGCCTTGAATGATGCACTAAAGAGACTTCATCTTAAGTTTTGTTGTGTGAAAAGAAACTAGTAGCTGGTTTCAGTATGAATATTTCACATTGTTTGTGGACTGGTTCAGCCAAAAGAAAATGATCCTGTGTGGAGACTCTCATTCTTGGCCAGTAGTTTATTATGTTAAGATTTAAAACGACTACTAAAGTGTACAGTGGTGGACAGGAGTGCCACGACAGCTTTTGTAATGCATTACGGTGCGCTGTAGAAATCCAGTTATGGCTTTAATGCTGGCAGTTACCCTTTTATTCAAAACAGAAAGACTGAGAGAGAGAGAGAGCATGAACATTCTCTACTTTCCTCTGTCATTAAAAAAGAATGGACTCACATAATGGAGTGAAGGAGAGCAGTAAGAGAGCGTGAGACTGTGTGACACATTGGTGCCATTATATTCTCAGTCCTGGCTACTTCAAGGTCTCCTGTGGTACATCCTGGGGGTCATCCTGTTGAAACTCTTTTTTGGAAGGGTAAAATCTCTCCTGCAGCATGTACAACACACATTTGTTTGGCATTAGCCCACTTTTGTTGTCACGGTCACAAGGGCGCAGAGAGAAGGCCTTTGAAAGGAGGAACTGGACCATTAAGGATTTCCTCCAATTTAATTGTTTATGTTGCGCCGAGCTGGATGATAGGTCAGATTGGGGGGCTTGGGCGAGGGGGGAGTAGCCCCCCTGTACTTCTGATGAAGTCATATAAAGGTTTCATAAGACTTCCCAAAATCCATGTGGTCCGCAACCATTTCACTTGTGTGTGAGTATACAGTCTTCCCATTGGTCTGCTGGTGCCAGCGTGCAACAGCAGGGCAGTGTTAATTAACTTCTCTTCTTTGTGAGCATTTTAACAACACTGCTTCACATTCCCAGCTCTCTGCCCAATGCCTTTCACGTTCACATCTGACTTTTCTTTTTCTTTTTTTTCCCCCTCAGCTCAAACCACTATTGTTGGCCTCTTCTACCACAACATGCACAGCTACTACAAAGAGATCAGCCCTGTTAAGACCAGGTAAGAGAAGGGGATAAACACCCGCGGTCAAACGTTAATTGAAGTCGGTTAGGTCAAATCTAATCTCAATCAGAGCTTTATCAGACTAGTTTGGTTTTGGCAGTGGACACTTCCTGTGTGGGAAATCAGGACCCCCCCCCCCCCCACACACACACACACACACACACTTCCTGAGCCACAGAACAGCTGATGCCTGGAGCCACAGCCTTATCTAACCCCCCCCCATCATCTACATCTCAGCACTCACCCTTTACTGACTGATACACCCTGCTATTAGCTCCACACATCTACCACTTTACCCTCAGTATTATCTCATCCCTGGACCAGCTTGTAAGACTGGTGTTTATTTTTACCAAATCTGACACAACAGCGATTAGACATGTTTTCCCACTTTGCACTTCACAGATGTTAGAGTACAGAATGTAACATACAGTGTGTGACAGGACATTTGGAGTTGTTTGTGACTGTTTTTCATATAGCTCTACCACTGGCAGGCTCCTCTGTGTGAGCCCATATTTTAGAGAGGTGACGCTTCCCGATGTCACATACCAAGTGATCTTGGAAAACTGCAGCTGCAGTAATGTTGTTTGTGTGACCGATTATACAGACAGATGACGAAAGTCCAACTTAAATGCCACTGCCTGGGCCCATACTGTATATAACACTTCTGTGTTTTCATGAGTGACAGATCACAGTGTTTTATATGTGCCTGTATATGTTTGTCTCTTTTTTTTACCCTCTGTATTTCCTCTTCTTACATTTTCACTTTTTGTGTATTTCAGGATTAACGAAGCAGCCGATTTCAAGGATCACAATATCCAGGTAGCAAGCTGTCTAATTTCCCTGACAGTTGAGCCGTCGCCAGCCTTGTCTTTCAACCTCTCTGGAGCACCACTCATCAAGATTGTCCTGACCCACGTACTGGTAAGATTCAGCCAATATGTCTCATTCCTCTTGAATGACTCCGTCGATGTCCATGTTTGTGAGTCAGCCACAACGTGAAAATGTAATATTTTTCCAGTTGTAGTTTTTGGGTCCCACATTGTCTGTGTAAAAATGACTCACCTGTGACAACAGTTGTCAGTTTCCCCCATATGAAATCTATCAGCTCTATTTTTGGCATTCGCTTATGTAAGCACAGGATTGCCTATCACTGACCAGTGCCTGTGCAGCTGTGCACTCACCAGCACAAACAGCAAAGCCTTTTTTGGTTTTCATTAGCCTGCCTAAATGTTCCCTCTCGGAGTATGTGGCTTTCAGGGAGCAAACTGATTATGGACGTTTGAACTGTAGACTTAGGGGGCTTTGAAAGAAACAATAACTTTATTTTATGAACACAACATACTTTTCATTGCTGTTTTATGGTAGGGACTGTGCCAGTTTTCCATGGGAAATACATTTAAAAGCCATCATGAATATTAACTTCAAAATGTGCATCACATTATCCTGCTTCCCCGTCAAGTCAGAAACGTGGCAGCATCCACAGCATGTATATTTTTGTGTTCCTTTTCCACACTGACAGGATATTGAAGTCATTTAGAATCTGAATGAACAATGGGCAATGTCATTTATAATCCAGTAAACAAACTCCTAATAATGTAACTCTGATTTACAGGACCCATACAAGAATAATTTACTTTCTACTCTACTGATATATTCTTTCTCTTCTCATCTGTAATTGTACAAATCAAATCCATGCAGCTTTATGAAACCATGGCAATATTGCTGTGTTTCCCTCAACTGATATAAATGTTTATGCTGCAATTATCTGGCATGGTTCCTGCAACAGCAATTACTGTGTTTGTTTCAGTGAACACCATGGGAGAGGGCTCATAATCTCCTTTGTTACAAGAGTGCTGGAGATGCTCACCAACTCTTTTGAGTCAAGGTGTTTTTATTTTTGTTGGATTGACTTTGCCTCTGATGTGAGGATAAATCAGGTTTTTTACATTCTTTCCTCTCCAACCCATTACAAATAGGCTATTATACTTATTACTTAAGCATACAGATTGGATTGCACCATGCCAGCCCTTTTCAGCATTTCTTGGGCCGCATAGTTTGGCCAATGATTTATGTTTCGGAGCTGCATCATAATTTCACTCACAGTGAGTGCTTTTGGCTGTGAATATGACTCTGAAAAGGGGTATTTTCCAATGACTGAATTGCAGCACAGACCTGTGTTTGCATTAAGTCAAAAAAGTGACTATTTTTGGAGTCTTAATGTCTTTGGCAACTGGTAGATACTTATCACCTCCCTAGCCTGGAGGCAGGGAGGGCAGCTAATACACAGTATGTAGCAGACCTTTCCCGCCATTGTTTATGTCTCTCTTTACTGTCTGCACAAGTTCAACCTTAAAGATGTCCAGTTCGGTGGACTAGAATAGGTGATTTGCAACTGACCTCTCTGTTTATCCCCCTGGGAATAGACAAGCAGCCAGTGACTTCATTAAAAGCTAGCAGGTGGGCTGACTGTGTCTAAAGCAGAGATATGTCGGCTTCCTCACCTGTCTTTTCATGCTGTCATGGTTACAAGTCCTGTGGGCCACCTCTTGTACTGGACAAACACTCACCATACTGTCATGGCTCAAAACCAAATACCATCAATTTTCTTTATCTGACACCTTCCATGATAAAGGGTTTGGTACTGCAGATTAATGGACATCATCATCAACATAGAATACTGTGTCATGTCAGGTACCAGTCACTGAAGGTCAAAGCCAAGGGGTTTGTGTCACAGTGACCTTGCCGTCCTGATGGATGCCCTCTGAAAAGGCCTGCTGAGGTCATACCATTCCCAGCTAAGACCATGTCAGAGCTGAAGTGCCGCCATTTTGCACAATGTGGCACAGTGACTTTGATACCCGGACGTGTTCTTATCACTGTTGATCACCATGCTTTCTCACGCCATTCAGCTGTGGTGTTGATTGGATCCTGGCTCCACAAGTGATTTATATCTGCTGTCTAATACCAGAGGAGAAGAGAAGAAAAATGAGGGAGGAAAGCATTCGGAGTCTGTAGCGAAACATTAATGCACTTCTTCCGTCAAAACATCTCACTAATGGTCGATTTGTAGGGTCAAACCTGAGACGATGTAAAAACCAGATTTTGACAGGAGAGGGTGATTTTACTGACTTGAAAAGTGGTGTGTTAGTTTGGCAGCATAGGTGAAGGATGAAACAAGATGGCCCTCTGACAGACTTCTTGTGTCAGTCCTTTTGTAATGCGAGGTAAAAATTAAATACATATCACAAACTGTAGTTCAACGTTTTAATGTTTCCTCTTAGGTAAAGGGTTTAATGAGAATTTTGATATCACTTTTAAATCTTGTGAGCTTAGTTTAACCTTAAGACTGGTACAAGATTTAGACTCTGTCCATCAGTGGTCTAACGCCATAAGCCCATTCATTTAATTAATACACAGTTTAAACATGGACTTTTTTGGGAATTGAATGAATTTTTTTCTGAAAATGTCAAACATTTCACATACAAAATTTATGTTAATCATAGTAAATATGTTTTTTTTAAGCGTAATGTTGAATTTCTTATACTGACTAAGTTAAAGGAACACAAAGGAGAGTTGGTGGGAAGTGAGTGAAGAGATTGGGGGCAGTGAGGGAAACGGGGTGACTTGTGTTTCCAGTGATGTCTAGACTTGTTGGAGCTTCCCATACGTGTGGAAAGTAACGGCTGGTTTGTTCGCCGACTTTGACAAAAGACATGCACACTTTCTGTTACATTTACTCTCAGTTGTTGTTCAGTCCTGTGTGCCAATGCTGCTATCAGCTGTTTCAGCCACAATAATAAGTGCCCTTTATTTTGCCAGTCTTTTAATAACTCTCAGCATACGCCCAGCTTTAAGCTTGAGGGCAAAGAACCCCCACCCCCTCGCTCTCTTTCCCAACCACCCACACCCCCTCATACACACATTCACAGGCTGTGCGAGCCAACGTGCTGATCAGTCACAGATGGCGATTGAGCCATTGCTGTGCCTCTTTCTCAAAAAAAGATTTTCAGTCGCTTTCTTTGGCCCCTCCCGTCAAGTGCCCCCTCTCTATCGCTTCACCTACCTTGTGAGTGCCACCTATTGTAGAACAGAGCAGAGTTCTGAGGCCCACAGGAAAAGACTGGTTCTGATTCTGTTTATATGAGTGGCACAAATAATGTTCAGCTTTTGTGACAATTGATAAATGACTACAGTCATTTTTCTTGTATTTCTCGTCCTTAGGTCCAAGTTTACAAACAGTGATATACGATTACAGGTTTCGAAATTGACATCATCACATGTTATTGGTTACCCTTATTTGTTCAAGTGTATGTCTGACATTTAAACTTCCCTGCAACTCCTCAAAATGCAGCCCTCAACCTTTTAATGTAGTCATTTACGCAAAAGAAACGGGCCAGAAACCAGAGAAACATTACAGAAGGCCCCTATGAAAACCCACAGGAGTTCAATTACAGGCATGGACAACCTCTCCTATTGTTCATCCATCCATTTTCTACTGCTTTACCCTCCACATGAGGGTCACAGCTGACATAGGGCACAAGGCAGGGTTCACCCTGGAGAGACTGACAGTCTTTTGCAGGGCAAACATATAGACATGAACAACCATTCACTCTCACACACACCCAAGGTCAATTTAGAGTGTCCAGTTGACCTAAACCCCAATCTGCATGTTTTTGGCCTGTGGAAGGAAACCAGAGCACACAGCAAGAACACACACACACACACAGGGAAAACGCAGGCCCTCTGTCAAACCAGCATCAGGTTACCTGCTGCTGTGAGGCAACAATACTACCCACTGCATCACTGTGTGGTCCTCTACCAATGTAAATTGACTTAAATTCCAAATGAAAGAAAATACAGACTTAATTTTTTTAAGCAGAGACGTATCAAAGTTGCTGTATTTCCCAATATTCACCACTCACCTTTGTGAAAACAGCTTTGTAACTAATTCTCCCCTGTATCTAACTGTCCCCAAATTTTCTTCACACTCTCCGTGCACGTCGACACATCTCGTTGTTTTTGCTGTCTACCTCGGAGACTGAGCTGAGACCACAGCTGCATGTCTTATTACATTTCCCCCGACGGGATGATCTCACTCAAGGCCAGTTTTGTTTTGCTGCATGGATTCAGATCGTTACTCCATACGCTGTATGTGGATCTGCTAAAATCTGGCCTCTGATTCAAAAGCAGTGTTACAACAACAATGATGACATCTGTGCTCCATCAGTGCACAACTTTCATATACTGATCTGAAAGTCGGTCAGTGGGAAGGTTTTTCTCAAAGTTCAAAGCTTGTTGTTAAATTAATGTCACACCATACCTTTCCCACACAGCAGTAAAGTGTTTCTTTTCGTTCTAAATTTAACAGCAGCACTTTTTTGGAATGCATGTATGGCCTCTTTGTTGTTATACAGAACAATCTGTCCATTGTCAGCTTCTCTGTTGACTCATATTTAAGCCAACACTTTTGCCTACCGTACACTTCCACAAAAATAACGGTAGATTCATGAGTTCCATTGCTGTCATGAGCCTTGATGGCAGCTATACTGTTGAAAGTTAATAGATTTACCAAACGTAGAAAGTGCAGTCCAAATTACACCCTGGCTCTCTGTGCTCTCAAATATTTGAAACATTTGAGGGAAAAGGAGATCACTCTCTTATTCACTCACACAGTTGTGGAATGTTTCCCTGTTTTTTTAAATTTAACACAACCAGCACTTTTATTTAGACTTATTCGCTCCTGAAATATGCCTGACTGCTCCTTTGACTGCATATTGTTGTTCCACCGCTGGGTGGAATGAGTGGGTGTGTGTGACTTTTTTCTTCTAAATTTGCAATGATACCCCTCGACTGCCTCATCCTATATTCTCAATTCTGTGTGTTATTTTACATAAACTTTCCACTTACTATACTAAATACATTACAGTTGAATTTGTTTTACAGGAAAATTAGGTGAACCTTTTACTTTTACCTCACTGAACAATATAATTATTATCTCAGGCAGAAGAACATGCACATGCGTGTACTTCAACTCGGCCTGTGTTGATTGGCTGATGTTGTATAGCTCTCTCTCCATCTTTTCCTTATTTGCGCCTTTGAGCCAGAGCTCAGCGGCTTAGATGTAAATTGGCCTGGAGTTGCCCATTTTTAGGGATTTGCTGATGCATATGCTTAACCACAGACAGGCTCCAGCTTCCAGCTGTGCCAGTCACTGAAGGCCTGAAAGAAACCACAGAGAACAGAGGAGCTTGCATATGTACAAATTGCTGGGCTTTGAATGTCGTATTTGACTTAAATGCTTCTGTGATGCACACATACTGATATTTTATAATGACTTTCAGCATTCAACCCAACAGGCTCAACACAGCCAGTAAAAAGCAAATGGATGATGCATGCTTTTTGTTAGAGGGACCTGTGATGCACAAATGGCAAGACATCCTTAGGCTGATGTTAAAGGCTTTTTGTTCTCAGTGACAAGTGTTGGGATAAAGTTGGGATAAATTCCTGATAGGGCCACGTTTCCATGAGTAAGTCTTTGGGACACACCATTAAATATCTGTTATGTAAAGCACTAGCACACTACATTTTTGTTATGATGATGACTTGGAGCTAAGATGTGCTCTCAACCCCTGGACTTCCATCTACCTATTGTGCAATATAAATGGTATCGGATACAGGACAATGTCCCCCTTTTTTTATTTATTTTATTATTCACCATTTTGCACTAATATTTATTTTATTTTTATTCTATGTTGAAAATACCATACATGTCTGCACTGAAGAGTGAGTTGCTTTCAATCTCATTGTACATGTGTATAATGACAATAAAAAGGATTTTTAGCATAAATAAAAATGTCTTACCATACAAGTAAACTGCATCATTTTCAACTGGAAAATTAACTCCTTTAGGTTGATTACCACTGGATTACACCTATACTAAAAGAATATGACAGGGAACCACAGAAATACAATGCATCAAATAATGTAATGCTGTACTTTACATAAAAATACATTGACAGTCAGAAAAAATAAAACCACCTAGTTTAACACAAGTAAATGACCTGAATACTTCTTTCACCAAGGCGGGTGAGTCTGGAGATGTTAAAACATTTAATATCAGGATGAGTCAGAGAGCTGTGGTTAAATTATGCACTGCAGAATGACTTGTGGTTGACAGCTGCACAGAGGCAGACACCGTAACATGCAGTAGAAGACACCACTCTCCTTCTCTCCCCTTTTTTATCAGTCCATCACTCTGCCGTCGCTAGCGTTCACACTCTCCCTTTCTCCGTCTCTCACCCTCCATGTCTATTCTCTTTACAAGGCTCAAATTGATTTCCAGAGTGGCATTTGTTGGCCTTCTGTGGCTAATAAAGAGTTGGAGCACCAGCTGCAGTCTTGGCAAGTAAAGATGCTAAGGGCTTGTGGCGTCAGAGGGGTGGGGGGGCCATCTAGGGGTGGGGTGTTCACGGAGTTGGTCCAGATCTCCGAGTGCATTTTAACACACACCAGTGACTTTCAGAATTCTGCCCCTCTACTCAGATAACAAGACAAAAACACACACTGGATGATCCACAACAACAAAGGGTTGCTATTGAGGAAACACAGTCAAACAGCACTATATATATACTGAACGTGCATTCATCTCTTTTTTAATATCTTTTTCCCCCCATGAGCCAGGGTTTACACTGTGTGGATAATTGGCCGTCCTTCAAGGCTTGGGAACAATAAAGATTTAGCAAGTGTAAAGAGGAAAATATAGAACTGTAGACAGTTGTCTGCCAATTTTTATTCCCACAAGAAATATAAATAAATGATTACCCCAATGGGATGGTAAATTCCCCCCAAGGAGTTGCTTGCGGCTTTTCAAAACTGACTCAATATGACGGTGTGTACACATTACAGTCATAAAGATCATGGGCCCTTTGTCCTGCTGGCTTTAAAGTGCCAAATAAACATCTATCTGTAGTATTGATCTTAAGGTGCCCAATACATTATGGTTCAAGACCTACATGTGCAAAACAGACAGACTGAGAGCTGTAATAAACGCAATAAACCACAACACAACACAATAAAGTCAACGTATTGGTGCTATGCTTTGTAATATGAATCGCTGAGCCATATGTGCCAGGATACAGACAGCCTGACTGTCAGTTACACTCTCACTCTCACTTTTTCCATAAGGAAATGGTGCAGACACAAGCAATCTAATCATACATTTACTCACTCTCCAAGTCAAGGCTCAGGGAATGAGAAGTAGTGCGGAGTCTCCCAGTATACACCCAAACAGCCAATGGAAGTGTTGTTTTCTTCAGATGACAGATTGAGGAGGGTAGTGGTTTGACCTGAAACCAGGGCCAAGCCCCAATTACTGCATTCTTGCACTGTAGCCATTAGCTCACTGTCTCTCGAGACTCCAAATATCATATTAAGAAATGGCATGGAAAAAGTGATTTATAATCAAATAAGATTCTTAAAGGCAGCAGGGATTTCTACTCGGTGTAATAATCACCTCTACTCAATGTTGATCTTGTCTTTGCACTTTAAATCTTCAACTCCTGCACCAGTGAATCCTTTCTATCTTTTTATATCTCCATTTCTATCCAGCAGTTAAAATCTCCAGGTACTGAATTGTGTTGTTTTTTTTTTTTTATCTATCGAGATCTGATGCTGTAGTTGAGTGCGTGAATGGAAATGGGAAGGCAGCAGCTAATTGTGGAAGGAAAAATTCCATCTTGTCATTTCCAAACAGGTTGCTATTAGGTTTGGGAAAACAAAGCATTTTGTTTATTGTGCCAGTGCAACTCAAGACCAGTAGTCTATATTACATGCTTTTCTCTTGCAATTAAAGATCTGATTTTTATTTAACATTTCTGTTTCAGACTAAAGAACAGCAAGACCAAGTTCTAAACCAGAGCAATAAAGTCTTCCTCTACTGTGCATTCTTGGACTACAGGTGGGTCTGAGTGTCGCAATTATCATTCAAATGTAGAGCCTGAGATTTTATCTAGATTTTTCTCCCTTTGCATATTCTTTCAGCTTTAAATCAAAAGATGTTACCAGTGAATTTAAAAATGTGTATTTCCCTTTTTCTCATTCAAATCAAAACCATCCAGTATGTGTTGTACATGTGTTGCTGTTTTAGTTTGGCATATCTTGAAAAATAGGATTGTGTAAAAATATGGTGATCTGATAAATGTGGCCAAAACTATTTAGGGAGCATAAATCATTTTTAAAGGAAGTATGTTTTGGTTGGATTTAAAAGCTTCCTCTCCTTACTCCTCTTTGCTTGAAACTCGTAGAAACGTGAATTATAAGATTGTCCTGTCAGACCATCCTGGCAAATTCAGCAGAGACACTTCTCCCTGTGCCTCCCACAGTGGATCACGTTGAGTGAACCTAGGCAGCTGCGTTTCTGTAAAAACCTTTTTTTTTTTCTCAAAACTGTGCTCACGGTAGCGTCAGTATGTTAATATATTTCTAATTTATATATTTCCTAATTACTGTGTTTTTCAGTTCAAATGAGGGAGTGTGGTCCAACAAAGGCTGTGTGCGCTCGGGTGGAAACATGACGTACTCTGTATGTTTGTGCAACCACCTCACCAACTTTGCCATCCTGATGCAAGTGGTGCCCTTGAAGGTACAATTTAGCGTCAAAGCTGCTTTGAAACAATTATTTTTTTATATTAAAAGAGGTTTTTCATAGTTAGGAGGAGCACAGCTATAAATAATCCACTTTATAAAGGTCACATCATGTTCCTGTTGCAGTTGTCAAACAGTGTTCTCACAAAGACAACCTTTGAACGACAAGCATGTCAAGTTCAACATCCTTTGTGTGAACATTAGTTCACGAGTCCCATTTGAAGGCATCCACTGTCTTGATTTACTTGATCTGAACAGAGTAATTGTTAATTTTATCAGTGACCTCATTGAAGAGCTCCTTCAATGACAGGCTGCTGCACCCTTGGTGTGAAGGAGACGTATCACAGGTCTTTCCTCCTTGTGCAATGCTGTATAATAATTATAATAATGTACATTTGTCATGCACATATTTAATGCATTTATTTCCTCACATTTTCTTGCACATAATTACAATAATACTCTTTTTTGCCTTATTTTATTTCATTTCTATTTTCTCCTTTTTTCTATCTTCCTGTGATTTTGGTCTGCTGTAACACTACAAATTTATTAATGTCTAATCTTGCACCCACATATTATTAGCCCTGCAGAGAGTTGTAGCTTCTTTCAGCTTTTTATTGGTTTTTGTTAACATCTCCAGCCACAGGATGTGAATATTTGGGCATGTAGCTACTTAAGAGCCAAAATATTGAAAAATATTGAAATTAACTTCACACCAAGGCTTAAAAAAGGAAGTCATATCACATATTAGCTATCATAACATAATATTTCACCAGTTTACAGAATCTAAGTGCAAAATGGTTGAGTTCCTTTTAGCTACTTTAGTTTCAAGGTCCTGGTCATTGCTTAATTTAGTGTTCTAAAAACTGACACTACCACTTAGACTCACTGTTTCCCTGTGGCAACTTACTGTGCTGAAGGCCAAGATGTATGTATGCATACATACCAGTATTCATATATCAAATACATAGAGCATATGTATACATACAGTATATTGCATAAATATGGCATTCATGCAGTAAGGATTGTGCACATTTCTGAGGCCACCATTGGATTTGTTATTTTAGCAATGTTTAACGTTATGATGGCCATATATAGTTATTTGGGTAACACTTGACAATAAGATTCAGAAAAAAAAATAAAATTATTGTTAGGTTATCATTAGTTAATGATTACCTAATGACTAAATAATCATTTAAGCATATCTGCATATTGTATATTCCACATCTTATTGTAAAGTGTTATATATCTTTAGAAGACATCAGGAAATATGTATGCCGTAATGCAGTAAAATGTAAATGGAATGGAATCCTAATTAATGTAAATGGTAGCACCTGTATTTATTCAAGACATCCCTGGGCATTTACAACTCAGTGGGTGTTTGTTAATACAGTGTACCAGATCAACTTTCAATCACGTCCATTTTATTCAATATGTGAAAGATCACTGAATTTAAGGGAGACAAAATCATAATTTTGCATCAGCAAGGCCACTCTCAAAGTGAAATCAGCAATGAAACTTGATCCCCAACATATGGTGTTCTAGCTGTTATATTAAAATGTCTGTCATTCCTTCAGGAAAGCACCTGATTAGAAATTGTTTTATTTTTCCACATGACAACAAGCACACTGCTAATGCAGTGAAATCATATTTGGAAAGAAAAACAGACTGATAAAATACAGACTGACCTCCACAGAGTCCAGGCCTAAATATTACAGAGGCAGGATGTGATCACCTGGATGGAGAAAGAAATTGAAAAAACTAAAACTAAAGCCTAAATCAAAGCAGGAGCTCTGTAACATGTTAAAAGAAGCCTGATATATTATACCAGAAGATTACTAAATAAAACTGTAACACAGTTTCCCAAAAGTTCAGCATGTGCTAATAACCCGGGTATGTCACACTAAACTCTGACTGTATAGCAGGGGTGTCAAACATGCGGCCCGTGGGCCACAACCGGCCCGCCAGAGGGTCCAATCCGGCCCACATAATGAATTTGAGAAAGTTTCACATTATGAGTAGAATCTAATCAGTATGTGAACTACTATAATTTTCTGTTCCAGATACAAACAAATACAGTGACAAATTGCTTAGTGATCCACTGATCTGTCAATTTTAATGCAAATGTGTCAATCGTAAACTTAGGTATAATATTACACTTCTTTTTCCTCAAGAAATTTCAGGTTGTTCATTTGTTTTGTAAAAAAAAAAAAAGATACTTGATTAAATGCAAAACAAAGGGAAACATTTAGATTTCTTGTTGTTTATAGGTTATTATGCTATTATTTTACTGGGCCAGCCCACTTGAGATCAAACTGCACTGTATGTGGCCCGTGAAGTAAAATGAGTTTGACACCGCTGGTGTATAGTATAGGATTTTGCTCTGAAAATTGTTTTACTTTTATCACTTTTTTTTTGTACACATTTCCAGTATTTTCTGGTTGTGTCTTAATAAAGTAACTGAAAAACAGAAATTGTTGGTCATTAAAACGTTTATAAAACAACAAAGATAGTGGGGGACTTATGACTTTTGCACAGTTCTGTATGTGCTTCATATATAGACCACAGATATATTCCAGATTTATAGGTTACTGGGGTTAATTATAGTATATATGCTGATATAGGACCTAAAATAAAGCAATAACAGTACGCATTGTGGTATTGCTGCTTTATTGTCATTTTATTTAATTTAATTCCATTCATTTTGGATCCCAATTATTCATGGTAACATTGGTAAAATATAGAGTAGGTTTTGCAGTATCAAAATGTTCATACCTGGCCACCCTACTGCAAACAATGAAGGCCTAATATGGTTTGTTCTATCTAAGCTTATATTTATAAAGGTTTCCCTCTGGTCGTGTTGACCAGTGTGTCCCTTACTCTGCGTTTGCCATAAACTGAGTGGATTTGTAGAGGGATAATTGGACAGGAAGTGGTGGTTTGCCACAGAGTGACCCACCAAATAGATTCCCCCACTGCAGCCCGATGCAACACTAATTTACTCCTCCCCATAGGTCAAATATGAGCAGACCTACAGTCACAATATTGGTTTCACTGGTGGTTTTATACAAAAGTACTGGGGACAACTATGATTAAGTGTGGTTCTTTTGAGTGCCTGCACAGGACAGTGGTCTGCTCCCCAGTGACCACAGTTTCTTAACAGGCCAAAAGCTGTACCTTGGAACCATCCTCCAAAAACTGTTCTCTATATTTTGTATTTACATTTGAGCCTGTCTGGTGTACATGGTCACCACAGACTAAATCTTTGTTATACACGTACAGTATATGCACCATGGGAGTATGGCCAGCATCCACATTGGTTTCTTTAAATAGAAGACTTCTCATTGGAGTCAAGTGGGCCAGTGCTGTTTTTAGGGCGCAGAAGTCTGTTTGATGCTATACTTTCCTTCAGCCAGTCTTTAATTAGTGTGCGGCCTTATCCCTCAGCTGCAAAAGAGCATCCCACATATCCCTTTTCTGGAAGGAGGAGACTCCTCTGCCCTCATAATGACAAGGCACATGCGAAGACAGTTAATAAAGAATCAAAGCCACACACTTAAAATAGTGTCGACTCCAAAACAGCATCAATGCACTGGGCTGTAAGGACAAACTTAATTGTCCCTATCACTCTTTAACCAAAAATTACAGAAATTTTTTATCTGACTATATTCAAAGTTCAAAGTAGAGCATATATTTTGTTTGTTTTTTTCCTCTCACTCACTCATCTCTTCCCACTTATCCTCAACATGAGGGTTGCAAGGGGCGCGAGGGGCGCTGGTACCAATCCCAGCTGCCAATTCCAGGCTGAAAGACAGGGTAACCCTGGTAAATCTATGGTAAATTTAGAGTCTAAATCTATATGTTTCTTGGACTGTGGGAAGAAACTGGAGAAACCAGGGAAAATCCACACAAACACAGGGAGAACATGCAAACTCCATGCAGAAAGGCCCTTGTTGTGACCTTGTTTTTTGCTACAAAGGCAACATAAATAATAGATTTTGACCCTACCTGAGCTTTGTGACAAGGCCTCTTTGATGCAGGCCAAACTAGCATTGCATGTACTTTTGGTACAGTGTAATTACCAAGCATGCATATGTTAAAAAGCAAACAAAAACTCTTGCATTGTCTTTATACACAGCTCACCACTGGCCACCGGGTGGCACTATCAACCATCGGTTATGTTGGCTGCTCCATTTCCATCTTGTGTCTTGTCATCACTCTTGTGACCTTTGCAGTTCTGTCGTGAGTATCACCACCCAGTCAGAATGAGACATAAACCAACTTAGCCAGTGTTGTACATTTCATTAATTCAAAGTCATAATGTTGTCACTGACATGTTTGTGTGCATCTGTAATCATGGCAGCTCAAAAGAAAGCAAGTCTTACTGTTTCCAAGACGCTAGAACAAGTCACGTGGTCATGTGTTGCTCTGCAGGTCAGTGAGTACCATCCGTAACCAACGCTACCACATCCACGCCAACCTGTCCTTTGCCATCCTGGTGGCTGAGATCTTACTGCTCATCAGTGCTCGCTTTGACCCAGGCACGGTGCGTATATATACAGTGCAAAACTCTAAGGCCATTAGAATAAATGCCGAGGAACAACACACAACCACAACGAGTTAATTTAAATTATGAGTGATAATGTAAAAGAAACAAACTCTATGTACAGGTGGGAAAGAAAAACTGAAGAAAAGAAAATAAGTCACATGATGAGTAGCAAAGTACTTTTTACTTACACACTGTAGTAGATAGATATATAATAGATGTAAATGTATAATGAGAAGGACAATAGTTTGATGGTGAAAACATGACTTTGTGCAGCTGCCCTGTAAGGTCATGGCTGTCCTGCTACACTTCTTCTTTCTGAGCGCCTTCGCCTGGATGCTGGTGGAGGGGCTTCACCTCTACAGCATGGTGGTCAAAGTGTTTGGCTCAGAGGGAAGCAAACACTTCTACTACTATGGCATTGGTTGGGGTAAGTCTGTCATGTGATCCATGTCATTGTGTTTTTACCCTTGTCTGGTGATTGTTTCAAGAATACAGTATCATATTTTATTTCATAATCCCTGATTTGACCCTTTGTTCCACCTTTACCTCATGTCACTCCGTTACTGTGAATATAAATTAAGTCTTTTTTATTTCACATTGTTGGTCAAATATTGCTTGTGGCAAACAAATAACTAAGAGCCTGCTTTGAGGTCTGAATGTGCTTTGAGTTACATACCAGAATAACAATCGCCTCCCCTGATCACGATGAACCAGAGTTGATGGACAGATAAAAAGAGCCAGGGTCATGTGCATACTGTCTTTAGCTGCTCGGGAATGCATAGTCTCTCCCTCACATGCTGAACCCATTAGAGGAAAAACGATCCCTTTTTATTACTTCCTTTCTTCTGGCCAGAGTAATTTTTCATTTTGTGTGGCCAACTGCAAATTATGTGCCGCAGACAGTTAGAAGTATAACTCTTATACTTAAAAAGTAAACAGTAATTTTATAATGAATTGCTGCCGCTATTAGCTGTGATAAAGGCCACTGACTACTTTATCTTTCATTTCCTCCCACAAAGTAAAAGTTTTCTTGTACTACAGCATGTTAAAAAACTCCATTGAAAAGACCATTGCAATGAAGTTAAAGATTTATATTCATGGAAGTGAGCAATTAGCAGCTAGGGTGATAAATAACCCTACACTGAGTTTAAATATATTTAAAAAGAAACTGTGCTACTTTTGGAGGAGACAATATTACAAGTGACCAATGGGTCCAATAGCCTTTTCCTTTAAATTAAACATAGTATCTTCAGATGACACAGTGGAAGTTAAGACACCATAGAATATTTTAATCACTATTTGACCTCAGAATGTAATAACCTGCATGCCTGTGAGCTTTTTTACTCTTGTAGGTTCTTTGATAAATCCTAATCATTTTTTTTCTTGGTCCAAAATAATCACATGGCTTTTGGAGCCAGGCCCAGACGTAGGCCTTAAATCTTCAGGTTTAGTGTGAGACTTGACTAGATTTCATTAAACCATGCCGCAGTGATCTGAAGGGTGAGCATAAATTATTGTGTTGTCAACATGTAGGAACACAAGTGAAAAGCAAAACACATTCCTTTCCTTGGTTTTACATTGCTCTGTTCATTAGCTGTTGGATTAATGCACTATAATATAATGTACCAATATTTGATTTATTGTTTTGTTTTTTTAATTACTGTGTCATGCATTAAAAAACATGTCCAGCCCTAACAGGCTTACGCAACACCATTATTCAGCAAGAGTAAAACAAAAGTCTCCATGGTGTTTTCCCAGACTTTAGACTCAAGAGTAGCAAAATCATATACTGTACATTAAAATAAATCATCAGTGCACCTGATCGTTTCTGAATGTTGAAGACTTTTTGTTCAGTGTAGGTGTTCTTAATTCATCACAATGATGACAGTGCAGGAGGAAGTGTGACTCAGTCTCAATTTCACCTTATTCACATAATAGTTTTACCATCTTTCAGGGAGAGAGGAAGGATTCCTATTCTTAGCTGAGCAACTCTCGCTCTCTGACTTCTTTAAAAGTTTGCTGTAACGTAAGATTTAGCACAGTATGTATGCTTGTTTTTATTATACAGTATGTTCATGCTGCACGGCAAAAAAAAAAAAAAGAAGAATGCTAGGAAGCAAACATGAATGTAAGCAATTATAATTCAAAATACTTTTTTTTTTTAATTTCCTGAGAGGGGAAGAGGATTATACACTGCAAAAACTCAAAATCTTGCCAAGTATATTTTTCTAATTTCTAGTGAAAATATCTTATCACACTTAATCAAAATGATTGTGGGGGCTTAAGGCTGCAGACAGTGCTTTTTGATGAAAAACAGGAAATCTAACTATATGGTATTTCCACTTTAATATCTTTATTTAAGAGCAACAATGGTGTTTCTGTTAAAACACCATTGTTGATGTTACTTACTTGGAAAAAAGAGGGAGCAGGTGACTGAGACCCTGCATCTCATTCTTGAGCTGATAAATTCACTCAGCAGAATTATGTGACATTGGTGACTGTGTAACGTGTGTGTTTGTTTTCTTTATTTTTTTATTATTAGGCTCTCCTTTGGTTATATGCATTGTTTCCATGACATCAGCCCTGGACAGTTATGGTGAGGTTGACAAGTGAGTATAAGCCACACCTACTTATATGTATTTATTTTATTTAGACCTTGGTGGCATTGCATAAGAATGACTTCTTGGAAATAAAGGGGGGCGGTATATTGTTTGTGTTATTCAAATACTTTTGGGTTAACATTTATGATGTCACACTCCCATATTTACATTTCCATTTTGTCTTTTTTACAAATTTAACATTTTTTCATTGTTCTCTGACACATCTATCCTTCCTTTTTCAGCTGTTGGTTATCGTTGAAAAATGGCGCCATCTGGGCTTTTGTGGCACCAGCCCTGTTTGTCATTGTGGTGAGAAATTTAAAAAATTGTCATCGTTTTTCCTCATTAGATTTGATTTTGGTCTGATTTTCTGTCCTCATATTCAGTTATACTCACTTTATTGACCGATGAAATTTGCAGTCAGTCGGGACAGCACAACTCTTAAAATAATTTCCCCTCTGATTTTCAGGTGAACATAGGCATCTTGATATCTGTGACCAGGATCATATCTCGAATAAGTGGAGAGAATTACAAAGTTCACGGAGATGCCAATGCAGTCAAGTGAGTTTATTTGTTTTCATGATTAAAGTAATACTTTTTAGATTGTTAATTATTGTACCTTTATTTTAAGCCAGTATAATTAACACAAATGTCTCTTTCTTTGTTCCAAGGCTGACTGTAAAGGCAGTGGCTGTGCTTCTTCCTATACTCGGCATTTCCTGGATCTTTGGCGTCCTTGCCGTCAACACACACTCTTTGCCGTTCCTATATATCTTTGCCGTGTTCAACTCCTTACAAGTATGTTCTTCACGAATACAACACTGCGTTTCTGAACTGGGAGCAGTTACTTGTGAATTTTCCTTTTTTAAAATTTTGTCTCTATTTCTTTCAGGGATTCTTTGTTTTCCTTTTTCACTGTCTTCTCAACTCAGAGGTACGGTGCTAAAAGTGTTGAATATGTGTTTAAACGATTGTTCATTTCTTTCATATCATCTTTCATAACATTTTTCTCTGCTCTGATGTGAATAACTGGCTGTCCTTATGAGGTACAAAAGTGTGGAGGCATTTTTCATCTTTTGTATGTTGTTGCTCTCTGTAGGTCAGAGCTGCTTTCAAACACAAAACCAAGGTGTGGACGCTCACCAGCAGCTCCATCCGAAACATAAATGTGAAGCCCTTCAACTCTGACATTGTGAGTGCTGCTGTTCAGTCCTAACTTTAATTTTTTTTTTTTTTTTTTAAAAAAAGGACACGTTCCCCTTATAACTGCCTGTGTCATTTCCATCTTCTTGTCCAGATGAATGGAAACAAGGACGGCGTTATTCCCACCAAGATGAGCACCAACTCAGCCAATCGAATCGACCTCTCCGCCGTGTAGAGGCTCCGATCACCACTTCTGTGTGTGGCAGGAGAGCAATCTGAAGCTCACTAGTATAGAATGGCAAACACTGGCCAGAGTATACTCTCCTGCTGCATTATGTAATGAAATGAATACTCATTCACTCAAAGAGAAAGTGATACTGAAAGAGATTCTATAGCTGAATAATAGCTTCTTATTTTAAAAACAAACGGACTGTGAGGACTGTGACTTATTATCATCTCATAAACAGCATGTTCACGTGTTCCCAAATCCAAGAGTTGAGATTTCTGAGGAGAAGGCGGGTGAAGTAACAGAGTGTTTTAAAGGGTTTATCTTAGGGAAGTTCACTCACTTGATCTCTTGCTGATAGTTGATAGTTTGAAGAAAAGTAAATACGAGGCTACTGTCAGCACTTACTCCAGTAACACAGCTGGTCTGATGCTGTCCACAGCTAACATGCCATAGAAAAAGAAACTGGTTGACAAACTATAAAAACTTACTTAAACTGGTGATATCTAAATGAATTCAGTTTATTCCAACTAAAGTAAGCAAGTTATATAAACAGAAATTTGCTTACTTTAGTTTGAAATAACATAAATCATTTAGGCTTTAAGTTTATCATCTGTTTTCTTTTTTTCAGTGCAGTCTCCCGACCAGCACGTCTAAAATACAGTAATAACCACAAAACAATGGCTTTGTTTAACCTGTCAGTGCAAAAACACTGTATTGTCAGAGTGGTCGTCTCAGCATACAGTAAATATGCAGAGATCTCATCTAGACAGAATGGAAAACAAGCTTATTTTCTAAAACAATAATATTCTGACATTGGCGAGTGAGTCTCACACAGTACAATAGTGTCTGCTTTTGTTCACATGCAGCAGATGTAACATGTTCAAAGCTGAGAAGATAATGAGTGCAGTATTTTCAGAGGACGGTTGAGTAGAAATAAATGCATAATCCTGGACAAGAAAAGGAAGGAAATGTATGTCCTAAAACACAGTGTTACAAATGTTTAAAAATGACATAGTGGCTTCATCAGATGTAAACAGTGTTTATCGACACAACTCAAAAATGGCTAGGCTCACCTGATTCATACAGTTTTAATCCAGTTTTGCGGAAAGCGCAACACAATAACTGCGTTATAATAACACAATAAAGGTGAATTAGACGCTATGTTTTCTGAGGATAAGTATTTATTTATTTGTGAGTTTATTATGGTGTTTCCTGTATAGTGCCAAAGCTCAATAATCAGTGTGTTCCTACATCAAATTCTGGGTTTGAGTGGCTCTTCTTCTGAAAGGAAGTGACTGGTATATGGATATTTGCTGTGTACCTCACTTCTTGATAAGCTGTGCTATGCTATGCTATGCTATGCTTTGAGGAATAGTGAAAATGTGTGTTTTGGACACAATTCTGTGAACTTAATATGTTGCTTATTTCTTTCACATTTTCATATATATATATAATTTTTTTGTACAATTACATATGAAACCTGGTCCACATCAGAGGGACTAGATGATGCTGATGCTTTTTTTCTTAACATACTGTGAGAAGAGAGGAAGTTAGGCACGTTTTCAAATGTTCCATTGATTTTACACTGTACCAACATGATGTTTCCTGAGACAGGATTTACTGTAAGTCACTCTGTGCTCACTTGTCTGTCAATTTGAAGTTAAATACTGTTAAATATGTCTGAGCTTGTATATAGCCTTCATTCATTGTTGTCTTATGGTACTATGGTTTATGCTTTCAGTTATCTTTATTAAAAAAAGGAGTTTATCACAAGAAATTAATGTCATTGTCACTACATTTTAAAAGATGGTATAATATATTATACCATCAACAAATACCGATATTTGTTGATAATTAGAAAATTGTGAATACATATTTTGCTAAAGTTAAAGTAAATATCTTGTTATTTTATTTTATCTTATTTTAGGTTGGCCTTTATATATATATATATATATATATATATATATACACACACACACAGTACTGTGGATAAGTCTAAGCCACCATTAGATTTGTTGTTTTAGCAATGCTATAATGACCATACTGTACAATTGCTTTATTGGAACATATCCTGAAAATATATAGAAACACATATGCAGTTTAAAAATAACATCTTTTTCAGAAAAAAACAAACAACAAAAATTCTTCTATAATATCAAATATTTAGTGTGGCCTACATTTCCACTTGAACAATAACACAACCATGGCTCTTTAAAACCTGGAATGGAACCCTAATGTTATTGGTCAAACCTGTGTTTCTCCTACTATTTCATGCCAACAAATAGCTGCTGTGAAAAAGGTCTATTATACCTGGTTTACTCATATGCAATACCACCAAGCACCGATATAGAATAAAAGGAGCTAAATTTAGACTGGGTCGTGTGATTTACGAGGTGTCCCTGAAGGCACCACTGTTCGACAGCTGCCTTGGTGTTTGCGCGTGCGCACAGTGGGATATGAATAACCAGCAGATGGTAGAAAGGTGAGGAAGAAGACAATAATATCTGAGCTGTAAAGAAACACCGACTCTAGACTGAGACTTTACAGAGAGACAGCTGAAGCTCTTGTGAAGCGTTAAACAAACCGTGGTCTCTAATACGTCGTTTGTGTGCATTTATTTATTTATTTAACTTTTTTTGGCCAACATTGTTTTACCTTTTTTTATGTGCTAAACTTCCTAATGTTGTCAACGATATTTTTCTTACAAATCTAGTCGTTCATAATCAAAGAAATGGGATTTTCCGACACGAGGGACGGGTTCTGGTTCTGGTTCTGGGACTGTACGTCGGTCTCTGAGGGAAAAACAGCCTCCTGAACTATATGTGCTGGTGTTTCACGTTATTTTATTTTGCTTCGTTGAAATTATCAATATTCATGGAGTCTGTTGGGAAATTTGAGTTCAGCAGGAAAGACCTGATTGGCCACGGTGCCTTTGCGGTCGTGTTCAAGGGAAGACACAAAGAGGTAACTTTTATTTATTTTTCTACCAAAGTCAAGATATGAAGAGAAACGCTCTGGTGTGGAAAAATAACTTTAACTTTTTCAGAGACGTAACTGGGTGGTTGCTGTGAAGTGTATCAACAAGAAAAACTTGGCCAAGTCACAGTCTCTTCTTGGCAAAGAAATCAAAATATTAAAGGTGGCATCACCATTAAATGTTAAGATAAGTTCTTTTCCATTTTTATTTTTTATTGCTGTTATTTACTAAAATGTTGTTCTTCCTCCTCCTTCAGGAGCTCAAGCATGAAAATATTGTCAGTCTACTTGATTACCAGGTAAGAGTGACATGTAAACACACATTAATACACATGCTGGACTGTGAAGGAGACACTGGCTGCTCTGCAGGCACATGTTGCAAGTGTCATTTGCTCCTGTGCAGATTTGGCTGATGGGTATTGTAGTTTTTCCTTTTCCTTAAGACTTGAACTGGAGCTGAAGTTCATGTTCAATGTAAGATTTCTTTGTAATTGTAATTAAATTAAATTAAATTACAGCGACATTTTTAGCACTTGGTTCATTCTTAATCTCAGCTTTATTTTGACGAATCTAGTCTAATCTTAGTTAATTAATGCCATCTTTTAAATTTGCTAGTGTGCTTCCCTCTCACCTTACTGACACCTGCCAGACATGGACTTACCTTATCTGACAGATGGCAGGATGGTACAGCTAAACAATAAGTCTTAAAACACAGAGCAGCAGGTGTCCCAGCAGGCACAAACAACAACACATGGGGATAATGACTTTAATTTCAGATGGCGTCAGTACCAGAACAACCCTTCTCTCTTTAATCTGTGACAATGACAATAGCCATATGGTGTTTTTATACGACAGAATCGGCTTTAAATGCTGATATAATGTTTCACTCTGATATGCAGCGTTGGCTTTGTGGTGCAAAAGACAAACAGGATGCAACTTGCTCCTTGCATCAACTTTCCTTTCAAGTCAGGTGTGGGACTGACACCCTAAACTTACTCACCCAGAGACTCTTTCCAAAGGTGTCACACTGGGTGTAAAAATAGGGAGGGCTCCTGGGTTATTTGGGGTTGGGGTGGACAGATATCAACAGGCAGTACAATATCAGGTTCCTGAATTCACAGCTAAATTTCTACAAGTGCTGCTGGTTACGGGCCAAAACAGAGTCGACCCATGTCATGGTGTCACTTGTTGTGTAACTTGGTGCACAGCAACAAAAACATTCATCCAAATTAATTCAGAAATGCCATGTTATTTATTATCAGTCAACTATTCAAAATAAAATTACATCCTCTACTTGTTATTAATCAGTTTTAGTGTTTTTCAGGGTCTACTTTTCTGATAATTTGCACTATTTTTCATAATTTTCAACAGGAAATGGGGGGATGTGTGTATCTTGTCATGGAGGTGAGTTGTAATAGAAATGATAAAAGCTGGTCTGTTATTATATATATATTACATTATATGTATATAATGTGACTGTCAAACTTGCTATAAAGAGTTTTCTGTCTTGTCTTCCAAGTACTGCAATGGAGGTGACCTGGCAGAGTACCTTCACTGTAAGTAAAGCTTAATATAGTTCACATCTCACTACAGTAAAGTTTTCCTTTCCACCCCTCAATGTTGTGTGTCAGTCTCACACTTTGTTAGTTGTAAACATGTTTGGAGCAGCTTACTTTACCGGCAGGTTGAGGGAATAATAGGATTTTGCCAATGACAATCACACATTTCAGGTTTCAGGTCATGTCAGTGGGTAACTTATAAAATTAAGTTACAAGTAAATAACTTGTCACTAATACTCTCTAAGTGCAAAATTAAGATTACTCCCTTACATTTGTTCTGTTTTTCCTACAAATGATCAGAAATCAGTGCCACTGGGTTTCCTGCAACTTGAGCACCTACGGTGTTTAAATACACAGGTCATGGGTTCTTGCTAGATGGTTATGCTACAAATTTAACACCACCTCAAAGTCCAATCCCTGTGTCTAGGATGATGAGCAGTTTACCAGATGGACGTTTAATATACTTTGCCAGTCTTTAAATGCAGATGCAGAGTAATAGTTTGCTGTCATCTTGCGGCCATCTCTTATTTTGAAGACTGACCCATTCTGTGTTCAGCTATTTGCAACACAACACTCAGTCACACTTGGCAAGATTCACAGAGCACCCACATGACCTCACCCATCTGTCACTCACTCGTCCTGATGGAAAAACACTGGTCGCCAGAATCACTGGACGTACCAGGAAGGAGGGGGTCACTAAGATGTTCCACACCATGTGAATTAGTTTCCAAAATAAGCCTCGCCATAAACAAAATTCTCCTCCATGAGGACTGACAGCAGTGACGCGTAGTTGTGCATCTTTACCTCAGATTTTTGTGGCAGGGACAGTGACAACAAACAGATGTAGTTTGCAGTTTGTAAGTCAAATAAAAGCCTGCAGGTAACAAATATTTTTGATTTACAAATATCTTATTATCTATAAATACTGTAATTTTAATAGATTGTAAAAAAAAAGGGACTGGCATTAATTATTTGGTTCACAAAATGTCAAAATTAGCTGACATATCCAAAATCAATGACTGTAAATGCTTAACATTTCTGCTTTGAAACTGACAAATAAAAAAACTGTGAAAAATGTTACTAGCTGGCCATATTTTTTATTGTATAATACATTGTTTTATTGCACTGGTTTCATTGCTCTATGAAATATTTTATATTGTTGTTTAACACTGCCTTGTAAGGTGACCATGGCTGTTTTGAAAAACAAATAAAATGTATTATTATTAGTAGTAGTAGTTGTTGTATTCAATCATTTAGAAATGTTTTATTACGGGTTAAGACAAAAATAGTGATTCATTATTAGATTTTATTGATACATAATAATAATTCATGGGATACATTATTGATCGAATAGTTTATTAATATGATTGTGAGCTTGTTTTATATACAGTATATTTATTTCAGTTTTGACTTTTCAGGGAAACCAGACAATCATCATTTTATGAAGATGAGATGGGCTATGATAAAACTATGCATGTGTACTGCCATGTTGGGTCTCTCTCTCTCTCTCCTGTATCATCTAAATTAGTTTCATCTCTCTGATCTGCAGCCAAAGGCACATTAAGTGAGGACACCATCCGTGTGTTCCTACAGCAGATTGCTCAGGCCATGAAGGTCCTGCAGAGCAAAGGAATCCTCCACAGAGACCTCAAGCCCCAGAATATCTTACTTTGTCACCCTGAGGGCCGCAGGTCCACTCCCATCAACACCTACATTAAGATAGGTAATGGCATCACAGCCACCACACAAACACACACACACAGCTCCACACTGCACTCGCCTGCCTTACAACCCTCACCTTATTTTTCTCACCCTTTAGCTGACTTTGGGTTTGCACGTCATCTCCAGACAGACACTATGGCAGCCACACTTTGCGGCTCTCCCATGTACATGGTGAGTATTAGATGTCTTACTCTGGTTTTTGTGCCAACACAGTGTAATTTCTGCATGTCTCTAACCTGTAAGCTGTGTTTGTCTGGTGATAGGCTCCCGAGGTCATCATGTCCCAGACCTATGATGCTAAGGCTGATCTGTGGAGCATAGGCACCATTGTGTACCAATGTTTGACTGGAAAAGCACCATTTCATGTGAGTTTCACTTAAAAGCACATTTATGCCGATGCAACCAGATTTAGAAATCACCATCAAATGTTTTGCTCCCTTAAATAATCTTTAAGGAAATATAGATGTGATGAATCCCTTTCACAACACAGAGAAACAACATGGTCCAGAACTGCTGAAACCACCTGCCTGCGTAGTGACACTCTCTGATAGATGGTGTTTTTAGCTGAAAAGTGAGGGACAGCTTGACCACTTGTTAGGAGAGAGCCTTGTTTACAGAGGAGCCACAGGGAGGTTGCGAGCCAGTTCTCTGAACCCAGCGTAAATATTGTTTCACAACACTTGGTATTACTTTCTACTGTTCACGTGGCTGCTGAGATGAAACTGTTAAACTGTTATTTTCAGATCACCTGAGCTGTAATTTTTATGTACTCACATGTGCAAATGGTCTTTTCTTCCCTTCTTCTTTCCATTGTTTCTTGCTTTACCAGTAAAAGAAAAACAAACAATCTGTTGTTTGACCTTTTGTACCTGTTGAGGTTATTTATGTAGCAGTTTCCTTGAATGCTTGTTTCCTGCGAATGAAAGGGAGGACTGACTTCTATTTCTGCCACTCAGGACAGTGAGTTGAGATAAGTCCAAGGGTCAGAGTGAGGTTAACTTTGTGTCATTAAACCCAAACATATTTTGGTGTTCTTTGGCAAACAAAGTTTTTTATAGCTGCAATGATGTAGGTGGGTAAATATTCAAGCACACACAATCAATTATATTTAAAGGCTTGTGTTTAAGAGTTTATGTCTGCGTGTAATAGTCATTTACAAGTGTGTGTGTGTGTGTGTGTCTGTGTGTAGGCCAGCACACCACAGGAGCTCCGACTCTTCTATGAAAGCAACAGGACCTTGTTACCCAAGTGAGTGAGTGCCCGCCCACTATCTCTCACACACACTCACACATTCTTGGCCATGTTTCTTACTGAGGACACTCAGAGACATAATGCATTCCCTAGCACCTTATCCTAACCTTAACCATCACAACTAAATGCCTCATGCTTACGCTTAACTTCATCATCCTGAATCGGACCACGGATCTGTACCCCAGTAGTCTATGTTGTATGCATTTTCTTCTGATTTTTCTTCTGCCTGGAGATGTTTGTCTTCAGCAAGTTGTGTCCACCTTTCCTCTCCTCTCTCTGCCAACTCTCATTTCCACTGTTCTCTATTGCTTGCTCTTTCCTCCCATTTTCAATGTCAATGTCGCATTTGACCATATCCTGGAATCGAAGGTGGGGGGCATCCTCGTGCTCTTGCACCATTCAGAGAGAGAACATCAATATTGGTGATGTGATTACTTTGCCTGGTGTTGAGGAGTTGCCTTAAGCATGTGTAGAGTCTAGTTCCTGTGTGGTCCAAGAACTTGTCCACTGCCCGGGTAGACTAGACAGTGGAGGTATGGAGTCAGGGCTTACCTTCCCATAGAAGAACAGCTTTCCCAGGCTAATGATCTCCATCTCCCCAGGTGCTATTTACCCACAGCTGGGGGTCTCTTTCATTTGCATCAGTTTGTGTCCACAACCCTTAACTTAACCCTAACATAGACCTTATTCTAATACTAACCCCCAAGTGCATAAACAGGTATTAGAGACCTGTACAGATCTATCATCTCTACTCTCAGATTGCTGATAAAGGCCTAATATTAATGATTTTAATGACTGAAAAGATGCAAACATAGACACGTGTACAGTACATACACAGTTAGCACCAAATTAATACCATTCACATGATCCATGCAACTTTAAAATTAGTTCCCTTGTGCAACAAACCAAAACTTGCATCCAATGTGTCCAATCATCTAGAACATTCTCTTGTCAAGTTAAATGTAGTGGACTCCTGTTTGTGTTACATTTCTTCTTTATTTGAATTGTGAAACTGTTTCTACCTTTTTATTTTGATTTACAATCAGCCGTCTTAGTTTTTCATTCGTTTTGAACATGTAGTATCTGATCCTCATTAATGTAGACATGGAAAGTGATCAAAGAGATTTATGGATTGCTTGCGCACTGTTTCCATGGTGTACTTTATCACCAGCTGTATGGCTCATAGCCATACCTTTCTTTTGCAATGATGAAGTCGGGTGATAAGCCAGGCCCCGTTTTTGTGTGGGGAGATATAGTTTGTTGTTTTTCTTACATACTATATATAACCTGCTCTGAGCTGCCAGTTAGTGGCCTGTACAGCTATCATTTTCCACATGACCCACATAGTTTAACACAGACATAACCACACACACACATTTACTGTCTGCACTGACTCTGGGTATCATGCTGCCCTGAGGTTTTGCACCGAAACCATTTATTAGAATGAAGGTTTAAATTTCTACAGCTAATTCTGAAGCTTTTCAAAAGAAAAACTGAACCAAATATTATTTCTTCAGAATCGGCAGTTAAATCACAGAAACACAGAAATACAAAATACTTTTAAATCATTTTGATTAATTTGGAATGATCACTATTTATATCAATAGCATTGTTATGAATGTAAACAGGAAAGCTTTGTATTTTTCCTAGAATCCCAAAGGAGACTTCTGGTCACCTCAGACACCTCCTGATGGGACTGCTGCAGAGGAATCCTAGAGAAAGGATCTGCTTTGGTAATCTTCTGCCCTTTAACATTCACAGCCCCTTTGGTTTTACAAAGCTTCTCTTACATTTTAATCTTTAAAATGTGCAGATGAGTTCTTCCACCATCCTTTCCTGGAGACATGCTCATCCTCAAAGAAATGTATGTAGTATTTTTTGTTTGTTTGTTTAATTATCTGTCAACTATCAATACAGATGATATAAACAGGATCCTAAAAAACACAGGCATGTTTTTTGACAGGCTCTCCAGCTCCCATGTTCTCCTACCCAAGTTCAGGCTCAGGCAGTTCTTCCAGCAGCTCCTCTACATCCCACCAGGTTTCACCTCAAGTATGTACTGTTTTCTCTTGTGGACTGAGCAAAACCCACTTGAATAAAGGACTAAAATGTAAATGTCACACTTAAGAAATCTCATTGTGTGTCTGTATCCCTGACATTCCTCATAGTTAAACCTGACTTAACAGTCCGTATCTTTTACTGCCTTAGCATTCCGATGCTGAGATCCTGCAACTCCAGCCCAAAGAGCATTTCTTCCCTACACTAAACACAGCTGGCTTCCTGCAGAAAGACACAGCCAATCGAGAATGTAGGAACACATCATCTTACACAGATGACTATGTCATGGTTCCTGCCAGTTTTCCTGGTAAGACCTCTGAACTTCACTCTCACTATCTTTCTTTTTTTTGTAATCATGCATATTTCCTAACAGTAGCCTGTTACGTGCTAATTTATTTGCTGAACTTTGACCTTGTCTGCTTTACTCCTATGTAGATGAGTATACCTGTGAAGTAGATGTTGTGTCACCCATTGAAAGTTGCCTTATATACAGTGGGTGAGCCACACACAAACCTACTCATAATACAAACACAAAATGTGTTATTTCTATTTGTTTTTCAGCAATAGATGATAAACAATTAAGTTTTGGTTCATAAAGCAATATATTTATGCCAGACGTATTACTTCAAAATCATAGAGCTAATATTTATCTGTTTTATGCTGTCTTCAGGTGCTCACCAGGTGCAGATAGAGGTCCCAGGCCGATAGAAAAGACACCTCTGTCCTCTACTCCACCACACTCTCCCTCCAAGCCTGTTAGAGACCTGTACAGGTATATAGATTGGTGGGTCAACGGTGAAAGTGTTGAAAGATGTATTTATGATAAAGTTAAAACAAGGGAATGTAATTGTTTATTTATAAAACCTTTAAAAATGCTTCTTCTTCTATCCATGCAGGAAGCCTGCTGAATTTGTTGGCCACTCTGTGCCCATTCCTGTCCCAACACAGATCCAGAACTACCAGCGTATGGAACAGAACCTGCAACCTGTTGGTGTGCATGGCTCTGCCAGGCATGTAGAGGCACCTAATCTCTGCATCTGCTCTACCTAAGTTTGCTGCGATTATCTTTTATTTTTGTCTAACTATATCTCTTATCATTCAGGATAACACTGTGCTGTGCAGACAGGAGGAGAGAAAACTCCCCACAGTGTGGAGGAGGTAAAACGACAGGTTCAGGGTTTGATTCCCCGAGTCCAGCAGCAGGAGGGGGAGCCCATCCACAGCCATGCTCCCCACTAGGTAAAAGTATCTCAGCTGACTATTCTTGACATCCTTAACACAACTTATCTCATATTTACTTGCTTACTTAAAAAAATGAAGTTGTGTAAGCCCTGATCCAGGAGATTTTTACTAAGCAAAGATATTTTACAGCAACTACCTCAGTCACAATGTTAACACATTACATGGGAATTTGACTGTGCAGTTTCAGCTGTAGCTCACTTTCTGGCTATTGGAGCCATTAGGGGTGTGTTACTGCCTGAAATATGTCTTGCCCAGTATGTCCCCAGAGATATATTTTGTTGGCATTTGATTTTCTTTTGATCCTCGTTCCTTCTGAATGACTCGTCGGTTTTTATTCAGGCCTTTTGACAAGAACCAAAAAGCATGCCTAAGTATGCAAATGTTCCAGAACATGCTGACTTCATAATCAAACCTAAATCACTGGTTATCTTAATAATTTAATATCTCTCATTTTCTTTATTTTAGTGGGAACTACCCCAAAGATCTCAGATCAGACTCTCCCTCTCAGTACCAGAACTGGCCTCACCGGCTCCCCCAGTATCCAGAACAATTTAATATCTGAGGTCAGCTTCTGCAACATCTACATTGTTATATCATTAGTTCTCACAGTTTTCATTTACCTCTCTTTAGAACATCATAAAGTTATACAGTGCAGTTCTTACTTAACTGCACTGTACACATGTCAGTTTCATTTGTGTTTCAACAGCAGGTTTATTCACGGATGCCAGAACAAATCACGACACCCCCAGACCTGCAGTCCTTTGACCCACCTGCTGCTTCTCAGACCAACCACAGCAGCAAATCTGCTAATAAAAAGGGTCCTTTTAAAAGGTAAGAACATTAGAATATCATTATATTATAAGTTATAACAATACATTTTATATATATAAATATATATAAAATATAATATTCTATAACAACTGTAGACATGAAATGTAATATAAGTTTGTATAAATTAAAAAATCTGCCATCTTACACCTGAAGATGCCAACCTGAAGATGTTTTGAAGATATTTCATCTGTATAATAATAATAATTATTATTATCATTATTGAATATTCATAATGGTGTTTGTATTGAAGGTCTAGAACACTGAGCACAGGCAGGTTGTCAGAGATGCTGCTGAGGGCGGCCTTTGGAGCTGAAGATGGAAGTGATGAGAGCCTTAACAGTGAGAGAAGCATGGATATAACAGGTATAACTGCAAGTAGGACCAGTCATGTTTCTGCTGACAATGCCCCCTCTAATGTGTAGGATAAAGTGGTAGAAGATGAGAGATTGATATATATACTATATATACTTGCTATCAAAATTATTCAACCCCATTGCATTTTAGACATACTGACATACAAATTTCACAATTTTCAGGTGTTTGGAATAAACAAATTGCACAAGAACAGTTCGAATAGTTACACAAAACTAATATTACAAGAATTTTATCCAAATTCAACACTAAATTCTACTTTCAATGACTAATGCAGTTTCAAAATTATTACACCGCCCTAATTAGTATTCCTAGGAGCACACATTTTCAAACCACATGTTATTAGTTGCATCAAAATTCAGCTACAATTTGCTCAAAACGAGCAGTGAAACAAAAATAGAACTTTTTTGGGCCTATGGATCAGCTGTATGTCTGGAGGAGGAAGTATGAAGCACACGCAGAAAAGAACACCCTGCCTAGAGTGAATGGTGGTGGCTCAGTGCTGCTCTGGGGCTGCTTCGCTTCCGCTGGCGCTGGAAACCTACAGCATGTGGAGAGCAAGATGGATTCAATCAAGTATCAGGAATTCCTGGGAGAAAATATCATGCCGTCTGTGAGGAAGCTGAAGCTTGGGCGTCATTGGACCTTTCAACAGAACAATGATCTCAAGCATACTTCAAAGTCCACCAAGGCTTGGTTTTAGAAGAAGTCCTGGAAGATACTAGAGTGGCCATCACAGTTGCCTGACTTAAACCCCTTTGAAAATCTCTGGTGGTATTTGAAAAAGGCGGTTGCAGCACATAAACCCAAGAATATGAGTGAACTAGAGGCCTGATTCCTCAGCTGCCAGAAGCTGGTGTCTGGCTGTGCATCACGTTTGCAGCAAGTCATAACAGCAATGGGTGATCTACTAGGTACTAAAGATACTTGTCATGAAGGGGTTGAATAATTTTGCGACTGCAGTAATCATTAAAAGTGGCATTTTTTGTTGAATTTGGGGACCTTTTTTGAAGCAGTGTAGTAGCAGTAACCACATCCATTTGTATTTTGAGGGCTGTACTGTAATTTGTCTACATTTCCAAAGCTTTCAGAGGACAATGTTAACCTAAACTACAATTTTTGTTCCTACAGCTCCACCTACTGGTTATAGAAGAGGCTCTCAGGGCTCAAACAGTCCACCTCTTGCAGTCTTCACTGTAGGTTGTCCATCTGAAGGAAACACTCCTCCTGATTCCATGTTAAAAAGGAGGTTCTCAGGTATGTGTTCAAAAATACAATGGATGACTTACTTACCACTGAGAGCTTTGATTTTTTAACCATACTTCGTAGTAGGAGATTTTTGTTATTTTGTTCACTCAGATTTGAAAGTTAAACTGCATTTGTTTGCAACACAGATTCTCCCAACTACTTCAATTCAGCATGGCTACACAGAGGAAGGCGCAGACACAGTGAGACTGATGTAATGGATGCCAGTCCTCACTGTCGGATCTTTCACCCTCCAGAGCTCGCTGAAGATACACTGATGGAGGTACAAATTACTATCCTGATGAGGCTTTCACATGATTAGTTGTGCAGCAGAAAAAACACGTTCAACTTGTTTGATTGTAAGTACCGACAGTGATTTTTTGTTTCTGATCACAGGAGGCCCACACAGATGCCCTGAGTGACCTGCGTTTCACCTGGGGATTTGTCCACTGTATCATGGAACTGGCATCTTCTAAAGACCAGGGACTGGATGTCATCACCAGTCCTGATGTTTCCTTTCTGGAGCAGAGCTTGGTGACAGATCAGATTAGTCTTCTAAGTAAAGAATGGAGGTGAGTGGCGTGAAGCTTTATGCATTTCCTTGATATGTGCATCTTGCTTTCTTAACAAAGCTTTGCAAAATGACTTGTTCTTTTTTATATGCATATTTCAGCTATGCCGAGCAGTTAGTTTTGTACATGAAGGCTGAAGAGTTTCTATCATCAGCACTGCACACTGCTAAAGAGAACATTAAACATAATCAACTCCGTCCCTCTGCTACTGTGAAACAAGGTAAGAACAGTTATCTCTGGTTTTAATGAACAAACACTTTTTTGCAGCAGCAGTTTATAGTCCTTAGTGAAGAAAAAATTATTTCGGTTATTACATTCTGAAGAATTTAAAATGCAACATACAGCTTGAACTATCCAGGTATTTTTGGTGCGAGAGTCCATTGGGAATTCATGTTTACTTCATGACAAGAATGAGTTAATATTTGAAACAGTAATTAGATTTCTGTCTATTGTGTTTCTTTGTGCAGTGATTAGGAAGCTGAATGAATTGTACAAGAGCTGTGTAACCTACTGTCGCTCCCTCAACAATCGGCTGCAAACCTTCTTGCTTGACAAGCAGAAGCTTATGGACCACTTCACTGGACTCACAGCAGAGAAGCTCATCTATAGCCACACTGTCCACATGGTAATGTCCCTTCAATCAGGTTCTATCGAGTATACTGTATATTCACCGTGCATATTCTGTCTTAGACTCAATTTGTGTGTGTTTTATTGCCTTCAGGTACAGGCTGCTGCTTTAGATGAGATGTTCCACTATGGCACAGCATCAATCCAGCGCTACCAACGAGCTCTTCTGTTATTGGAGGGTCTTTCCCGAATCATGACTGAACAAAAGGACATAGACAGTATACATAAATGTGTGTGGCACTACAACAATACATAGGACACTATCTTAGACTATTATGAAGTGGTTTGCCATGTCATTTTGCTTCAATTGCCTCTAATATTAATGTTTTCATCTTTATGTTTTCCATAGGTAAAGAATGCATTGAGCGCCGCCTCTCCTCCCTGCAGGCCGAGCAGTATCCATGAACTATGCACTCACAGCTACTGGATTAATTTGCCTCATCCATCTCTCCTTGATGTAGATGAATCCTCTCAGACTGTCATTACACATGAGCACTTTCTTAAGGGAAATGACCACTGGAGCATCTGCTCTTATCCCAAAATCCAGTCTGTAATTTTACATAAATGCACAGTAAAGACTGGATGTATGCAGTCTTTTTGATTGTATGAACTGATTGTTTGAATACTTTAATAAGGGACATTAGTCGTGGTAGATACTACATATTGTTAACCTTAGTTTGCTCTGTGTTTTGCACATCATAGAATTATCAGATTAGCTGCTTTAAAATGTGTTGTACTTGAAACAGTTTAATGTGGTGGTAATGTGGTTAACAATGTTGCCTCCCAGTCAGTGAGGCAAAGTACTCACTTCCTCTCATAATCCAGAGACAGGCAAATTAGTTTACTTGGATTACTTGGACAAATTGCCACCAGGTGAGAATGAATGCATGAGAATGTGTGGTGACCTGTCCAAGGTGCAGCCCAACCTTTCATCAGTGTCAGCTGGTATTGCATACAGTCAATCTGCTACCCTGAAATGATAAGCAATACAACTAATGGATGGATGTACTTGAAACAAAGATTGTTGTTTTATCTGTTTTTTTCCTTAAATCATTTGCATTATTCGTTCAGTATATCTTCACTAGCAAACATGAGTCACAGTGTTCTGGATGAGATGACCAAACAGTGTCTCTGTGTGTAGTATTGTTTGTTAAAACTGTGCTTTTTGTACATATTTCCAGAGTGTAATGGTGATTGTACAGTATAGGTGTCTTACAGTCACAAACATTCATTATAGACTGCAACACATGTTATGAAAGTAGAATCATTGTGCATGCCACATTGCTTATGTTTATCTGCTGTTTATATGTGTGAGCGTGAACATGTGATGTTCAGCTGTGCTAATTTTGACATGTGAATTGTATGTTTTGATTAATGTAAAACATTTATCTGTGAATGAATTTGTACTTGATTTATGCCTGATACATGTCATTAGGTTCATTTTTTGTGAAAATGTGAAAATGTTTTCTAAATTCAAGTGTGTTAGAATTTAACAAATGGTCTTTTCTACTTTTATCTTATGACTGCCAGTCAAACTTGCCAAAATGAGTTGTTTCACATAGAGATGAAAATAAATATTTATTGTTAAAATGCTGTTTTGTTTTTTTGTTGTTTGTTGGGGGTTCTTGTTATAATATGTAGACAATAAATGTAGGCAAATGCAGTCACTGGATCATGAAACAGTGTGTTCTCTGTTGTGAGATTTATTTTCTCTTTGTGAATGCTATACAATATCTCCCATAGAGAATAAATTGAAGATACATTTTTTCCTTCATTAAACAAAATATCATTTTCATTTTTTTAAATTTTGGGTAACGTCATCATATCACGGTGTTTTCACTTCCCGTATTCAGGATGACATCCGGGTTACACTAAAGGTTGTCGCGGTCGCCATGTTGCTGAATGAAATTAGCTCCAAAACATTGACTAGCCGCTAGCAATATCTATATTTTATTTTGTCGTGTAGTAACATTTGTTACAGCATGTGACTTATTATAAATATGACTTGGGATTGATGACACTATTACAGGAGCCCAATTCCCTGTAAGTAACATCATTCAGGTGATAAAATGTATTTAATGATTGGCCGCTGGCCTGTTAGCAGTAGTTGGCTAATATCATTAGCATGAGCTAGCACGCGTCCCGTAGCACGACTCGCTGTAATTAATAAATAGCATAGACTTGATTTATGTAGCTATTGATCTTATCATGTAACACATTTAGTGTGTATTCTACTCAATCGTGTATCCATTAAATGTTATGACAGTAATTAATGTACACATATTGTAATGCTGTTGGCTAGCAAGTCGTATCTCGCGGTCTGTCTCGAAGCTAGGTTCTGAGTGGGAGGCTAGTAAACGTCGTACCATAAAATGAGAACTAAAATGGTTACAGAGACAAAAAATACTGCCATAAAGTATGTCATCTTGGTTGCGCACTCAACGACAGCAGCAAGGTTTAAACCTAACTTTGTCAATTTACTGGTGCTAGCCTACCGCAACCGTTCAGATTAGCAGTATGGAAATCTTTGTTTATGGTGAAGCTGTGTTACCGGCGGTAGGGACGGTTGAACCTATTGTTAACATGACATTCTGTATCTGCAATGCCCTTGATTATTTCATCGTTTACAATTACGCGTCGAAATAGTATAGATGAATTACGGTTATGTTAGATTAAAAATGTCGTCTATACCGTGGATATGTATAACTTCAATTAGTTATGCTCTGGGGTTAAAGGTGACATCTGTTTTCTTTCTTACCATTAACTCCAGTGTTGTGTATAATCACATTTTAATATAAATGCACCAGCTGTCAAGTGTACCTGCCAATCTGTACACACTGGCCCCTTTATTGGGTACTCAGGAGTCGGGACACCTCTTAAATTGGCAGGAGTTGCACCAGTGTGATTTTCTGCTGCTGCCCATCTGCTTCATGGTTTGTAGGGGTGGCTGCAATATGTCCTAAAAAAGGCAATATTTAAAAAAATGTATTATACAAATGACAAAGAAATTGTTCAAAACAAGTTTGAATTAATTTTATTTTTTTTTTTAGCATGACTTTCCCCTTGGGGTTAAAGGGGTCTAATTTCCCAAGGAACCTCCCAAGGGATTAATGAAGTTCTCCGATTCTGAAGTGCAGGCAGACGTACTGTAAATCTGCCTGCCAATTTAGTTGTGTTATATAAATAAACTTTGCTTGGGGCAGTGGTGTGCTCAATGTCTAGGGTAAACAGACATTAGTATTTACAGGATTAGTATTTAACATTTTTGTTATAACATTGTTTTGAGCTTTTGAATAGCTGGCAAAAGCCTACTAACCAATTTTCATATTAATTAAAAAAAATATTATACTAGATCTGATTACATTTTGAATAAGCACATTTAGCCGATTGCAAAGACTGCAATTTAATTGTTACATTTTTGATTGTTTTCTATGTTATAAAAAAATGCAATACATAAATGTTAGAAACGATGCAACTCTTCTCTCATCCTTGCATTAGAGTATAGTAGTCAATATTTTGATGGCATTTTATGCAGTAATGCTCTGAACTGGTTTAATTAATCTAAAAGTCAGTAAATGCCAGAAGTTTCACCCTGAATATTTTTAAGCAAATTGCAATAGCAACATGTCAGGAAAATTGCATTTAGATTTTGCATTTAGATCCCTACTTTAGATCCCTACTAATTTCTCATTAGTCTGTCTCTCTCTCTTGCTTGCTCACTTTCTTTTTCTGTCTCTTTACAGAATATTGTGTATAGACATCTCAACAGTGTCACGCAATGCACCATGGAAGTGGACCACAGAATATGCAACGACAGCTCCAGAGATCCAAGTCTGTCAGCGGGTCTGAAGCAGAGGAACAACAGCAGCAGCCTAACATGGCAGCAACACAACAGCAAGCTACAGTTAACCACCCTCAGTCACCTGTGACCACATTTTCCTCTGCTGCCAGCCCCTCAGCCCCCCAATCACCCAATTATCAGATAATCATGAGTCGTAGCCCAGTCACTGGCCAGAATATGAACATCACTTTACAAAATGTTGGACAGATGGTGACTGGTAACCAGCAAATTACCCTAACCCCACTCCCTATCCAGAACCCAGCATCCCCTGGCTTCCAGCATACTACATCTCAGTGGAGGTTTGAACATGCTCCTTCCTCCTACATCCAGGTCACCTCACCTGTTCCCCAAACAATTCAGCCCCAAAGTCCCACCCAGCATAGTCCAGTCCCTCTGCAAGGTGTTACAAGGCCAGGAGCACCCGCTGCAACACTGGGTGTGTGTGGACAGAGCCCAACACGATTTGTTGAAGCTGGTATGTTAGTGCGACAAATCAGTTTAGGCAGTCCCTCAGGAGGTGGCCACTTTGTTTACCAAGAGGGAACAGGACTAGCCCAAATTGCCTCAGCTACACCTGGTCAGGTACAGCTGGCCTCTGCTGGAGCACCAGGCTCTGTGAGGGAGCGTCGGCTCTCTCAACCTCACTCGCAGACTGGAGGCACCATTCACCACCTTGGGCCTCAAAGTCCAGTGGCCACAGGTACCACCCTCCCCACTCTGGGCAGCCCTGGCCACATCACCACTTCCAACCTACCTCCACAAATCAGCAGTATCATTCAAGGACAACTGGCACGGCCTATGATATTTGAGAAAACACCACAGGGTGTAGTAGCTGGAGTTGGAACTACCACCACTGCATCTTTCACTATACCATCCTCGATTCCACCGTCTAGCCCTTCCTTGACCAGTCCATCTCAAGGAATCCCCTGCAACCCTCTTGCACCCACCAGCATTGCAGTGGGTACTGTGAAAAAGCAAGCTCCCAGAAAGTTAGAAGAAATTGCTCCTTCCACACCAGAGATTGCCCAGCTGAGAAAACAGTGCTTGGAGTACCACAATAAGAAGATGGAGAGTTTAAAGGAAGTGTTCAAAGAATATCTGATCGAACTTTTCTTTCTACAGCACCTCCAAGGGAACATGATGGACTATTTAGCTTTTAAGAAGAAACCCTGTGTTCCCTTGTATACTTATTTGAGGCAGAATGACTTGGACCTTGAAGATGAAGAGGAAGAAGAAGAACAGTCTGAGGTCATTAATGATGAGGTATTGCACTGCTTTGCTCATAGTATAGGATCCAGTAAGAATTTTACAATCAGAGAAATGTAGGTTCAATTAGTAATGCAGATCTTTAAATCCTGCGTCATTTTCAGGTAAAAGTTGTTACGGGAAAGGATGGCCAAGCTGTAACACCAGTTGCCATAGCGACGCAGCTTCCTCCCAATGTTTCTGCAGCTTTTTCTGCCCAGCAGCAGTTTCAGGTGATAGAAGTGACACTTGTTTTAAATATTTACAATAATAAATATTATTACAACTATTTTCATAAATTTTGTTGAAAGTATTGTGTAAATCTCATAATAACTCTCAGAGAGCCTGTTTTTACAGGGACACCAAGGGGCTACTGGTACTATCACAAACCCTGGAGATATGGATGCCTTTAAGAGGCAACAGGCAATGGTGCAAGCAGGTAGGGCAAGGATTCTAAACTCTTTTCTCTCCTTTGTTGCTTTGTTTCCTCCCCGTTTGCTTTGTTTTCTGTTAGTTTTCTTTTTCCCCTCTAATTGCTTCTGCTTTTAGATTTTTGGCATCTTCTACTATCGCTCTGTGTTGGTCTTAACCCGAGGAAGGAGAGGTGGCCTGTAAGGTCTTCAGAAGGTCATTGCTTTCTGCCGAGTGCTTTTTTTGCGTTATGAGGGTATTGTGTGTTTTGAATCCCAGATCAGGCTAAGAGGTCCCGGATTGACGTTGGTCGCCATGGGCTGATTTTCCAGCATCCTGGTGTAGCTCCTTTAGGATCACCTGGCGTTCCACTCCAGCAGCTTATGCCAACTGCGCAAGGTAGGAGTGCTACTACCAGGCCGTTCTGTGCTCTGTTCGATGCGGCTGGACGTATCATCTTCCTTAAACTAGGATTTTTTTTAAGTGAACCTCAAAATTCATCTTTAGTTTAAAAAAAAGTTCAGAGCAGCATCAACAAAAAAATCTTCTTTCATCTGCTGGATTTCTCAGTAGTCCACATGACGTTCAGAATTTGTTGCACCAACTCTCTGTCAGCATAAATGGGGAAGAGGACAATTCAAGTCTGAAGAAGAGTAGCCATTCATGGAAAGATGCCATGTCTTATGGTTTTTATTTTGTTTATTTTTTTACCTATTGATCACCCGTCGTTTTCCATCTTTCTGAAGTTTTTCCTGTTAGTCGTCTTTATTTGGACAGACCTTCCCCTGCTGATGGATTTTCATCATATTTGGAGATGGATCACAGAAAGTGGGAACCCTGTGTGAATAAATGCCCTTTCCAAAGGGGTTCGCTTGTTTTCCCATCTTATGAATTTACATCTCATGGTTCCTTTGGTTTCTCATCATCCTTCCTTCATAATTCTTTCCTTGTCAGATTGCCCGTCTACGCATTATCAACAAGGATTCAAAATCATCCATCTTAAATTCATCCGATAGATCTTCAAGAGTGTCTTTATTTATCTCATCTTCACATTTTGTTTTTTGTTTTTTTTCCATGTTATTCATGGCATTTTGTTCTGACTTGGCTTCTTTCCCTCAGTCTAAGTAGGAGGGAAACCATGAAGGATTTGTGTTCACAGCACAGGTTTTTGCGTTTGTGGTGGTGTGGGTGTGTCAGGGCCAGGTGTTGTGATGGCGTCTAGGCCAGGTGGTGTGACGTGCAGGGAGGTAAGGCAGGCGCTGCTTTAGCTTGCACAGCTCCGCTCATGCTTGCTGTCTACAAGACCCATGTATGTCCCTTTGCTCATTTCTGTGTTCCGTTGCTATGTGAGGCATCCAGATGCCTTGGTTATCACTAGAATGACATTGCTTCATGCATGCTGAACATATGGTGTTTTTGTGAGTGCCCGCTTTTATTTTTTAGTTCTTCTTTCTTCTCCCTTTCTCTTAACTCAGAAATTCTTTTTTCCTATTCTTTAACACTTCTATTTTCTGCTCTAAAAACCCTTCCTATTGCATGTATGAATTTTAATGTTTTACCCATATTTTCTCTCAACATTTGAGATAAAATGTTTTGTTTTGCATTATTCAAAGTAGTATTTTATTTGAGAGACATGTAGATTCTCATATTGATTTCATTTCTTCTGTAATCATTTTGCTGTATGAGTTTCATTAGTTTCTGCTCTGATCATCAGAAAGTAGTACTAGTGTTGATTCATACAGTACATCTCCTTCATTAAGCCAAGATTCCGAGGAGCTCTAATAGCTAAAGTTTAATCAGTCATAAAATTTAAAAGTATTTTTTTATTTTCTACATTAGCTTCAAAAGATATTAAGGGGTTTCTCAAATATGTATTAAGGGAAACCTAACAAACAATAAGAAACCTTTTTAATTCTTGAAACAGTATAAGAGGCTTCAGATGACAGATTAACAACTTGACTTTTAGTATTTCATTTTGTTGTGTCTGTACCACCCCTTTGTGTGTGCTATAATTTGGTTACTATTTGTACAGGCGGGATGCCGCCTACTCCTCAAGTGGTCCACATTGCAGGACAGAAGCAGAGCCAGCAGCAATACGACCCATCCAAAGGACCTCCAGTGCAGAATGCAGCCAGCCTGCACACCCCTCCACCCCAGCTGCCCAGCAGGTTGCCCCAAGGTGGCCTCCCCATGGCAGGACTGCCTATAACACTCCCTCAGCAGTCTCAGTTGGTGGAGAATATGGTTCAACCTTGTGGCCAGCTTCAGCCACAGGTGAAGGGCCAGGCAAGTGGTCCTGTCCTGGCTACAGTAAACCCCCACACACAGCTCCAGGCCCAACTGCAGCAGCAAATGCAACCAGGTCTTCATCTTCAGCTGCAGACTCAGCAGCAATCATCCCAGGCCATTCTACAGACAGGACAAGCGGTCAGTAAACATAAGTTCATATAGGTTTAAAAAAAAAATGCATCCTGATAATTAATTGGCATAATACAATGTTTTTTCTTCTCTTTACTAGACGGTGGCACTTGCTCGTCCAGGTACAGAGTCCAACCAGCCAGTTCAGAGGATTATGACCAACTCAGTGTCCATGACATCAATTTCGCCTGCTTCCCTCTCCACTACCAACTGTGTTACAGCCCCCCAAACTGCAAGTCCTCTCCGTCCTCTTGCTTCTAACATCAACCCAAGCACCCAGTCCAAACTAGCAGGAACAAATGGTATTTCCACTGTTAAAACTAGTGGCTTTGGTCAAACTGCGACCATGCAGTCCTCACATGAGGGTTCTCAGGATAAGCAAGTTGAACAAGCCAAACTGGTGAGTTACCTTGAAAAATAGTCTTAAATACCTTTCAAAATGTAATACCGTATTTTCACGACCAAAAGGCGCACCGTACCAAAAGGCGCAGTCTCAGTTTTGTGTGACATTTCTGTATTTAACACACACATAGGGCGCTCCGGACGAAAGGGCGCGGGGTTTCCATACATATCCTCTACTACGTACGTCCGCCTGACAACACACACACACAGAGAGAGAGATCGGGAGCAAAACTGAGTTTGGTTGTGCTTTATTTAAGTATTAATTACAACAATACTAAAACAAGCACATTACCAGTCAAGTCAATCAAAACCATCAAAGTCCGGACGTTGCTGCGCTACCGTCGTCCTGCTCCGGATGGAAAAGTTGCACCGTTTCATAAAGCGGAAACACCAAGACGGACCTCCTTGGAAATGTTCGATTTTCATTTCCTCCGCTAGCTTTACCGCTCTTAGCCGGATGGTGACCATCGAAACACTCCTCACACCCGCTCTTTGCTCGACGATCCACTGCTCCAGTCTTTCCTCCAGCTCGGGCCACCTCGCCTTGTGTCCGCGGAAACTCAGCTGTGTCTTCTTCACCTGTCGCAGCTCGTTCTCCAGCTTCCTCCACTTGCGAACCATTGACTCATTAATTTTAAATTCTCTGGCGGCGGCTCGATTCCCGTGTTCCTCGGCGTAGCCGATCGCCTTCAGTTTAAACTGAGCTTCATAAGCGTGTCTCTTTGCCATTTTCAGGGTTGTTAAGACACCAATGTTCTGCATAAAGCACATACCTGTTCTTTTATACACAATCCATGCCCACACGTACCGGTACCCCTTTAACGCTCCCGTGTTGTCAATCACGTCCGCCGCCTCATGGTTCTTCAATACGTCCGCACACAGAAAGGGCGCACTGGACGAAAGGGCGCGCCGCACATTTTGAAGAAAATCTAAGACGTTTATATACGCCTTATGGTCGTGAAAATACGGTACTTTATTTTTCTGAGGGAATTTTTATTTTCTTTTTCCTTTTTTCTAACTGCTTAGTCTTGTGTTTTTAAGTCAGGTTAAATAACCTGTTTCTAATAAAATTCTTCAGGAGAGTCAAGTTCATCAGCGTATCTCTGACCTAAGGAAGGAGGGCCAGTGGTCGACCAGTAGACTCCCCAAGCTTGTGGAAGCCTCACGTCCAAAGTCCCACTGGGACTATCTTCTGGAGGAGATGCAGTGGATGGCAGCTGACTTCGCCCAGGAGAGAAGATGGAAAGAGGCTGCTGCCAAGAAGGTATGACTGATGAGAAATAAAGTGAAAAATTGAAAAAATTGCAAACTTGTCTGTCTGTTCTCTTTTGTGAAAAGCCAACCTGTCTAATGTTTTTTTGCTGCAGCTTGTTCGCACATGTGCCCGTCATCATCAAGAGCAGAAGAAAAAAGAAGAGAGGTCAAAGAAAGAACGGGAAATACATCTTCGTAACATTGCCAGCACTATTGCCAGAGAAGTGGAATTTTTTTGGTCAAATATTGAGCAGGTATTTTTGTTTATATTTTTTCACATTTATGTTTTTTCCAAATCTGTAATTGTAAATAATCTTTACAAGTCTGACTGATATGTTTTTTTTTTTTGTTTTTTGTTTTTTTTGGGGGGGGGGGGGTCAGGTTGTGGAAATAAAACTCCAGTTTGAAATTTATGAAAAGCGGCTCAAAACACTCAGCTTACAAAAAGCCTCAGTCAAAGGTATGTCCTGCTGAGCCAATACCAAATATAAGAGTATGTTTTTGTTGTATTATGTAATTTTGCTTTTTCATCCATTTTCTTTAGTGCATAGATGAACTCTGCTGATCTACCCTGTATTTACTTTTTGATTTTGTATTAAACTTCAATTACTTGTTTTACAGTACCCAGCCATTCAGCATGTGCTGTTAAAGAGGTAAGTGTTTCACTGATAAACTTATAATATATATATATATATATATATATATCCTTCATTATATGTTTTTATTTTTCATAGGAGGTGGCCACTTCATCTAGAAAGAGAAAATCAATTTTGTCCTTGTATGATGAAGACGGTATGTGACATACTAAGAACTGCCTATTGAAAATAAAGCATAATATTAACGTGGATGGTTTAAAAAGGTTTCCTTTGCTTTCTTAAATTATTTGTGACAGGTCATTTAAAAAGTATTTTCTTTTAGGTGGAGATGAAGAGAGCACCATAGAGGAACAGGAAGCAATGGAAGGGGAAATGGACCACAAATCAGAATTGGTTGACCTTGCAAAAAATGGTAGATTCTGTTTTCTCTCATTGCAGTCACTGATTCTCTGTAAGGTTGAGGCTAGTGTGCAGTTTTACCTACAAATTTTACTATATGAAGATGCATGTTAATTGCACTAACAATTTTTTAACAATTATTAATATAAATGATAAAAACCTATCTTACATTGTTTAACCACCAGAATTACGTGTCTTTGCGTTTGTATCTCTCGCTCCATCTTTTTTCTGTTTGCTTTTTAGCTGAGATGCCTCTTGATGCTTTGAAGAAGCAGTATGCCGGTGCTTATGTTGATGGTTTTCATTGGCCTCAGCCGAGTCCTCATAGTGATGACGATGGCATGGAAGAGACTGAAGGTGCCTTGTCTTAAAAAAAAAAAAAGGTAGAGTTGTCCTGAGTTGTTTAGCTAGTGGCTTAAATATCTGATATACTTTGTTTTTCAGAAGGGGAGAGTCCTTTGTGGACTCCACCTGAAGCAGTGTTGATTGACTCGCTGCTAAGTGTGGACCAGTACCGTGGTGCTGACAAAGCTACTACCTGTGACACCAATGGGAAGCCTGCCAGAGACATAGCTGAAGTGGCTGCTGCAACAGAACTCATCCTGCCAAAGGGCAGCTTCAGGACCACTTCTTCAGTAAGACGCATACATACACAACTTGAAATATAGACGAAGAAATTATTATTTCTTTAACCAAGTTTTTTTTTTTTTCCTCAGTCCCGCAGCCCTGCTCCTTTTCTGCTGCATGGGGCACTGCGAGAGTATCAGCAAATTGGTGTAGACTGGCTGATAAATCTGCACAAGAAACACCTCAATGGCATTCTGGCAGATGAGACTGGACTTGGCAAGACTGTACAGACGGTGGCCTACATGGCTCACTTAGCTGGTCAAGAGGGTACATCTCTGTTCAATGATATGTGTAATTGAAAACATTGACTTTTTTATATATATACTTAATACATTATATATATATTTTTTGTCTACAGGCATCTGGGGACCCCACCTTGTTGTAGTGAGGACATCCAAGTTGCTAAGTTGGGAGGTTGAGTTCAAGCGCTGGTGCCCTGGACTGAAGATCCTCCTGTACCTTGGCAACAAGAGGGAGCGCAGATCTAAGAGAATGGTACTTTTGTTGTATTTAAACAACATATTTTGTTATATTGTCAGTGTATAAAGCTTAAAAAAATAATAATCTCTTCTACAGTGGTGGGGTGAAGCCAACAGTTTCCATGTATGTGTGACATCCTACAAGCTGCTGATGAAAGACCAGAGCCATTTTCTTAAGAGGAGGTGGAAGCACCTGGTCTTGGATGAGGTGCAGCTCATAAAAAACATGACTGAGAAGCACTGGGAAACAGTCTTTGCTCTCAGAAGGTGAGCTGAGTGAAAATATTACATTGATTCCACTTAAAGAAATAATCTATTAAGTTAACCTTAGATGAAATACTTATCAGTCTTTATGATCTTTGCATTGATGAGTGATGTATATTTGTGTGTATGTATGGAAATAGTTATGGATGTAATATTTCACTAATGATTTCCACATGAGGAATTTTGTCTTGGAAATTCTGTCAAGAGGCTAACCGGCCTAATCTCACTTAGTAACTGAGATATTTCTGTGCAACTTTCAGTGAGCAGAGGATTCTTCTCATCAACACTCCTCTACAGAATACTCTAAAAGAGCTGTGGACTATGATCCACTTCCTTTTGCCAGGAATCACCCGGCCATATTCTGACTTCCCTGTTAAGGCAGGCACAGACCAGAATCAGGACTACTGCCACAAACTGGTCATCCGCCTACACAGGGTGGGTTCTTAACACATTAAAATTAGAAAAAGTAGTTCACCTCACCCACCAACATTAAAGGCACAGAAGATATGAAATCTTTTCACTCTCTGCTACAGATGATCCAACCTTTCATTTTGAGGCGCTCCAAAAGGGACGTGGAAAAACAGCTGCCCAAAAAGTATGAGCATATCCTGAAGTGCCGTCTCTCTAACAGACAGAAGTGTCTTTATGAGGATATCCTCACTCAACCAGGGTGAGATATGAGCTCTGCATGCATATTTACACTGTTTTTAAAGTAAGGTTGTTATTTTTTATTGGTGTTCAAGTATTTTTGTTTTCCTTCAAATATTTTGAATGGTTCATGAGTACCAATTATGATTTAACATTGTAGGTGAGTGAAGTAGAAAAATGCAGCATAAAGATGTACATGTCTAATAATGAATGTTCTTTAATGTGAACTACTTTTTGTAATGTCTAATTGTCTGGGTGTTTTCTTATAGAGCTCAGGAAGCACTGAAGACCGGCCATTTTGTTAGTGTTCTTCAGGTCTTGATGCAGTTACAGCGAGTATGTAACCACCCTCAGCTGGTGGCACCCAGAGAAAGCAGCAGCTCCTATTTCAGCTCCTCTCTCCAGTACAATGTCCCATCTCTAGTGCTGGGAGCTCTTCAAAATGACTCAGCCAAGGTATTCAATGATTGTTTGCATTTCTGATTTTTACCCTACACACACAGTAGGTTTTCCCAACCCTTTAACTCAAAGATAATGAGTTTACAGACAAGTGCCCTGAATATTAGTGCCCAAAAGATAAAATTGGACACATCAAGATATCATTTAGTCTTTATTTTGTTTTAGAGCTCAGAAAAATTAAGTTAGCATTTTGTAATCATAGACTTAAATTTTTTTGTGTAATTTTAAAATCTAGCCCTGGTTGTGGTTTGCTTGGTGGATATTACATTATTTTGTTGTCTAAAGAATTATACAAAATTTATCAGTAAATATTCTAATGTGTGCTTTAGGTGTTAAGTTAATCCATTATTTTTTGAAGCAAAATATTTGTTCATTTTATATTAACATTTCCATCGTCCTTAATGCAATTTGATGTTCTACTTTGCGTATGGGTGTATTGTTTTGGTATTCATAAACAGTATTGATGACAGCTTTTTGTCTTTCACTCCTTTATCCTCTCAGACTGCAAGCATGTCCATATTTGATCTGATTACTAATGAGAACACACTGACGAGATACCAGACGGAGGAGGTGGTGCCCAAACTGAAGGTCACTCAGCAGCTCATAGAGGAGATTTACACTGGTCCAGATCCTCCCCCACGTCCTAAGCAATGCCCAATAAAACCCATGAGGTCAGAACTACAATTTGCAACTTTCCAACTAGCATGTCATAGTGATTTGAAGATCTCTGACATTTTCATGTAGATATATTATATATCACATTTAAATTTATGCAGCATGATCTTTGTTTTAATTAGATTGTTCCAGCCAGTGCAGTATGGAACAAAGCCTGAAGGTCGTATGGCTGCCATCCCAAGTGCAACAAGTTCCTCTGTTACTACTAGTACCTCTGTCTCCACCACCAGTCAGTCAGCCCAGAGCAGAGGCAAATCACCTGTCACCAATGCAACTACTACCACCACTTCCCATGGTAAGACCATTTGAGGGGCAGTGCTCGGTAAAGAACAGGAAGGTTTGTTTTTACAGTAATTTAAGGCTTTGAGATTGTGTCATGACAAACACTTATTTTGTTGGTGCCTTTACCTCACATGTTTCTCGTAGTGTGTCGTGCATTATGCAATGTTATGGTGCATGTTTGTGACACTAGTTTAGATTTAAATGTAAATGCAATTTGTCGTGATTAAGAATGTGTTCACACTGTCGCCATTCAGTTATATATTGTATTGTGTTTGTAGGAAATTTCAGAAAATGAGCGGTGTGTACCTGTTACTGCATTTAAGCAAATTTGAAGGTTTGCTTTCATGCCAACAAATTTATGAAGTACTTATATCTGCCTTTACTGAGAAGCTTAAATGGTCATGCAGCAGTGGTGGGCCAATGAGGGCAGCACAGCCTGTAGATTCTACATGCAAGGCAGCTAAAGCTCCCCATGCCCTACGTGGTCTTGAGTTACTACTAGTCTAGAACCTGTGAAGCTGCTCATTCATTACTAAAACATGGAAAGGCTTGTCAAATAAGAATGTAGAGAATAAAGCAATTTTCACAGGTGCTGCAAGAGAATCATCAGAAGAAATAATTTTTCTTAAGTATTTAGGAATAAAGACTCTTATCCTTGCTGCTAGTCACTACATGCACAGTGCCTGCTTGCTGTCTGGCCCACCACGGCTGAGTGAATACACAGACAAAACTGTTGTTCACACTAGTGATTTTATCATATATTGCGTTACCCCTGACTTATAGTCCCATACCCCATTGCCTTGTACTTCACAGCGGTTGGAACGGCTTCTCAGAGAGCCCAGACCACCCCTCCTGGCAGCAGCAGCAGTAGCAACACTGCCACCTCCACTGTAGACTCCTCTGGGAACAGTGGTGTTGGACAGCATGTGTTGGGGGCTGCCTCTGTGGCTTTGGGCCAGACCTTAGCTGGCACAGTTGTGGGATCTATAGCTCCCATCGGCCAGCCCGGATTAGCACAGGTCCCCAGGCCAGCTCTAGCCCCCAGCCATGCCATCCAGCCCAGCTTACTATCCCAGAGGCTGGTTCTTACATCCCAGGCCCAGGCACGGTTGCCTAGTAAGTGGCCTCCCCTCCCTCTCAGCATTCCCCCTCCACCTCTGAGGCATTAACTTGGGACCCTGCTGACATGTGTTATGATTGTACTGCTTAGAAATTGTTTTTACATAGACTCAAACATGTGATGTTAGCAGCACTGTGGTGCATCATTATTTGTCATTATAGAGATGCATCTATTAGTAGCTTTTGAAGTCATGAAAAAAATGTGATATACATTTTATTTAGAACATGTCTGCAGCATCTCCAAAGCCTCAGCACTCCTCGGTTTCTTTCTCAAAACTGCATGTACACTATGAAAAACCTACTTATGTTACACATACGCAACATTGTCAAAGTTTATTATGATTCCGCTCCCCCCTCTTTTAATAATTTCCCCCAGTACACTAATTTTCTTTTGTCTCTTGCATCAGCCCAGCTGCAGGAAGAAATCCCACAGCTTTGGTTGTTTTGTTTTTTCCTCTTATGATTTCACTGATGTTGAGCCTTACTGCAAAGCATGTGGACTTGTTCCCACAACTCCAACCTTTTCTCCCTCAAGTGTGAACAGAGAAACTTTTCACAAACAACACACTGATTTTTATTTTAATGCATAAAACAAGTGGTTTTGAAAATCATGTATTTTCGCTGATTAGTTCAATCAATTCAAAATCATGGTTTTGCAGGAAGATTGATAAAAAACTTGTTAGCATTGAAGTCAACATCTATTTTTGATATACTTTAGCAGTAAAGATCTCTTGTAAAATTGATTATATCATAAATCAGTGTTATAAACTTAATGTATACAATGTGTCCTGCAAACAAATACCATATTGTACCTTATAAGTCTATTTATTTAATAAATTGATGAGTTTCCAGACTCCCCATACCAATCTACAAAGGGACATTCAGTAACATGAACCATTAAGACTGTGACCCTTAACTCTGTCAGTGCATTTACACAGCACAGTGTCATTTGTGCAAAAAAGGTATCATATTAATATTGCTGCTGGGCTGTGTTATTTGTACACCCCTGTTCAATATGCATTCTTAAATATACTGTCAAACATATTCAGTTGTCTTCTTTTTAATGACACATTTCCTGAAATGTTTCACTGGCAGTTTCATAGTTTTGAACATCCCACATAGATTACTTACTTGTCATTTATTCAATGTAAATTTGAGGCATGAGAAATCCAGGGTTTATTATTTCATTTGACCTAAAATTTTCATTTAGAATTGTGTGTGTTTCAGGCTCTCTGTCTCACCTGAGGACTGCCCTTACATCCATTTTCTTTCCCCTCCAGGGTTTGTAAAGTTAGGAGCTGTTATGGTTCTATTGTGGAGGGCCGCTGTGCTCATTTCCACTGATTAATCCACCCGGTTCTGCATGTCTTGTCTTCCTGTCCCCCCCCCCCCCCCCCCCTTTAACTAACTGATGCAAAGGATAACTAAATTCAGTTAACATTTAAATGCTATCTCTGATCCAGTGTCTGTTGTTCTGTATCATAAAAGGTGGAGATGTGGTGAAGATAGCTCAGCTGGCTAACATAACCGGCAGTCAGAATCGTATCTCCCAGCCCGAGACGCCTGTGACTTTGCAGTTTCAGGGGAACAAGTTCACTTTGTCCCCCAGCCAGCTTCGCCAGCTCACCACTGGACAGCCTTTGCAGCTTCAAGGTACACTCGGTAATGTACATCCCATCGTCACACTTTTTCAACATCTCTCCTTCTCTTCATTCTTTCCTTTTGACATTTTCATGTATTTCAACCTACTTTTTAAATATTTCCACATCAGCTGTATACTTTTTACAAGCTTGTATTAAATTTAAAAAAGTGTTCTATTTGTCTGCAGGTTTTCAAGAAATCATATTTGTTGTAGTCACCTAGTTAATTGCATATAATTGCAAGATACTTTGAATTATTTTGGCAAGGTGTCTTTGTTACGTGTCATTCTTTCTCTTGTTTCCTGTGTTTGTGGCATCCCCTTTCAAAACATTTCAAATGGGAATAAATATTTTATCTGAAATTTAATGTCTGTACTTCATTGTGTTTTTGTACAATTTTTTTGTGATTATTTTTATTTTTTATTTATTTAATTCTAATTCAATCTTAAATACCATTCTTACAAGTATTTGGTTTTGAGAGTGTTTCTTTTATATTGGTTGGTCTGTGTGTTGTGAATTTAGGAAACATCTTGCAGATCGTATCGGCTCCAGGTCAGCAGATTATTAGACCCCAGGGATCGATGGTAATGCAAACAATACCACAAGCCATTCCTCCCTCTAACGCTTTATCACCTGGCACACCTCATTCTGCAATGACAACAGCACAGCAAGGTGACCCTTTCACTTGGAATATATTCTATAAATTGCATCTGATTAACTGTCACTGCATTAGTCTTGCACTCTCATATTGATTTAATGCTAAAATTTAAAATTTAAACACTTTTTGGTTTGGTTTTCTTTTTTAGCACTGGGGGGAACAACAAATGCAACATCTGCCCCCACAAAGGTCCCAACTGCAGCTCATGCTGTTTCTCAGGTAAATACACTATTTTCAAGGAAAATCACGATCCTAATGTCCATTTTTTTACAGCTTTTTACAGCTTTTTACAGCGTATTAAATTCGATTGAAATATTATCTCTCTGTAACATTCAGGAGTCCTCAGAAGAAAAGACTCAGCAGTTAAAGGAGCGTTTGAGTCGTCTTTTTGAAGCAAATGAGCGACGCTGTAGTCGCCGAGTGTTGTATGGCTCAGACCTGATTCAGGCATGCACTTTGAGCTCAGAGCCTGGTCACTATGCGACAATGGCAGGAGGCTGGAGGTGGGTGGGCAGAGAGAGCTGCCTCAGGGCTCAGAGAACGTGTGTGGCTACCACCTCGACACTGCAGTCCTCTCTGCTCTCTGTGGACGATCGCCTGGAGGCAGCTCACAGCCTAATTAAAAGGTATTTCATGTCAGCTGTCTCTA